>JAKWJA010002500.1:43013675-43381933 GCA_027704765.1 Solanum habrochaites
ACATCGTGGAAGAGCTGGCGCTGGCATGCTGTTCATCACTTGGCAAGAAGAGATTCTACCATTCTCCTTTACTTTGAAGCAATGTTACTCTAATAATGTTGTTAACTACCAAGAGTTGATACTTGGACTTGAGATGGTTGTCGACATGAAGCAATTACACTTACTAGTCTTTGGTGACTTTCGGTTGGTGATCAACCAACTCATGGGAAGTTATGAGGTGAAGAAACCTGAATTTCGTCCTTATTATGATTATGATCAAAAGTTAATGGGATGGCTTGGAGATGTAACCCTTCAACATGTGCATAGAACGGAAAACAAAAGAGCTGATGCATTGGCTTCTCTAGCTTCAATTCTAACCCTTCCTGATCAAACACAAGTTACTATTTGACAAAAATGGATAGTACCACCACCAAATGAGGAAGAATATATAGAAAAATGAGTTTGAGAATCTTGTTGCCATTTCTGATGCCGCAGAGGAAGATTGGAGACAACCCATTATTGACTACATGTGTTATAGGATACTCCCAGGAAATCCAAAGAGAAGGACTGACATTCATCGGCGTGCACCTCATTTCTTTTACTACAAGGACACATTATATAGAATATCATTTGAGGGTGTGCTATTACGATGTTTAGGAGCGGAAGAAGCAATTCATGCTACGCAAGAAGCACAATCAGGAGTGTGTGAATCACACCAATCTTGACCAAAACTCCACTTTCATATAAAGAGGATGGGATATTATTTGGCAACCATGGTGAATGATTGCTTAGATTATGCTCAGAGGTGCGATGCTTGTCAATTTCATGTGAATTTCATACATCAGTTGCCCCACGTATTGGACCCAACTATCGTATCTTGGTCATTTGACGCCTGGATATTGGATATTGTGGGAGCATTACTAAATTCTTTTGGTGGACACTTGTACATCTTGGATGCAACTGTTTACTTTTCAAAATGGCCTGAAGCTATCGCTCTTAAAAGGTTAAGAAAGAGAGTGTTGAAAATTTTATTCTAGTAAATCATCTATCGCTTTGGCACCCCTTCTATATAATAACAGACAATGGCAAGCCATTCGATAACAAGTTAATGAATAAGATTTATGATCTCTTTGACTCCAAGCAGCATAAATCTTCTATATACCATGCTGCCGCCAATGGTCTTGCTGAAGCATTCAATAAGACTCTATACAACCTGCTCAAGAAAATTGTCTCCAAATCCAAACGGGATTGGCATGAAAAAAATGGACGAAGATTTGTGGGAATATAAGACAATATATCGCACTCCAAATCAAGCAACACCATATTTACTTGCTTTTGGAGTTGAAGAAGTCCTGCCACTCGAGCATCAAATACCTTCCTTAATACTTGATATTTAAGAAGGTATCACTGGGGAAGAAAATGCTCGACTGCGTCTTGCTGAGTAGAAGCACTTGATGAAAAGAGTCTAGAAGCCCAACAAAACCTTGAATGTTATCAATCTCGTCTATCTCGTGCTTTCAATAAGAAGGTTCGTTTGAGGTGCTTTCAAGTTGGAGACCAAGTTCTCGAGGTAAGAAGACCCATCATTAATTTTCACAAGTTTGGGAGAAAATTTACCTCAAAGTGGGATAGACCATATGTCGTACACAAAGCATATTCAAATGGTGCTTACAAGTTTGTTGATGCTGATGGCTTCAGGATTGGTCCTATTAATGCTTAATTACTAAAGAGGTACTAACTTTGAATTAAGATGATGCTCCTTAAGGTACGAGCCTAAACTGCATGTCACTACTGGACCTCAAGAGTATAAATTGTGTACGGCACAACCAAAAAAAAATCACTCAGTCCCCCAGAACTACGTTGTGACTTGATCCTCTTCATTGAGGTACGTAGGCGCTTAGAACCATATTCTAAGTACAGTTGCATGAGTGTTAAAAAAAATATTCCCACTTGATTTGTTGCATGAAAGTCAAAGCGACATGTATTTATTTTATCTTTTGTCTCATCAAACTTTAGACTTGTACGAAGTATTAATGGGTCAATGGAGGGGGGCAAACCCTTAGAAAATATGAGTCTCTTATTAGTATGGTTGAAGTCTTTAAATTAGATCAAGTATGCAAATTGAAGTCTATATATTCTTCGAATTTATTATTTGAAGTATCCAAATCCTCTAAGTATACAAGTTTAAGTATTCAAATCCTCTAAGTATGAAGGTAAGACTTTAAGTATGTAAGTAGAATTCTCCAAAATCTCCAAATGCGCATGTAATTGAATTTCATACCTTAAGGTGGGCGAAGTTTGTCCCTTTTGCACTTTAAGATCTTTGAATTTCTATACATTAAGGTGGACAAACTTTTCCCTTTGTACCTTACTCTAGGCCTTTTCACGGGTGTATACTTAAAAGGATATTTAAATTTCCATGCCTTAAGGTGGACAAAATTTGTCCCTTTGCACCTTAAGTTGGCCTTTTCACTGGTGTATTTTTAAAAAGATCTTTAAATTTCCATGTTTTAAGGTGGACAATATTTTTACCTTTGCACCTTAAGCTAGCTTTGTTGCGAATTTTTCCTTCAACGAATCTTTAAATTTATATGCCTTAAGGTGGACAAACTTGTCCTTTTGCACTATAAGCTAGAGTTTCCACTTATTTATCTTTAAAAAGATCCTCAAATTTCCATGCCTTAATGTGGACAATATTTGCCCCTTTGCACCTAAAACTAGTATTTTCAAGGGTTTATCCTGCCTCAAGTTGGTTAAGTATTGGAGACCTTGTAACACCTTGAGTTTATTTCAAGGCGGGAACGCTACACGGTATTCTAGTAAAGCTTCAAGTTGGTTAAGTATTTGGGACCTTGTAACACCTTGAGTTTATTTTCAAGGCGGGAGAGTTACACGGAATTCTAGAAAAGCTTCATGGTTAAGTATTCAGGACCTTGTAACACCTTGAGTTTATTTTTGAGGCGGGAGCATTACCCAGTATTTTACTAAATCTTATAGTTGGTTCAGCATTCGAGACCTTATAACACCTTCAGCTTATTTTTAAGGCGGAAGTGTTACATGGTATTCTAGAAAAACTTCAAGTTGTTAAGCATTCGGGACCTTTTAACACCTTGAGATTTTTCAAGGCGAGAGCGTTACACAGTATTTTAGTAAAGAATCAAGTTGGTTAAACATTTGGGGCCATGTAACACCTTGAGAGTATTATTTATTTATTTTTATAAGGCAAGGACGTTAAACACATTTTTTTGTGATAAATATTTCCATTATGTAGCCTCCGTAAATATAAAATTGTTTTTGTTGATCTACACAAAAAAAAGAGGAGGAAATCACAAGTGAAGGAGAGATTGTTACCCCTCAAGATGTTTGAGACTCGGAAGATATTAAATCTTGATTCTTGGATATGTTGTATACCTT
This sequence comes from Solanum habrochaites, assembly GCA_027704765.1. Taxonomy (NCBI): domain Eukaryota; kingdom Viridiplantae; phylum Streptophyta; class Magnoliopsida; order Solanales; family Solanaceae; genus Solanum; species Solanum habrochaites. The sequence goes on from JAKWJA010002500.1 coordinate 43,017,069, forward strand.
TGTGTCTAGATTCTGAATCATCAAGCGGATTGTGATTTCGTCATTCATACGTCAAGACAAGAGATTTTTAGTAAAGTCACACAAATCTGAAAACTTTTAGCATGCAGAATCTAGAAATAACTTCAAAAAATCATCTAGAAAGATTCTGATGGTATTAAATTTTGAATTTTGGATATGTTAGAGATCAAGAATCCTAGTTTCTATATAATCAAATGGTTCATGATATTGATTTTTTTCAATGAGATATGATTTTTCTACGATAAACATGTCAAATTGTAAAAAAGTGACGAAAAAAAAAGAGAGGAGGATTACCTTGAATATGCCCTTTTGTCGTATGCTCGCAATATGTAATTGAAGATAAAACTGTGGAGACAATGTATCTATTTATAGATGCATTGTGCTGGAAATGAAATCCTTCTTCTAGTTCAATTACAATTCCTTTTTGGGCTTGGGCAATAAAACATATATATAAATATCAGATTGAGTAGAATTACAATTCCTAGTTGAATTACAATTCGTTTTTGACTAAGGCAATAATACATATATATGAATATGAAATTGAGTAGGATTACAATTCCTAGTTCAATTACAATTCCTTTTTGATTAACACAATAAAACATATATATGAATATGAAATTGAGTAGGATTAAAATTCCTAATTCAATTATAATTCATTTTAACTAAGGTGAATTTAGTAACCGGTTAATGCTTCAAGCCTAGTCTCTAAAAGATAAAATATCTCGACAAGACTTGAAGCGGGAGGCATTTGTAATCATTTAAAATTTATTAAATATAAATTTATAAAATGATTCAAATTATATTAAATTCGTAAATATATTAATCCAAATAAATTTTGTGGATTGATATAATTGAATTACATATTTAAATCCAATAAATATGAATTTAATTAAAGTCCAAAATTAATTGATTTCGGCTACAGTGGATGAACCCAATTTGTCAAGACCAATTCCATCTCATTCTAGAGCCCATCTTGGCGCCACGTATGTAAATGATGTGGCATGTCAAGTCAAATAAGGAACCAATAGAATCATGACATGTGTGAAATATGACAAGCCCTCACCATAAAGCCCATATGCCATGTCTCTTAAATCCGATTGGCCGAACGAAATCCTATTCCAATCACAACTCCTCTATTTTAAAGCTATAAATAGGGGTCCTCATAATTGAGAAAAGGGAAAGAAAATTTTAAACAAGAAGCTAGAGAAAATCCGTAGTACAAATGCCATTTAATTCTCTAGAAAGCTACAAGTTTAAGAATTCAAGCATTCAAGTTCAAGAACGATCAAGATCAAGACCATCAAATTCAAGAACAAGCTCGAAGCCCTTGAATTCAAATAAAATTCAAGATTAATATAAAGTTCAACTTCAAGTTCATCAAAGATTCAAGAACAATTTTTAAAGCCCTTGAATTTATATTTGAAAAGGCAAACTCAGAGGAATCATAGATATTGTAACACTCGCATTTGAAATAATAAAATCGATTGTTGCTATAATTTTCCATTCTTGATTATTGTTTTCTCGACGCAAATTCTATTGTCTACAGGGATAAATAAGACTATTGAGTGCATACTTTTGATATAAAATTCATAGAGTAATTGTGACTAGGCTAGACTTTAAGGGAATAAGCTCTCTCTCGAGCAACTTACCCCCTTTTAAATGGGTTCCTCTCAGACACCCATTTGTCGCATGAAGAACAACCTCCGCCTTAACCCACTCACTCTCTCTAGCTGAGTATGTTTAAATGAGACTAGGGTTCACTCTCTCAAGTTGATCTTCATGCCGACCCACTCCCACAGGCCATCAATTTGGTAGTCTTAGTTTCACAACCTATATCTCGAGAAAGCCAAAACACATACATGAGATTATATTTACAACTACAACCTAATTAAATTTATCCACAACTACTAAATGAAATCACACCTAAACTACGAATAAACTATTAGTAATCAATACCTAACAACTAATTTAACCCATACTCACAATATCACACACCAAGAATTAGGGTTTTAGTTAGACATGTACAAGAGATAGAAATTTACACCAAAATAATTTTGCATCCAAATGGGTATGAAGATTTAAGTCTTGCTACAGGCCAAGAGTAAAGAATCCAAGAGTCTTAAGTCCAAATCCTTGGGTATGAAACCCTTTGAATCTTCAAGTTCTTCTAAGACCCTCTCCAAACTTGGAGCTCAAAAATAAGAATTTAAAAGCTGATAAAACTCTCTAAATTTTGATACTATTCAATAATAATTTGACTAAGCTAAAACTCTCAACAAGTACTTATAGTATTCAAATATTAGTGCCACAATGGATCACTCGTCATAGTTAGTCAGAATCACCGATCAAATCGACGATTGTCCTTTTGATTACTTCATCGATATCTTTCGCTTAGTCCAAGCATCTTCATGTTTTGGATCATTGGGTGAGATAGTACTACTTTGTGGAAATGCTCGGCGATGTGCCGACTACTCCTTTCACCGTTGATTTGATCTTTTCCACCAAGGCTCAGCACACTACAATAAAAGGCGATCTTCAGACCTTCGGTGATTTTCCATGTGAACTCGGCGATCCTCGGCGATTTGAACATATGCTTGTCCTCAAGTAAAACTCAAGTCCAGTAGTTCAAAAAGGATGTCGAAATAAGTGCTACACAAGATTCAATCATGAATGTACACAAAAAGAATCAATCTATTTATGCAACGATCAATTGGGTAACCAAAGATTCAAGCTTTGGCACACCATTACCAAAGATTCTCAAGCTCGCAATACTTGCTTCAAATGCAAGTTCAAGCTCAAAAAAAATATTCAAATGCCCTCACAGAAATTATGATTACATTTTCACACATATGAAGTATAATCATTTAAGGGCCCGCAAATAAGAACAAAAAAAATGCTTTCACCCATAGGTTTGCCTGTATTTTCCTATCGGCATTTGTTTCAACTTTTTCAAGATCAAAAACTTCTTTTAAAGGCTTATAAAGGGGCTGAGTGCATTAATTTACGCTCACTGACTATGATCCTCATATAATGTGGTACTCACAACACTTCATTTCCTTTCCTTTATCGTGTTCATTAGTGCTCACAAGTCATCCCTTTTTCATTTTTCCATAGTGTGTCGAAAACCCCCTTTTTCTTTTTGTAATTTTCAAATTTATGTTACAACTTTTTTCTTTTATTTTTCTCTTTTCTCTTATTTTTATATGGATGGTTTCATATTTTTCTCAACACAATGGTTAGACGGGGTACATCTTGCACTTCTTGACTTGCTTTCTCTTTTCACCACAACCTTCGGCCTAAATTGGCTATTCTATTAAGCACTAGTCAAGAGGATTATGGGTAAAGGGTTAAGAGAGCTCATGTTTTTATCAAGTTTCTTCCAAATAAAGGTAGGGCTCAAGGGGTGTTCATGAGAGGTTCACACACTCACAAGGTAGTTCACAAAAGAGGCATATGTCAAATTGACTCACACTCTATAAAGTTGCCTAAGATTGTATCAAGAGAGAGTCTTACATAGTCGATCGTACTAACGGGGAAAACTCTAGGTATTTTTATGCATGGTTCATGGGAATCTTATCTCAAAATTCATTGACACTAAAGTCAAAAAAGACTAAAGACTTTTGCAAACATGCAATGTTCATTGTAAGAAACTAGATTTGACAATTGGATAATCACAATGAGATGCAAAGAGTTCACATATATTTTGTGCAACTTCCTTTGGACTTGTTGTAGTCACACATTCACGTTCTTTTGGTTTCCAACACTATTCAAGTCATCGCTATTGTAATAACCCTAAAAATAAACTAGGGTGGACTAGAGATTCACTTGTGTTTTAAGGGCTGTTATTTTGTAAATTTAATACGTAAATGAGTCTATAGGTAAGTTCGGTTGAGTTTGAGGTAAAACGCCAAATAACGATCAAGACGTTTGAAGACTAGCCATCTATGTGCTTGTTGTGCCTATGTGTTTTGATGGAATTTAAGTGCATTGTTTGATGTCTGAATCGCTTGTGATGACCCTAGAACCTAGATGATAATGTTACGGGGTTAAACGTCAGGGTATGACTCCTCCAAGGACCCACGAGGGGGCCTTGAGGAGGACCACACCTTCAAGCCAAGATGCTGCAAGGCAGCCTGTTAACAATTCCAAACGACGGACCATCAATGCATTGACAGTCCTTCAGTCTTAGGCGTCGACCATCCCTACAAGGTATGCAAATTGTTGAGACTCTAATCCAAACGATGTAACCCATTGAAGCGGTGTAGATCCATCGATTGACAGTCGTTTGGTGGGCGTTGTTTTTGTTTGCAAAAGATACAACAATTCGGCCAATGTAGGGGTAAAATAGGGAATTCACCCCAAGTTTTTTTAAGTGCATGGATGGTTGTGTTAGGTGTATTTTGATATTTCAAGAGTATTAAAGTTATTAAATCCTCTTTTAAACCCTGACACCTAAATCAAAACTCTTCCCTCCCAAAGTTCACTGCAAAACCCCCATTGGAAGTATGAAGTCAAGATGGAGCTAGGGTTGTGGATTGGGATTTCTTCTACTAAGGTATCATATTTTTTTATCGAAGGTTATCTATCCCCTTAGATACAATCTCAAAGTGATCTCAAAGTTTATGAAATAGTGCAATTTCTACTCTAACTCAAGGGTTGTTCCATTAAATGATTTAAAATCATTAATATGTTGTTATTTATGTTAAATTGATATTTTACAATGAAAATCTCCATGAACTCTTGATCTTCTTAAATCCCTAAGTTTGGATTACGAAGTGTATCTATTGCTTATGATCTAATGTTGATGGAGTAGTGATTAATGAGTTGTATAATTGATTTCTATTATTAAGTATCTATTATATTGTGAATTGTTGGAGATATATTAGATATGGGAAGAGGTTAAGTTGACCTAATTCCCTTACTAATGTATAATTGATATAGAATTTCTATTGTGTGGTATGGTCCATTAATTGCTCTTAATTTAATCATGGACTTGTCAGCATTATTATGTCAATTTTAGTTGTATCATGTTCTGTTATATATGAAGGTATATTGTGAAGTTGGTAATGTAAAGTAATGTTGCTATGTAAAAGATGTTATCGCATATATAAATATGCAAACTGAAGAAAGATGTGATGTATGTGTGATCTTGTATAATGTAGATATATCGTGATGAAACTATGTTATCTTCTAATGTTGATGTTTAATGATGATTTATTGTGAAGAGTCTTATATGATGATGTTGTGTATTGATCAGTAGACTTATGTTCATTTTCTTGATTCATGAAAGCTTCTAGATTATCAACTCTTGGATTTGGTAGACTTAGGTGCCTTCTCCTTGATGTATGAAAGTTATGTATGAATGAATGTATGAATTTATGAAGGAATGAAGTTTAGGATCGGAAGAGCTAAAGTGGTACCCTTCTATGAAAGACTAATATGGAACCTTGAATATGAAAAGAAGATTACTATAAAAGCCTTAAAGTGGTACGACCGTAATGGTGCCCCTTCTTGAGTGTACTGATGGACTTAGAGGTTTGTTGGACGGAACAACATGAAACCAACTTTAAGAAAGTCATAAGAGTTATCCTAATGAACCTTGATCGGTAGACCCTGTGGATCCCTTATTGATTATGGTATTATGAGTTGGTAGGACTTACAGATAGTACCTTCTCTAATACACTTATGTTAATATAGCACCGAGTGGATATTCTTAAGAGAGTAGCTCTAGTTGAGTATGAGGCTAGAGTACAAAGAAACCTTTTGGTATCCCTTAACTATGTGCCTACATGGGATGTTTCCTAGTTCTACCCTTAGAAAGAAGAACACCTTCCACGATGTGGGGTCTTGATTACACTGGATTCCATACCTATCTAGTATGGTCTATTCAGTTAATGCATTATCTCATCATGTGGGATGTGCACTCTAGTATTGAATTGGTTCTATAAAGTGTAGGTTGTGGAATGGGACACTATCTACACATGGCACGAGTTAGCTTTGAAGATACTAAAGTGAGTTCCCTAGGTCTTCCAAGACCATTATGTGATGTCCCCTTATTGTCTAGTTGTCTCTCAAATTGCTTAAATGAATAGTTTCCATTTAGTTATAGTATGTTGATTAGATAGGGTATTATCTTGGGTTGCTTTGAGGATCACTTAGGTGTGCTTGAATAGGGTGTATGGGTGGTGTCTTCATGTCTTACTTTGGTGGGTCTTAGAGTAATCTTAGGTATAGAGTCTAAATGATAGAAAGGGCTTACTTGATGAATGTGGAACTAAGTGTTATGTGATGGAAAAGAAATATCCTTACCTTGGGTAGTCTTGAGGATAACCTACGTGTGTGTGAAGGGGTTGGATAGGAGGCCGCCTCATATCTTACTTAGGGGGGTATAAATGCTTAAATGAGTTCTAAGGGAGTATGGTCACATCTTGTTGATTATTTAGGCATTGTCTGATATGTGATTGATGATTTGTATTATGCTCTTAAACTCTTATAATGAAGGTTTTTATCGAAATGTGATGAAAGCATGTTTCTATACTAAATATCCCTTTTTGAATGGCTCCATACTTAGTGCTTAAATGTGCTAACCCCTTCTTTTTCCTTTTTGACTAAAGTTTAGGGATCAGAAGTTTTGGTATGGGATTAAAGATGGATAGGTTTCTAAGGGTTGAAGATGATGTTTTGGTGAGTCCTCATATTCGAGAAAAAGACCCACATATTCCTTTTATGACTTTAAGTCTTTATTTCAAGTCTTGTATATGATTAGTATCAAATGTTGTACTCTAAAGTAGTAGATGGTTGAATGAAACATGTTGTAAATATAGATGTTATTAAAAGTCTTCCATTTTCTTATTAATGAAAGCATTCTTCGTGTGTGAAGAAAGTTTTAAATTCTTACTTATTTTGAGTATTGTATGCAAAGAAAGATCCATGTGGCTTGTATGATACATCTGAGAATTTGATTACTCCGTGTGGAGACTTTAGGGTGCTCCTGGATCGTTAAAAACTTGGTATCAGTGCATAAGGTTATAGTATGGTCATAGGTTGTCTAAAAAACCATATCTAGTATTTTATTGTTCATAATGTGAAGTGAGCCACATTATGAATAGAAGGCTATTGGGTGCTAAGAAAGTTTCACTTCTTGATTCTTCTAATCGTGCTATGCTAAGAAAGTTTCACTTCTTGGTTATTCTAATCATGCTAAGAGTTTTGTTCTATAATGTCTTTCCTTTGTTCTTTATGTGATGATCCTTAGAATGTGGCCTTTGAGAAGTATGGTGGTAGAGGTTGAGGGAGAGCAAAAAGGTTTATGTGTGACTTGATAGATGGGATATGAAAGGTTGTGATGATGACCTTAGGTTGAATGAGTTGCCTTATGATGGTGAGTATTGGTGTCAGAAACGTATGGGTGTGATGAGTAAGGAGGATTGATGTTGTTTTGGTCCGACCTTAGAAATGGGCGAGGTATATTTGAAAAAGTCTGTTTGAGTTTCTCTTAGTAGGGGATGTTGTGGCTTGATGAAGAGGTTTTGACAGTCTTTGGTGTTCATGAGATAGGCTTGATAGATGTTGTTGTTTCAAGGGGTTTAGTGAATTGAAGATAGATTTGGGTGAGGAATGGTGTGGTAAGGGTTGAATGGTTTTTGATTGAGAACTTATAAGTATGTTCATGGTTTTACATTAGATGGGTTTCTCCCAGGTAGGGGAGTATCGGGGGAGGAATAGGAAAGTGTCAGGAGGAGATTATCCTTATCGTTTATGTGCCTATTCAAGACTCAAAAACTAAAGAGTTCCACTATCTTGGTCATGTGGGAGTCTGTATGGGAAAAATGAGATCCAAATATAATCTATTTGTTGAATTTTTTGGTTGAATTCTTGTGAAATGAGAAAATGAGTTTTCATGCATTGTATTCCTCATGTTCATGTGTATTTAGTGTAGATTGTATATTTTATTTATGAGGTGAAATGGTGAACATACCTAAATGTTTCATGAGTTGTATTGTTAAGCATGCCTTATGTGTTATAAACAAGTTACATGTTGAGACTTTAATGGGAGAATTCCTTTAAATATGTGTTATTGAAATGTCGCATGACTGTGCTTTAGTGAGAAATTTTCGATGTGCTAAGTGATGTTTAAATGAGCATGATGTATCTTGGAGAAGGAAGTTCCTCCAATATCATGAGAAATGGTAAAGAATGATGCATAAGAAATTAGTATATGTAGCTCTAATTACTTGAATTGCATGATGTTGATTGATCCTATTCGTTACGGAATGATGTTCCCCCTAACTATATGTGTGGATTATGATAGTGTGTGCATGAATGTGGGATTGTTTCTTTGGTTGTTATCCCTTTAAGTGTGAAGTGTCATTTGAGGACGAATGTTCCCAAGTAGGAGAGACCGTAACAATCCTAAAAATGAATTAGGGTGGACTAGAGATTCACTTGTGTTTTAAGGGTTGTTAACTTGTTAATTTAATTTGTAAATGAGTATATAGGTCAGTTCGGATGAGTTTGAGGTCAGAACGACCAAGATGTGTGAGACTAGTGCTATGTCGTGTGTGGCTGATATATTGTGGATCCGAATATTACTATTTTTCCTTAATTTAGGTGATCAAAAGCCTTTTGGTGCGAATTTATATAAGTTTCTCTTATTTGCAGGAAATATGTCCAAGATGAAATGACGGAGGTTTGTGAGCTAAGAAAATGTAGAAGAGAACACCTACGGAGGAAGCTTTGTGCACGGTACGTTTTCATGCTAGTGACGGTCCGTAGGTAGCGGCAGCGTTTATGTGCAGCTGTGAGAGGGAAGATGGGGAAGTCGCCCAAGTGTGGGGTTACGAAAAGTGTAACGTTACCGTCGTAGCCATTACGGTCCATCTCAGGTTTTCGTCATAAATTCAGAGGCAGTTAGTCCCAGACCCATATTCCAAGAGTTCAAGTGTTTGGAATGAGACCCTCGACAGAACGTTGTGACCTGTTTGGTGGGTGACGATCGTCATACCTGCGTCGAGCGTAATGAAGAAAGCAGAGACGAAAATGCTATCAGTATCGGACGACGGAGTCCATGACGGTTCGTTATGAACCACGACGATCCGTACGATGTCCGTCGATCCAGTCGCGTGTGACAGATTTCCTGCAAATAGGTCATTATGTAATTAGGTTTATATTTTTTGATAAATAGTTGAAAAAAACCTTGTTTTCGAGGTAGACTCCCTGTGGATATTTGGTTAGGCCCTGATTATTGTTAGACCCTAGTTATGGGTTAGGCCTTAATTATTTTTAGACTCTGAGTATTTTAGAACTGTTGTGAGATTCTGATATTTTTGAGATTCTTCTTGTAATTGATGTTTAGTGATTTTGTGATTAATCAAGCGAACTTCCTGGTTTTACTATCTCATTGAAGTAAGTTACATGAATTCTATTCCATATATTTGAATATGTGATTATGACTAGGTAACTAAAATCCATACTAGGTGTGGGGAACATCGGCAAATAATGAGGAAAACCTAACTAAAATAACAATTCTAGAATAGTGTCTTGCATGTACTGATAATTCTTCGCCTAGAAAGTCTTTTAAGGGATGGCAAAAGTTAGAACGCGCCTTAAGGCTATTGTCGGACCAAAGAGGTAAGATAATCGGAAAAGAATTATTAGCCATTAAGATTAGTGTATACCATCTCAATAGGGTGTTAGTACAGTGAGGTACGAGGTAATAAACTTGTCAAATATCGAATACGATGCTTAATAGGAGGTAATAATAGATAAATGGTAGGATGAAACCCCACACGTAGCCGGACAAGGTGTGGAGTGAAATGTTTAGATTTGCCGGACCCAGAGTAGAAATACAGAATTATCACTTTTATGCAAGCTAGTGGAAAGAAGTGTTATAGTAGAATTATTAAGTTACGACCTGTGGTAACACGTAAACCATAGTGATTGGATAATGATTAACTCCAACATTGCGAGTTGTTAGTTGTCTCCTTTAATTCGCTAGTTATGTCATTTCTTTAGCAAATAGAAACCCCCTTTTATCATTTTTGCTTTCCAGGCAGTTATTGCCTGAAAATAGATTCAAGATTGAGTTAACTAAATATTTTCCGCGTCGGAACGATCCCACCTCATAGTTGGGTTTATTACTTGACACGACCGCTTTACTTCTTATTGAGAGTCAAGTTGAGCGTCTCAAATTTTGGCACACGGCCATAAGAATACTACAGAGGCTATGATAACATTAGCCCGACCGATGAGCCATTTGGTCTTTCCTCTCTACCACCAGGCCCACCCTCGTGTAAAAGAGTAGCCTTGAGCAAATGCTCCACTTGCCAGAGGTTTGTTTTCAGGGCTCCTTTGAGCGGGATCCATTATGCCCATATAGCTAAGGGTAAGGGCCAGGTGTCAGTTGGTTGTGAGGAGGCCTGACTTGGAATTTGGATGTACTAGGATTAAAGTGTTTTCTCTCTCACTGACGAGAGAGGATGCTTATATGGTTCACTGAGCTCCCTACAACGCAATTTCACTTGGAACAACTAATGGCGAATGTTTTTTTAGCACTCTAATTCCGGTTCCAAGAAACTAAACTGCAAAGACAAAGTGAACAACTTTGTGGCATTTACCAAGCAGAGCTCAGGTAGTAGTTCTTTGATAGACTTCACCTCGTTCCTTGAGAAGTTTCCCCAAATCCACCGTAATAATAGATGAGTACTTAAGGCGGGTGTTGGGACACTATAGCAGGTGGACTTATGGGAGTGTCCTTGATGCTGAAATTGCTGAAAACTTAGAGAAAAATCTCCCGGAATAATAAAGCTTGGAGTACCTAGGAAGTCATTACCGGGGAGGAGAGGATTCGCAGTGCCATCCAACTCACCACTAGCCACAGATGAGATTCTGAAGAGAAAGGCTCAGTATGAGAACGGAGCTTGGGTTGGTACTAAAACATTATCACTATGGGTGCAGAAAAAGATAATATAGTTAATCTTGCCTAAACCACCACCTGCTAATGATGAATGCTATAGCGGAGGACTCTCTGCCAGTAAATGAGCAGACGGGGGGGTTTCACGAGCACCCAAGGCTCACATCAGGAGAATTGGCGGCCAGGTCAAGGGAAGGAACCAGGTGGATCTATGGAACTATACTGTGAGGGTCATTATTGTCCGAGATGGAGGAAACTACACCGCGACAACAAACTTCAGCAGGGGTAAACTCGGGTAAGGTAACAGAAATGATAGGGAATGGGCCCCTCTATGTCCTCCTCAAAATCTGAAGTTACTCCTAGGGATGGTGAAATAGTGATGCGCGAGTGAGGGATATGTTGCACAAAGGATGAGGAGGTTCGAGATATTGATGAGAAAATTAAGAGTTTAAGGTGTGGATTTAACAGGTATTGGGCATAAAGCGATACACATGCAATATCGATAAGCAGATCAAGTTGCAATGGCCGAATTATCTACGATGTGAAACACACGGCACCGGGCACTCTTCCTAGCAAACACGTCCAAAATCTGAAAAATGATTGCACATGTATGGCAATACAATCGGGTGGTAAGCACAACTTGACCCACTATGCCGTCTAATGAGGAATAAAGGTGAGAAGGATGATGTTGATAAGGTGGTAAAGGGTTAGTGGTGAAGAGAACGAAGAGCACTGGAAAAAGGATGTTTAAGTCCTATGTAGTGTTAATTCCCCATGCATAACCCACCACCACCTTCCTTCAGGATTATTAGTGAAAAAGACCGAGGATGGTATAAATATCGACGTTTTTATAAAAACAATGCTGAAGCAGATTTCTATCAATGTCCTTTGGTAGAAGCTCTAGAAACCAAATGCCCGGTTATTCCCAAGTTTATGAAAAAATCTGGTTACAAAGAAAATATCGGTCACTTATCGGGATGATGATAGGATGCCCAGGAATTGTAGTGCTTATTGTTTCCTAAAAAGATTTCTCGTACCAAAAGAAAAAAAAAAGAAGATCGGGTGCATTCACTATTCTTGTACATCGGGTCATTCATTTGCGAAAGCATATGTGCTGGGGGAAAACATAATCTCATGCCCCTCTCGAATTACAAAGGAAGTTGGGTTTGGGTGACCCAAAACCCACGCGATGCGGCGACTTGATGCTGACTCGAACAGTGAAAAAAGGCTTTATAGGGGCACTCAATGATTGTGCTAAGTAAAGTTGAGTCATTCATATTTCGGGCAGATTTTGTATTTTGATGTGAGTCGATTGTCGTGCCTATTATTCTTGGAGGCCTTCCTTGCTACATGTTAGGCCTTGGTTGATATGAAAAGGGGGGAAAAAGGGCACGGCCCAGATGAAATTTCGGTTTGAACAATGAAGAAGGACCTTCAACCAGTTGTAGGTCATGAGCAGAGTGGGGTGAGCTCCAATCGATATCGCCATATCCCACAAAGAAAAGATGGAGAAGGAGAACATGAACAAAAAAGTGAAAAAACAAGAGTTATAGTTGGCGATTAGTGCTTTTAACGTTCAAGGTTGCATTGGCTTCGGCAAGGATCCAATTCCAAACGGGACTAGCCCTTATTGAGTACCCAAGTATTCCATCATTGGAGCGTTGAGTTATAAAAATCAAGGAGGGGAGGGTGGTTAAGGGTGAATAGAGAACTGAAAATAATAAATAAAACTCTATTCTTAGCATTACTGATCGGTGAAAGGACGTGATAGAGGCATTACCATCTAGATAAGTGAGTAATCAAGGTCCTCAGTCGTGCGCGACGTTAATCAGGAGGCTTGTTGGGAGGCAAACCAATATTAAGTTTTGTCTTTATCGTACATGGTAGCATTTTCTACTCATGGGTTTTAAAGTGCAGGAAATCACAAGGAAATTCTGCCACAAAAAAAATTACTCCGCCAGCAGTCAATGACGGATTACGCGACAGACCGTCTGCTCTGCGACAAACGTCGCATGAATTCATCGTGCTAGGTACAGTATTTCTGTTATTTTTAACTCGGGGGCACAAGGCGAGAACCAATGACGAACCGTCACAACGAGATGGACCATCGTCGGGGCATCATCGCGCTTTAATGAAGCGTACCCGACCCGCACACGGCTGTGGGTTTTAAAAAATTCATCAGTTAAAATCCCACCCCTTCCTTTCCACCTTGGTTCTTTCACTCTTTATCCCATTTCCCTCCCTTTTCAACTTTCAACGCTCTCTTACAAAAAACCGATCATTTACCCAATTAGCCTAAATTCCTCTAAAATTCATCATTACTAGTAGGAGCTGCTTGCTGGTTTTGTGAGCCGTCTAATTGATCACAAGCTCTTTTCCCTATTGTTTTTCTCAAAATTCTCAGGTGAGGGTCTTTAAGTGTTATCATTTATGTTGCATTTCTGTTATCACTTAGTTGTAGCCAAGTTCTTCTTGATATGTTCATTCTTTATCAAAATGTTGTCTGACCTAGGTTAAAAAAATCCTCAAAATTGGTGCTAAAAACCCTAGAAATAGGTGTGCTTTAGCATTTCCAGTTTACTAGGTCATTTGGGTTAATAGACAACTGTAGGTCTCAAAAACAACGACCAATTTGATTTGGGTCATAGGCGTGATGAACGGGCATCTCTAGTTCTATCATAGTACAGAACAAGACCCTTGATGGACGTACCGTCGTACACACGACAGACCGTTAATTGGGTCCGTCCAACCGCCCTAACACCCCACTGTCCAATTGTGCTCCCAGTGTCCACAACGGCCACATGCAACGGGACCGTCGTTGCCACGACGGTCGTCTTGCACAACCGTTCTGTTATCCAGACTCTATTCTCTAAGGGTCTTTCCTTTTTTCCAAGTGTCCCCCAAAGGACACATGTGACGGGGACGTCATCCCTACGACGTCCCGTCCAGCACAACGTTCAGGTTGTAAGGTAGACCCGGTCTTAAGGGGTCTCCTCTATTTTGTAGTGTCTCAACGGACAAAGTATGGACGGGACGTCATACCACGCGGTCCGTCCCTGCATGACAGTTATGATTGTCAGAGGACCCCTTCTCCTAAGGGTCTCCATTTTTTTTTTCCAAGGTCCTATGGGTCCGACGGCACATGACGTCATACTTGTCAGGAGGGACTTTCCTACGGGTTTCCAGATAAAAACATAGTCTAAGTAAGACACGAGAACCCATACGGGCAGTCGTTACTCACGACGAGCCGTCACTAGTCCGTTGGTTTTCACTGTACTATAACAATTGTATTTATTTGAATTTTTTTTATTTGGTGGGTGTTTTGTGTGTGTTTGACCTTTTAGTAATTATATTGATCTTAACAGGTACTATCTACTATAGCACCCCAAACAAGATTGAGTCTATTCACGCGGGGACGGGGAAACAGTTCTGTCGCCCCGTCTGGCCCGCTCGGTCATTGGCTCTGATGATAGCGTGACCCCAAGGACGTGCCCCCAGGCACTTCCACCCCATTATCGTGCTGCACGTATGCCAGATACCACACCCAAAAAGGGTGGAGTCGGCGTATGGCGTAGGCACTGCTTCCGGTCTGATGGAGGAGTGCACATTGACCGGCACCCTTCTGGTCAACTATTAATGAAGAAGAAGGAGGTCTGGCTCCTTTCAGAGTTTCGTGGTAGGAGGAAGCCTCCGATTGCTCGGCTCCCGCACCCGCCACCGTTGCAGCGTCGGCCCTAATGTATGATGAAGCTGACGTTCGATTCCACCCTGGTTCACCAGTTGTGCTTCACCCGATTACTTAACAGCGAACCGGTGGTGTGTGAAGGGAAGTTTCAAGTCTATTCCGATGCAAAGTTCCGGAATGACAAAGGATGATGACTCGGACACTTACCTTAAAGCGCGGGTCTTACGGGAATCTCCCGACGATGCCTGAGATCCACAATCTCTTTACCAGACAGAGTAGTAATAGCACGCCGTTGGGCACGTTATAGTAAAGATCTGGTCGAGAGTTCTATGATTCCTAGTAGCGAATTCTGATCACATATTGTAGTGGGTTGCCCATCAAAATAGGCCCCAATGGAGCAGGTTCCGAGGAGGAAGTGGGGTTCAGGTTGATATCTCCCTGGACCTGCCATCCGTCGGTTCTATACGGCGAGGGAGGTTGATGGTAATCGGAACCCCTCTCACTGTCGAGTTGACTACCGTGGAAGATTGTTAAAGCATGGCCAATTTCTGCGTGAGCCATCGATGGAAGAGAGACACCAAGAGGTGGATGGCAACTGCACTTGTCGTGATGGAGAGTGGTGCCGACTGGGGGGTGATCCGATCCGTGAGGGGGGCATCAGAGAAGGCCAACCTGGACTTTCACGGCGAGTTTTTGTGGGTTGATTGTCCGCCACTTCCTTTTACCCAAACAAGCCGTGATAATATCATCACATTGGGATCGATCAGATTACTGATGGAGTCGATGATGGTCGGGTTGTGAGGTGGATTTTTCGTGGCTTCACAGCGGTCATGCACGAGAGGGATTTTAAGGTCCCCACTACTACGGACCCTTTCCTGTGCATGATATTTCTCTACGAGGTCCGCAGGTTGCCTATATGGCACGTTGATCAGCTCAGACCCCTCTGGGATGTTGTTGATATAGGCTAATCAGGAAATGAGTACAATGAGTTGGCCGCCATGAAGGGGCCCGTCACCAGGTTTGCCTCCCCTTTGTTGAACAATTGGCTGATAGGTAGCCAAAGCCCGCACGTCTATGAGGGCGGTTCCACTGACCACTACCCCGGTCGAGTTATCCTGGGTAAGTAGCACTAGCCCGAGCTCCTCTCTATCATCCACCTTTACCGTTTGGTCCCGCTTGCTAGGGTCCAGCGTGTTTAGAGTGCAAAGGGTACCCTTCTGCATCAATCCAGCTTGGATGTAGAGGTATTAAGTGCGAGGAGACGAACGAGAAAGAAGAGCGATAGGAGCGGAGATAATGGTCAGCACACGAGCGGAAGCTCGCTGAGGTCTCAGCGCTTGGACGCTTTGAGTGACAGTGCTAGCCCGTCCAGCCACTCCGTGGATGTGTCAACCCTTCAGGCTGCGGTCGGACAGTCTTCGCGCAGATATTGATATGATCTTAGAGCTAGGGATGCTTTGAGTCTAAGCCCCTTCTGCCCAGAGCATGCTGAAGACACAGTGATGGAGGCCCTATTAGCCACTCAGAGAATTACACCACCCCCCCTCGAGATGGCATAATGCCAGAGGGAGGGGTCGAGAGGAGGCTGAAGCTTGAGCCGGAAGAAGAGCGCCGTGAGAGGGAGGCTGCGGAGGAGAGGCCTCGGTGCTGAAGAGAAGCGCGTCGTTTCAGAGAGAGAGGGAGGAGAGTTAGTGGTTGGGGTGTTAGCTCCAGGACTTATGGAATCGGGGAGGCACGCTTCTATAGTGTGTTGATGCTGAGGACACCACTGAGGTTGTCCAGATTACAGAGTGTAGTGGTTCGGGGAGGAAACAGAAACCACAAGCGTGCTTGATGTCGGGCTTTGCGCCCAGGTTTGAGTCACAACCACTCTAGTATTTCAAATTTTTTTAGCATTGGAGACAAGTGCATGGTTCTTTTTGGTGGGGTGGGGTAGTAAATGGAAAGTGGAGAGTGCTAGGGTGAAGTGAGTAGCCCAATCACTATCTCTTGTGGGATTTTCTTGCTTGTGTTCTTTTCCCACAAGAGAGAGACTGATTACTTTTCTGTTGAACCGGCAGTGTCTATATCTTGTGTAC
Source organism: Solanum habrochaites (assembly GCA_027704765.1). Lineage (NCBI taxonomy): Eukaryota > Viridiplantae > Streptophyta > Magnoliopsida > Solanales > Solanaceae > Solanum > Solanum habrochaites. Next base: position 43,033,762 of record JAKWJA010002500.1, read on the forward strand.
ATAGTTTAATCTGGAGCCTGATGGCTAAAATGATCATCCTGAAAAAGGGGAAAATGATGCAATGAATAGGCATAGTAATTGATTAAATTATGTGACTTAAGCATGATATAGAGGTACACCACTGCATGACCCTAAGTCTAAAATTAGAAAAATAGGTGTCTGATAATGGTTAGCAGTGATGAGAGTCAAGCGGTGTGAGGAAAGTTAAAAGAGTCCACATTGTACTAAGATAGACTTGGCTGGTTAGTCCTGCTAAAAGTAAGTGTACTTAGACAATTAGGAAAGGATCATAGGACATATTCAAGATAGCCCATTTAGCCAAATAAAAGAAAACCAAATGAAATTTATCCTCTTGATCCAATGATTTTGAGCTTAAAATTGACCTTCTTTTCACCCCAACTGATCTTTTTAGATAATGTATGTTTGGACTGGTCCCTCCTTGGGACATGTGCGCCTTGATTATGCCAAAAGCATAGTGAGGGTGGGGGCTAATGCAGTAAACAACCTTTTATGGCCCTGACCCAACTTGGGTTATTGTGGTGTGACTTTGTCTCAGGGCAAAGCCATGAGTTTAGAGTTGAGGGTGGCTGATTATGAGAATTTCGGAAAGTGGGTGAAAAGAAAAATAGAGAGAAAGAACAAAGTAAAAGTGACCCTCAAGAATTAGTCAAAGAAAAGTAAAAAATATTACAAGAAACTTACAAGCAACAAAAAACAAGAGGGGTATCTACACAAATGAAGAAAAAAAGGGAAAAATAGCAAGGTGAAAGAATATGGAAAACTGGGACAAAATAAAAATGAAAGAAAATGTATGTTTAGCTTGATAGTCAAGGAGGGTAATAAAAATCACAAAGTATACCTAATAACCCTGCCTGACCATGAGCCTGTGTTGAAAGAAGGAAAGTCGCCTATCGTGATCCTCAAAGGGTGTTGGTAATAGCGAAAACTTAAAGCAGTGAAATAATGCAAGCTTTATGGCATAGTTATGGAATGAGAGTTGATGGAATTTGTTCTGAGACGTGAGTGTTGAAAAAGTATCCATTATACTCAAAAAAACTAAAATTCATTGTGTAAAAATGAGGGATTTTTGTTTAGAGTGAGGACACTAGTTGCATATCGGAAATTTATTAGACCTCGATGAGAAATGATTGAGGAGGATAGGTTGTTAGTGCTGGTGAGGTTTTGTGTCATGGTCTGATGGTATGATTCCAACATAATTCAATCCTAATAGTGAAGCATGCATAAACACGATAAGATTAATCGGGATGATAGCCAAATAATTGCAAGGATTATTATAAAAACATGATCCTTATTGTCCCCAATGATTTTTGTATTGTATGGTCATAGTGCGTCGCTGGTGGACAAACAACGAATTTAGTTGAGGGTGTTGGTTATCCACGTGGTTTCACGGTGTTATTAATAATTTTTCCTTAAGTTAGTGTGTCCCAAAACTTTTATGACTTTTATATAATTCTCCTATTTGGAGGAAATCTGTCCAAAGATGAAGGCAGAGGTGTTTGGCGAGAAATGAGAAGAGACCACCTACGGAACTGTGACGGTTGTCATGCTCGTGAACGTCCATAGGTGGCAGCGTAGTGCAGATGCTAAGGACGATGGGGAAGGTCTTACAAGTGTGGGGTTACAGAAAGACGTAACGGAACCGTGTATCCATTATGGTTAGTCATCGAAGGTTCAGTATAAGGTAGAGAAGTAGTCCCAGTATCCATATTCCAAAGCATCACACGTGTTGTTGAATATGGAGACCTCGGACACACCGGTGACTGGACGACCGTCAGACAGCATCGAGGGTAATGAAGAGCGCGTAGAAGGAAATCAGTATTAGAAGAAAGTGCATCCAGTATAGGACGACGGAGTCCAGACGGTACGTCGTGACCAGACGATTTCCATCGCGATTTTGTCCGTCGATCCAGTCGCGTTTTGACAAATTTCCTCAAATAGAGGTCGTATGTAATTAGTTTATTTTTTTTTTAGAAATAATTGAAAAAGAAACCTGGTTTTGAGGTTGGTTAGATCTGGATTATTGGGGTTTTTTTTTTTTAAAGGCCCTTTATAGTGTGAACGGGATTTATTTGGTTAGGCCCTTGATTATTGTTAGACTCTTGATTATTTTTTAGGACATGTTGTTGAGATCCTTGAGTATTTGAGATTCTGTAATTGATGTTAGTGATTTTGTTGTTGTTCAAGCGAACTTTCGGATTTTTACTCATCATGCAAGTCAGTCAGTACAGAATTCTTATACCATATATTTGAAATATTGTGATATGACTATGGGTAACAAACTCCATACTGGTGTGGGAAAAACAAACATAGGCCAAATAATACCGTAAAAACCTAAACTAAAATAACAAAATTCTAGAATTGTGTCTTGCATGTATTGATAATTCCTTTAACTTAGAAGTCCTTTTTTAAACGGATGGCCAAAAAAAAGTTAGACTCGCCGTAATTGATACTTGTCGTTCGACCAAGGAGGTGATAATCGGAAAGAATTATCAAAATAGATGCGTGCTATCTATTCAAGGAGGATAGTATGATGGTAGAGGTAATAACTTTAGTCAAATATAGAATACGTGCTTAATATGAGTTAAAGAGAAGGGTTAAGTATAGCAACAACACGTAGGGACCAGGTGCGGAGTGAAAATTTTTAGGATGCCCGACCAAGGATTTAGAAAAATCACTTATCACTTTGCATTCAAAGATATAGGAGGAAAGAATTGGTAAAAGTTAGAAATTATCATTCAAGTTATGAACTGTGGGGAACACGGTTAAAAACCCTAGTTACTTTGATTAATTGATTAAACTCCAAAAATTTCGAAGTGTTAGTGTTCCTTTAATTTCGTAAGTTATTTTCATTTATTTATAGAAAAATAGAAACCCCCCTTGTATCATTTTGATTTCCAAGGAAGTAACTTTTGAGAAACACTAGTAATAATAGATTGAAAGTTAAGTCTAAATATTTTCTCGTAGGGAACGTACCAACCTAATAGTGGTTATTTACTTGACACGACCGCTTTACTTCTTATTTGAGGAAGTAGTTGGCGTTCGTATCAGGTGGCCTATGTTTTGATGAAAGTCAAATGGTTGTTGGATGGTCTAAAGTCGGTGCGGTTTGTGTGATTGTGTTTGATGACCCTTGAGACCTTGATGAGGCATGTTTTGGCGTTTAATGTCAGGGTAAGACTCCCCCAAGGACCTAAAACGGGCCCTTTAGAAGGAAGTCACCTTCAAGCCAAGATGGTGCCAGGAGGCCTGAATGACGTTTCCAAAAATGACGGACCATCAATGCATTGAACGGTCTATAAGTCTTGGGCATCGACCAGGACGGAAAGGCCTGCAACATTTTGAATATATTATACAAATGACAGGCCCCATTGAAGGGGCGTCAATCTATCCACGGTCAGTCATTCTATGGACATTGCTTGGGTCTGCAAAAGCTTCAGCAGTTCGGCCAAGGTAGGGGTGAAATGGTAAGTTTGTCACAAGTCTTTTTAAATGCATGAATGGTTGTTTTAGGTGTATTTAGGCATTTTAAGAGTATTAAAGTGATTATAGCCTCTTTTAGACCCTAACACCTAAATCAAAATCCTTCCCTCTCAAAGTTCTCTCAAAAAATCCCCATGGAAGCATGAAGTCAAGATGGAGCTAGGATTGTGGATTCTAATGGCTTTATTCTTCAATTATCTTGGGATTTATTCTAATATGGTATGGTATTAATATATCTAAGTTTATCTATGACCTTAGAGACAATCTCAAAGTGATTTCAAAGGTTTCAAAGTTTATGAAAAAGTCAAATTTCTACTCTAACTCAAGGGTTCTTGCATGAAACAATTTTAAATCATTAGATATGGTATTATTGATGTTAGATCGATGTTTTACAATGAAAATATCCATGAACCCTTGATCTTGTCAAATCGCTAAGTTTGTCTTATGAAGTGGGTCTATTGCTTATGATCTAATGTTGATGGAATAGTAATTATAATGAGTTGTGTAGTTGATTTTATTGTTAATTATGCTATTATATTGTGAATTATTGGAAATGTTAAGGAATGGTGATCTTGGATATGGGAAGAGGGTAAGTTCGCCTAATTCTCTTAGTGATGTAAAATTGATATGAAATTCCTACTATGTGGTTTGGTCCACTTAGGGTGGTGGTGTATACTTATTGTTCTTAATTTAATCATGGACTTGTCGGCATTATTATGTCAATTGTAGTTGCATCATGTTATGTTATATATGAAGGTATATTATGAAGTTGGTAACGTTAAAGGTAAAATGTGCTATGTAGAAGATGTTATCACTAGATAAATATGTAAACTGAAGGAAGTGTTTGTATGGATGGTGGATCTTGTATCAATTGGAGAGTATTGGGATGAAAGTATGTTTCTCTTCTTAATGTTGATGTGTAATGATGGCATTGTTGAAGAGTATTATAATCATGATGTTGTGTCTGATCAGTAGACATAGGATCTTTTCTTGATTCAGTGAAAGCTTCTAGATTATGAATCTTGGATTTGGTGAGACGTAGGGCATTCTCTTTGAGGTATGAAAGTCATGTATGAATGAATGTATGAATTATGATATGAGGAATGAAGTCTAGGATCGACAGAGCTAAAGTAGGTACCTTCTATGAAAAGAATAATACGGAACCTGAATATGTAAAGAAGGTTACTATAGCAGCACTTAAAGTGTAAGACCGTAATGGTGACCTTCTTGGGCTGAGTATATGAATCGGACTTAGGGGTTGCTGGTGGACGGAACAACATGAAACCAACTTTAAAAAGTCATAAGAGTTATCCTAATGAACCTTGATCGGTAGAATGTGATTCCCATATTGATTATGGTATTATGAGTTGGTAGGACTTATAGATAGTACCTTCTCTAATACATTTTATGTTATAATAGAGCACGAGTGGAGAGGCTTAAGAAGGAATAGCTCGATGAGTATGAGGCTAGAGACAAAGAAACCTTTTGGATCCATAACGAGGTGCCTACATGGGATGTTCCTAGTTCACCGTTTGTAAGAAGAACACCTTCCACGATGTGGGGTCTTGATGACACCGGTTTTCCATACCTATCTAGTATTGTTATGTCAGTAAGCATATTCTCATCATTGTGGGATGTGCACTTAGTATGAATGGTTCTTACAACGTGTATGTTGTGGAATGGACACTATTACACATGGCACGGTAGGCTTTTGAAGATACTAAAGTGAGTTCCTATTGTCTTTGAAGACAATTATGTGATGTCCATTATTGTCTAGTGGTCGCTCAAATGGCTTAAAGGAACAGTTTTCATTTAGTTATAGTATTTGAATCGAAGGGTATTATCATTGGGTGCTTTGAGGAATCACGTAGGTGTGCGTGATAGGGGGTGTTGTATGGGGAGGTTTATATTCAGTTTGTGTTGTTACTTGTTAGGGTTAGAGTATCTTAGGTAGAAGAGCTAAATGATAGATAGAAAAGCTTCTTAGTTGCATGAATATGGAATAAGTGTATGGTGATGAAAGGAAAATATCCTTACTTTGGGTAGTCTTGAGGATACCTAGGTGTGTGTGAAGGGGTTGTATGGGAGATCTCATATCTCATTTAGGTGGGTCTTAGGATAACCTTTGGCACGGAGTATAAATGCTTATATGGGTTCTAAGAGAGTATGGTCATATCTTGTGGATTATTTAGGTATTGTCTGATATGTGATTGTTGACTTGTATTATGTCTTTTTGACTCTTATGATAATGGTTTTTATCTAAATGTCATGAAAGAATGTTTCCATACTAAACGTCCCAATTTGCATGGCTTCCATATTTAGTGCTTAAATGTGCTAACCCCTTCTTTCCTTCTTTTCACTGAAGCGTAGGGATTAAGAGTCTTAGTATGACATGGATGATGGATAGGTTTATAAGGGTTGAAGATGATGTTTGGGTGAGTCTTCATAGATTCGAGGACAAGACCCACATGTTCCTTTTATGTATTTTAGTCTTTATTTCAAGTATTATATAGGCTTAGTCCCAAATGTTGTACTCTAAGGTATTAGACGGTTTAATGAGACATGTTGTACAGATAGATGTTTTTAAAAGTCTTATGCTTGCTTATTAATGAAAGTATTCTTCGTGTGTGAAGAAGTTTTAAATTCTTACTTATTTTAAGTATCGTATGCAATGAAAAATCTATGTGGCTTGTATGAGACCTCCAAGAGGTCGATACTGGAGACTTGGAGGTGCTCCCGAGTCATTACATGTATTGATTAAAACCAAAACTCAAATTTTCCAAGGAAAAATAACATTCAAGTGCATACAAGAGGTGGCAAAATTTTACGAATTTTTTTTAAAAATAAAAAATAGAAGGGTCAAAATCATTTTTTAAGTATAAGAAAAAAGGAGGCGCCAGCTCACAGATCCGCAAAAACCAATACAAGTCACATTGTAAAGTACAACAACCCAAAATATATACACAAAACATGAGTAACTATAGTAATTGCACAAAAGATATTTCTCACCCCCACCACAAATAAAAAGATATTTTTCCTCAAATGCATATCACCATAATATAAGGGTCAAAAATGGAGATAAAGAACGAGATGGGCTAGAAAAATAATCATTGGTTAAAGGAAGAAAAGAACATACTCAATCGTGTTTCAGGTGGCCTATTTCACTATGTGACTTTAGGTATATTTATATTTGTTACTTCAAGTTATAGTCCTTTAACAAATTTAGAATTAAATAGAAGGCGAGGTGGAGATGTTATGCGTACTACCGAGTGGTTCAGCAAGTTGTACATAACTTTTCTTGGTAACCCATAACGCCAATTTCCAACCACAATCTCGAATGATTCACAACCTTCTTGATTTAACTTTTGGCCTGACCTATTAAATGTATAACAGCTAGGCAACAATGCATTCTATGTTCCGAACACAAATAGATTACTAAAACACTTTTTTAATGCATGAATATATGGAAATTAATGTGCAGAGGAACAATTAGAGGAGTGAAAGCGTATAAAAGTGAATGAATTTGAGGATTTAAATCATTTGCTTGAAAAACATCCAAATTATGCCTATCCAACAATAGTGGTCGTAATTACTGAATCATTTGTGATTTCTCGGAGCAATCGCTTACTTTGCTGAGTTTTACAAAATTTCCCAATAATTTTGGAAGTTCTAACGGTGCTTAAAATCAAAATTTCTGACCTAGTTGGTGATTTGCCAATAATATTTTGGGCTCGTCGAGTTTTACAAACTCTAATTTTGAGGACATCTTGAGTCAAGCGATGGATAAGGTTTAGTTCGCCGACCTATTCGACGACACACCGATGGACCTGTTGCTTCCCACCAAATTATTTTTTGTACACTTTCTAACACTTCAACTTGTATAAATAACACATTATTATTTTACCAAAATACAAGTGAAAAATAATAAAAGGGTTTCGGGTTGCCTTCCAAACAGCTCCTTACATAAGTCGTGGCACGATGCAAGTCAAAAACTATTCTTCATTCTTAGAGTCAGTCATGGTGTAGCTAGGGGAGTCCTCGGTGAATGGTGGATAGCGAGTTGTCATCAAATGGTGATTTGAGCATCTTCCAACTGAATAGTCATGGAATTTGAGGTTGTTGTTTCATTTAGAATTTCGATGTTTTCTTTCATCTCATTCAGCATATTATTTTGTGCCTCAACTTTTTATTGAATTAGTGAAAGAACTTCATCATTTTTCACACCCAATGTTTCTTCCCATTTTTGCATTCTCGAAGGGAAAAGTATTATTCTTTTGCCATGGCTTGTATTTCCAACTCTATGACTCGGTTGGATAAAACCTTAAAATGAGTAACTAGTGCATAGAGCCGTCAATATAGGCTAGGTCTGTTAGGATGGCCTTGCCTAACCAGATTATTAGGGTGGGCTATACGATTTTTCGGCCCATTTGAGAAAAGGCGGTTTTTTTAAGACCGGCCTGAATAAGCATTGTTGATTTGTGGGGCTTGGAGAAATATAATATGGTCGCCCGTGGGATAATTAAAAAATCATTAAGAATTATAATATATATAAAGTATAAAAATTTAAAAAGAGGTTCAAACTCCAAAACAATTAGGTTAATACTTCTATTTAGATATTTATACTTTTACTGGAAACAAAGACTTATAAAATATTCATAAAGTTAATTTATTTGTAGATTTGATTAAAAACGTAGTAACCGTAACTCATGAAGATGTTTTTGTTGATTAATTTGCTAATATTTTGAAATTATAATTTTTAATTTTATTAATAATTCTAAAAAATATAATTTTTAAAAAAGTGGACTGGCCCAGCAAGCTTGTAACCCATGTACTTATGGGTTGGGACGGCCATTTTCTGGACCATATAAAAAATGGGCTAGCCCAACCTGACATGTAAAATGTCGAAGCATGTATGGGTTAGCCCATATGGGGTGGGCTATCCCATATTTACAGCTCTACTAGTGCATCCCACTCTTGTTTCCTTGTTGTCTTCTACCATGCTGTCAAGGAATCGGCTACGACTTCATAGGCCCTGTATAACATACCTACCGTGCACACTTGATCGGATATACTTCTATTTTCGTGTCCAAGACCACTGTAGAAGCGCTCCAGTAGCGCCTTGTCAGTTACCCAATGAGATGGGCACGGTTGTAGCCCCGCTTGAAACTTCAGTCACATTTCCTAAATTGTCTCATCCCCCACTTGTTTGAATATCAGGACGTTGTCCCTGAGGTCCATTAGTTTCAAAAGGGGATGATTTGTGTGGTATTAATGATATCCATTCTTATTTTCCTGTTTCGGTGTTCAAACAAGAAAACCAAAACAATAAATAAGGTTAGTCAAACTACAACTAACCAGAATAAGATTCTACTAAACTACATAAATCAGTCCCCGACAACGGCACCATTTTGATTGGAGATATATCAAAGACACAACTTACAATGCAAGTGTCAACGATTATACCATAGTATAGTAACCCAACCAAGGGTTGGGATCGTTTCAACATGAAATGGTTGTGACAATTAACAAAATAGTGAAACTACGTTCTAGCTCGTCATAACTAAAGACATTATCGAGTACAAACATATTAAATCTAGAGGGATGACGCAAACATCAATTATCAATGTTGGTTATGTCATAAGTAAGTAAAAAACATCAAAATTAAGAAAGAGTGCTAATCAAGGAGGGGGTTTCTTGGGATGTGATAGGAAGACGGGATAAACGAGACTATTAGGTACATTCTTATGATAGAAAATTCATAGAGTAATTTTGACTAGGCTAGAATTTAAGGTGGATAATCTCCCTCTTTAGAAACTTACCTCGTTTCAAATGGGTTCCTCTCAGACATCCACTTTCCGCATGAAGAACAACCTCCGCTTTAACCCACTCACTCTCTCCAGCTGAGTGTGTGGCAATGAGACTAGGATTCACTCTCTTGAGCTGAACCTTATGTCGACCCATTCTCACATACCATCAATTTAGTAGTCTTAGTTTCACGACCTCTCTCGAGCTAGCCAAAAACACACATATGTGATTATATATGCAACTACAACCTCATTCAATTCATTCACAACTACTAAACGAAATCACATTTAAATTACGAATAAACTATCAACAAGCAAGACCCAACAGTAAATTTAACCCATATTCACAAAGTCACACCCCAAGAATTGGGGTTTTAGATAGACATGTACAGGAGATACAAATTTGTACCAAAATTTGCTTGCATTCAAATGGGTATAAAGATTTAACTCTTGTTATAGGACAAGAGTGAAAAAACCAAGAGACCAAAATTCAAATTCTTTGAGATGAAACCCTTTGAATCTTCAAGTTCTTCTAAAACCCTCTACAAACTAAGAGCTCAAAAATAGAAATTAAAAAGCTAATAAAACTCTCTAAAATTCTATGATATGCAATATTAGTTCGAATAAGCTAAAACTCTCATAAAGTATTTATAGTTTTCAAAGATTAGTGTCGCATGAGATCACTCAGCGGAGTAAGTCTGAATCACCGATCAAATCGATGATTCTCCTTTTAGTTACTTCATCGCAGTCTTGGTCTTTGTCAAAGAATATTTGTGTTTTAGATCACAGGTCAATATAGTATCGTTTTATAGAACAACTGGGTGATGCATCGACTACTCTTTTTCATCGATGATTTTATCCTTTCCTTCAAGGCTTAACACACTAGAACAAAAGGCAATCTTCACACCTTCAGCAATTTACCAAGTTGACTCACTGATCCTCAGGCCTTCATTTCTTTGTTCTTTTAAGCCTTTTTGCTCCTTTTTTCCAAGTAGTGCCCATGCTTTGCCTCAAACTGAAAATACCTAAATTTAAAAGTTATTCATTAGTAGTTGAGATAAAACAAGTATTTAAGGACACTATTTCTATCAAAATAGGCCTAAATGATTCAGATATGTGGACCACCTTCTACCTCCATCAATCCCGTACCTCTCTCCCCTCTGTACCCGACGTACCACCCACCTCTCTGTATCCCCTCCCCCCCCATTTATCGCGCCGATTGGGCAACTACCTCACCCCCCCCCTGTTCACCCCCTCCTAACTTCTCTTAGGTTTCGGATCACAAGAATCCTCGCATCACCATCCTTCTCCCTAGCTCCAACCGAGTCTTTCACATTACAAGTCCTTTTTTTTTACCACCCCATACCCCCGCTACGTTTGTCTCTCCGCCCTATCTTTTTTACCTACATTACTCCCCGCGTTTCTTTTCACTTCACCCCGTATCTCAGCGGGCTCTCCCCCCTCGCTGATCTTTACCTATACTCCGTTTCGCACCCTGTCCCCAAAATTACCCACTTCGTCTTTTTGCGCCTTCCCTGACCCCCCCCCTTCCATCACCTACTCCCTATGTTTCATCTCCTCCCTTGTCGCACTCCCGGCATCTTACCCCCCTCTGCCTCCTTCACCCCCCCAACTTCTCATATACCGCCCTTGCACACCTTCCCCCCACCACACACAACCCCAAAAAACACCCACCCAACAGAACCAAACAAGGCTCTCCCCCCCCCTCCCGCATCATCAACCCAATATTACGCTGCTCCTTACCTGTAACACGTCTCCATACTTCCCGACCCATCTCATATATTAATTTCACCCCCAACACTTCCCTCCTCCACATCCCTAGACTCTCTTCGCACGCTGGTTCCTCATTGTCTTCCCACTCCACCGATTCTCACTCCATTTTGTCCCCTATTTACTTCTCCCATCCGCTTCCCCTCCCTTATTACTCCTGCGGTCTCTCATCAACAGGTAGATTTGGTACAGTTTGGGTTATGAGGGCAGTGTAGTCAATAATTTTCCGCCGCAGAACAATGTTATTTTTCGACCTTATTACTGCATGATTGTTCTCTAGTGGTGGAATTGGAGTTACGGGTTCAGCAAGGGGAGGCAAAGCAAAACAAGAACTGCACACACCTCTGAGAGAGGTGAGGGATTGGGTCGGTATATGGGGTGATGAGTTGGAGCAACACTAATAAACATGAGTAGTTGGTGGTCACCGATGTAATGTGAGAGGAGAGCACAGAGGTCAGGGATGGCTTTGAAATATGAAGTGGGATGGTAAGAAATCAATTATTAGGAAATCTAATGGAAGTTAGGGGAGAGGGAAGTAGTGTAGAGTGGTGAAATGATCTTAATGTGTGTTGTTCATCGGTGCAACACGAAGTGAGTAATCATCTTGGTGTGTATATATCATTAATGGAATTGTGGGGGAAGCAGAATTTGATCTGGAGCAGTGATGTTGGAAGTGTTATCCAGATTTGAATTGTTATGGCTTAAAGAATTCTCCCGGTTTAAATATGAAAACTTTTGTTTTAATTGAGAAAATATATTAGAGAAAGGGGAAATATCCTTGAAAAAGTTACATCCCGTGAGAGAAAAAGTTTGGAGCTTGTAGGTTCAAAACATTGATGACAATAATGGGTGACCGAATAAAAAAGATAAACACAGTTTCAAATAAGGCTATAATTTATGCTAAGCATATGGTCGGCGCTATGGGTAGCATAGACAGCCAAATGTACGAAGAGATTCATAAGAAGGTGCCATTTGAAAAGAACTTCGAAATGGAGACTTGTTATTAAGAATGGTGGAGGGCAGTCAATTTACGAGAAAGGCAGCATGATGGAAGGACAATGTCCAAAAATTGGAGGATAAACTTGCTTGGTGAAGCAGCTTTTTGAGTGTCTCAATAAGGTGTCAATGACGTCTTGATCAGGGACCCTTTGCGGAGTTGAGGGGAGAAAAAGGTTTTGTATGTCATTGAATGAGGGTATGTCCATGTCTGATATTCGCTCCATCAATGTAAAGTGTGAGTATTTTGTGTCAAAAATATTTCTCAAGCACGAGATGTAAGCGTTGAAAGTATTTTTGAACCTCATGTTTGTTTTTCATTGTGTACAACCAAATGTATATGGTGAACTCATCAACAAAGATACAATAGTATCATTTTTTATCAATAGAGAGAAAAGGGGATGGACCCCACAGATCACTATAAATTATTTCTAATGGAAAGTTGTCAGACAAAGTGTTGGAAGAAAATGGAAATATGTGTGTTTATTGCAATAACAAGAATTAAAAAAATTGAACTTGTCATTGGAAGAATATGAAAGACATGAATTACGTAAAACTTTGAATTTTAAAGAGAAGGTTCGAAAACATATTTATTCTGATTCATACGGAGAAATGCACTGGAGTACCGATGTCTATCATCCTTACTAGGTTTAGGAATCCGTAATTCTTCAAGAAGACAAATGGAAAATAAAACATGAGAATGGGGGTGGTCCAATCTTTCATTCCATAGATGTGGGGACGGCCCAGCAATGGTGAAGTTTATGTTTGGTTGAGATAGTGATGGTCATTCATAGAATCCTGGTTTATTCGGTCTGCACAATAGAGGTGTTCGCATAGTAAGATTCTTCACAAGAAATTTAAAAGGAAAAACTTCTATTGAACTCGTCTTTGCAAAGATGCACTGAAACAAGTTTGCGCTTGATAGAGGGAGCACACAAAATATTAGAGAGTTAAAAAGTAGTATTTCAAGCATTTCAATGAGTGGTGCCAGTTTAAGCAATTGGAATCACATTACAGTTATCCATTGTCACTTCCTCGATCCCTTTGAAGTCTTGAACATTGCGAGAGAGTTGGTATCGAAGGAAATATGGTGAGACTCACCTGAATCGAGAATCCAAGGATCATTTGGCGTTGTTTGTGCAACAATATTTTCTTTTGCTTCAAAGTGATTATGGGACCGGAAGAGGCAAACACTTTTCATATGTCCAAAATTGTCAAAGTTGACAATGAACTCGTGAAGATTTATGTGGAAAGTTTCGCCACAGAGACTTATCCATGGGATATTTGGAAGTGCTACTTTGAGAGGGCAACCTATTTTGTTGACGTCAATTATTATTGTTGGGTGGACGTCGATTGTAGCGTAGGGCTGATGGAGGATTGGTCACACATTAAGCAACAGCTCCAATGACCTGGGTGGTAGCCTTCTTAAGATCCTCATGCTTGATGAATAGTTTATGATCCAAAAGCTTATCAAATATTTTCTAATAGCTTATTGGAGAGTCTCGTGCTTGTATGGCCGCTGAGATCTCATAAAACTCTGGCCCATGGACACTCAATATTTTAACCTTGAGTTCTTCATTGTTGACGGGTGAACCATTTGTGGAGAGTTCGTCAAGGAGAGAGTGAATATCTCGGATGTATTGAACAATTGATTTGTGGTCTTTGTTGACTTGATTGAGCTGGTGAAGAAGGATGAAGATGTGGGTTTGCAATTTGTTTGCAATGGAAGTGTGAAGTTGATCCCACATAGCTTTGAAGGTGACAATAGAAGCTACAGTGGATACAATTGTGGTATCAACACAAGCCATAAGAGCATGTTGGATTATTTTATCCAGATAGAATCAGTTCTTGTACTCGGGGTTGGCAGTCTCAAGCCCATTAGTGGTGACGTCAAGATGACCATAGAGGTCATGGCCATGAAGCAATGGCAATCTGGGCCATCGAGATAGTAAAATTGTGTTTGTCAGATAATTTAATGGGCAGATGTGAGGAGGAGTTCAATTGAATCAAATATTTTGGTTGTGACATACATGTATCATTAAAGGAGATATACATGTTTCTAACCATTTTAAAAGTTGAGATAAACGAGTTGTTATGGACGTTGTGGACAAGAATGTCATATCCGTAGGAATTGTATTGCTTTTTTCTAAAGAAAGGAATCATTGAATTTATATAAGAAATTCATGTTCATAATGAATAATTTTTCAATATATGAATTTTGCACGATTATATTTCAATAAAGTAGCTTAAATTATTAACAATGTGAAGCATCAACATAATACATGTGAGTTTTGTTGTTTTGTATAAATATTAGTTCAATTTTGTGTCTGTAAATAATTTATTTGATGCATAATTAATTAATTTATCTGAATCTATAAGGTTTTTTATAAGACTCATATCTAAGTTATCTAATAATAACTTATGTGAATTTGATGTGATTTATGTAAGCTTATAAGACTCATATATAATATTATCATTATACCTGAGTGAAGATTGATTATGTGTTTATGAACTTCCTTTTCTAATCATGTTTAACCGGGGGAAACCACTATATATATATATATATAATATAATAATATATATATATAATGATTTTAAAAATTCGTATGAATTTGATACTATGTTTTTAACTTCAAAATAAAATAATGTGAAAGATTTAGTGTCAGGTGATATTTTATGTATCAACAACACTATAATTAAAACACTAAATATAAGAATTTGCATGATGTAATCCATAAAAAAAATATTCAGATTCAAAAAAATGACATGAAACAGTTTTTAGAGTAACACATAAATTAGCCTTAAAAAATAAAACATCAAAGGTTATATCATTGATACATAATCATTATTCGACAAGAACCAAATCATCTTGTTGCGGTGGAGTGAACCGGCCTTGATATTTAGAGGATTGTTGATATCATCACTAAGGAAGTTAGTAAAGACAACTATAAAAAGAAAATCATCATGAGAAACATGTCAAATTACTCATATGATACATAATTGTAGCTACGAAGTATCTTAATGTTTAGTTGATACATAATGATAAAAAAATAACTAATACTCAATACCAATTGATGATCTATACAATCTGAGAGATATTTATATCTGATACTAAAGACCCACTAGTTGAACATGACACAAAAATTACCCAACACTTGAACATGATAAAAAATAATTGAGAATGATTAAATTAATAACTTGCAGTGTTTTTAGTTGTGTACATGATATATTTTACGGAAAATTGTCTAAAATACCCTTGATGTATTGAAAATGATATAAAATTATCCTTCATCCACCTATTGGCTCCAAAATGTCATTTTCATCCACCTATTGGCTCCAAAATACCCTTGCCAGCCCCTTTAAGTTCAAAATTGACAACTTATTAATGATGTTAAATTAATATTAAATATTTTTAAAAGACTTGATGTGCAACTATTGGTATATTTAATTTTATTGATATTTATAAATCAACCCACCTACCCACCCTTATACTACCTCCACCCCAATTAATAATCCAACTATAATATCAAAATCATCCATAAACACACTAAAACACGATGAACGATATAGATTCATGAAAATGAAATCCAAAAATTATTCGAGTCCAAACGAAGCCCCCAAATTGAAATAAAAGGTTGATGGAGCCGTTATTTAGGAGGACACTTTCATTTGATGCTCTTCAAGATTGAATTAGAAATTTATAACGAAGGTTAAAATCAAAGAAGTAATACATACGAAGTAATTCATGCCACTTTTAAAATATAATTTTAATAAATGTTTATGATTTATTTAAACACCTTTCATATATTATTTTGAAAAAACGTACCAATGAAGTAACATGTCAATAATTGAGACGTAAAAATAAATTAAGATGAAAAATAGTCGACTTTGAAGTTTATTGGTTAATTTCCATTTAGACACTAGAAGAATGTATGATCAATTTATCTTCTATAGATGTTTTCGTCTAATTTTTAAAAACACTATGACAGTAGCTTTATGTTTGCATTAATAATGTGCGTTGATTTATTAATTGGAGGATTTACTTAGTAAGGGGTGGTAGTGGATTTGATTTATAAATTATACTAATACGTTAAATTATAACAAATAGTTGAGCGACACGTATTAAAAAATATTTAAATATTTTAAATACTAAAAAACGTTAAGTTAAATAAGTGGTCTTTTTTAAACCAAAAAAGTGGATACAAGGGTATTTTGGCCTAATAGGTGGGTGGGACTGGCGATGGGAAGGGGTATTGTGAACGTCAGTCAAATGAGGTGATGGCGGTAATTTTGGTACCATTTTCAATACTTTGAGGGTTAGTTATAAGGTACTTTTCCGTATATTTTAGTAAACTTTGTGTCCGTCTAGTAACAGATCAGAATTAATACGAGTTTGATAATACATAATGGAACCATTTTTTGATGTATCAATAATATCAATAATTACAACAACTCCACATATGATACAATAATGTTCACCAATTGAACATGATACAAAAATTGTTCAACCTCTAAACATGATACAAATAAAGATGTACAGTTAAATTAGTAACTTTCCATTTATCTTATGTTTGTATCTGATACATTTTAGCAAACTTTCTACCTCATGTATATTGAAAAAATACATGTTTTCAATGATACACTATTAAACATTATTTTTATATCAATAATTTCATAAAATTACAGCTCCTTAAATAATGAAGAAAATTAGGATTTATTGTATCAACTAGCTAAACTTAAATATTGATACATTACAATATGAAACATTATATTTTCATAAAATACTCATACATTAAAATATGACATATGAATTTCTTCGCTTATGTATCATTTGTAATTAACTAACAACAAAAGGTATAAAAATTGATAGATTTTTATTTTTAAAAAAATCATCTGATATACAAGTCTCACTTAGCTTTATGTTTCTTTCTAGTGGTGATGAACTTTCTGCAGATTCGGCAAATTTGCACCTCGCCATTTTCAATAATTTCTTCAATATAAAACTTATTAATCTCCGACTAAGAAATAATAATATGATATGTACATGCATCTCATCTCGTCCTTCATTGTTGATCATAGATAAATCAGTGCTCTCCATCTCACGGAAAATTCGATATTACATGCTCCTTCTTCTACTTCTCAATGTTTATTTTTGTCATTATTTTGATCTATTTTCAACCCAAGCAATATCTTCGAAATTAAAAATGAGTGTTATTTGAGTTTTACTGTGTAAAACCAAGACTAAAAATAGTGCATCATCATATGATTTAATGTTTTTAAAAAAGGAAAAAATGAAAAATAAAGGATGAACAGACACTTAGAAGAGATGAATAAATTAAATAATAAGAAAATGAGGAAAGATTTGTGGAGTGAGTGATGCATCCGGCAGATTAGTTTTAGGAGGACAATGATGGATTTTTGAAAAATTTTAGAAATGGTAGGGAAGAATGGGAATTATGATAAAAAAAAAAAAAGCGTGTATATAGTTAATTTTTCCTAGTTTTAAATAAATCATAGACTTGACCCATCAACTATTAATTGATAAAAAATTATTTATTTAAAATTACTACATTAATTATATAAATCATAGACTTGACCCATCAACTATTAATTGATTAAAAATTATTTATTTAAAATTACAACATTAATTATATAATCATAGTTATGAATAATCCAAAATAACCATTTAGAATCTATAGAAAGAGTCTTTTATTAAAAAAAAAAGAAACTCTACTACTAAAAATGACCTAATGGTTCATTACAAAAAAGTTCACGCTCATTTTCTTACACCAAAAACATAACGTGTCTGTCACGACCCAAAACGGGTCGTGAATGGCACCCACACTTACCTCCTAGTGGGCGAACCAACACATCTAAAACCCAACATATAATGTTCAACTATAAATAATATAAATAACGCGAAGCTCCAAAAGATATAAGCAACCAATTTAAATAAGTTTCTAAAGTTTAATACTTATCATCCAAAATCTGATAGTATCACACCAAGGACACTAATCTCCAATACTAAGGTCTAGAATATCGAATACACTAAAATAAAGGAATTATCAAATGTATGTGTCGAAAAGGTACCCGGACATTTACATGTCGTGACCGAGAGAATCCAACACGAGCTTGAAGGATGCTCACTGTAAACTTGATATGCGGGAGGCTGGCTAGAGCTGAGGGAATAGAATTCATAGGTACATCGCTGCATTCATAAAAGGAAAACAAAGAAAGAAAACAAGTAGACTCAGTACGAGACAACATATTACTGAGTAGTAAGTAATCATCGGTCAAACCAAAATAGTTAATATATACAAAAGAATAATAGTATGAACTCAAATATAGCACCTTAAAATGTGAAACCAACAAACAAATGAACAAGTGTCAAAAACAATAAAGTAAGAAGCACGTATTAGTCAACCGTATCAAGATCACACATGAGGACTCATGCTCCAACACCAAACAATTTTGGGAGGTTGAGTTCTTTGAGATTGAAGATCTTACATTAATTCAACATATTTTTCCTTTAATATTATCGTTGTTCGAACGATGACACTCCGATCCAAAAATACGTGTCGGAATGTGAAACTCCGATCTAAGAATAACACGGGTTGTCGGAAAGTTGACAACTCCGATCCAAGAAATCCATTGTCGAAGGTGAAAGTAAGATCCAAAAATACACGTGTCGAAGTGGACACTCCGATCCAATATACTATAATTTATCCTTTATTATCAACCTCTTCAATTCATGTTATATTATTTTCAACAGCTTCTTTATCAAGGCATCACTTCGATAGATAGGATTAAGAATATAAATTCATACGGTCTCGGATGCAGACCAATCACAAACCACACAACCAAATAACACAATCACACAGTCAAGTACATAGAGAACTCACAATATCATTTCAAGGCATATCAATCACTATAAGAGTTTACTACAATATCATAAACCATAAAACGACCTCACCGAGGAATTGAAGTAAAGAACTACTTTCCAATGCTTTTCCTTTCCGTATTGCCTCGAACATGTCCAATATTATCAAGTATATTATGCACAATTGTAAGTTAACGGTCTATAAGACACTAGAATATTCTATATTTAGCATAGAACAAAATGTCACCTAAATTATAGAAATCAAATTCCTAAAGTTCAAAATAGGGATAGGTCTTAGTTCCCTAATTACATTAATTTTAATGAAATATAATAATTTCATCACCTAATATTACTTACCTATTATTCATATACTAAACTCAATATAAGAGGAATGAACGCAGTTTAATCAAGATTTAAGCAAATGGTTCGAACCAGAGGGCAAAAAGTATGAACCCATTTTACAACTTAGCAGTTCTTCTTCTATATACCTCTATCCACCATAATTAATTTCATACTTCGTGGAGTAAAAGTATAACATATCAATAAGTATAAAAATATTTTAATGTCTAAAATTTGAAGTTACTGGTGGCCAACCCAGTGGCCAGTAGTTTTCCACATTGAACATCCCATACATAACTTCAATTTATTACATATTAATGTTTAATGGCTGTCCTAAGTTTTTAAATCAACAATTGTACTTTTAAACCTATCTGTAGCAATTTAGCATACACCTGAAACATTATAGTTTTACAAGGAAACAATATTTCTTTCACCAATCTGCATGTTACGCATTATAAAGCAACTTACGCTAAACGAATCCAGCGTCATCTTTAATGTAGTTGCACAGGTAAGCCGTCTTTTCTCATGTTTTCTTTTTTCCTCCCTTTTTTTCTTCTACAGTTATAGGTTACCCTAATTATTTATACTCTATAATTATAATAGTGATAAAAGTGACCCACTATTCATTATAAAATTATTTCAACCATTACACTAAATAAATTGGAAAAACTACCCTCACTTAATTTCATAATTAAATTATGATAGTCCAAAAACACCCAATTATCGATCAGAACGTATTTTTTTCTAACATAAAAATTCTAGTGCCCAAACCGACTACACGGCAGTGTTACAATAGATACCAATTTACCTATCGTTCGAATCAAACGATCAAAGGAAGGCAAGGCAAGCAAAGGATAGCTATTCTCAATGAATTATTCAAAATATTAATACCCATTGTCTCATCTCAATAGTATAAAAAAACTAGAGATCTGGACTGCAACATACCCTCATAGACTGGTCTCTAATTAATTGCCACACAGAGTGGTTATCAAACTACAAATCATTGAAGTCAACAATCTAATATAACAAAACAGTATAACGTACATCGATCATCTACCTTACTCTCAAACAATCATTAGTATCAAGTATGCTTATTCAATACAATGTTCAAACTTGATGGAATCGCTTTTAGTTTAAGTATTTCCGACCAGCTAGGAGTCCCAAATTAAGGCTATAGGCACTAATTTCAAATGTGATAGTAACCTTTTCATTGAGACAAAACTATAAATCACACCCAAAGTTAAACTCTACACCACTTTCACATACCATGCTAAGGTTCCATGGATTAAACCATTACATATATTATATCATTCAAACACTTGGAAAATTCGTTGTTCACTTCAAACTATTGTTTACTATAAGCTAAATTACCCATCCAAATGTCCATTGTAACACACCTTAACATTCGATGAAGTCCCATCAATAGAGTAGTATTACCCAAAAACTTTATTCGTAATAAACAATTGTCGAATATATTTACCTGTTACATCATTCTTAAGTTTTCTATCCTAACTTGAGAATCTAAATCATGTAAATATAAAAATTTTAAGTATCATATTTGTCACACTAAACCAAAATCATTTTTGTTAGAAGTCGATGAATAAACTCCTATAGTAAGTATGTACCGGAACTAGTTCTCATCTCAACAATTATATCTAAAATCATAGGCAAAAATTAAAAAACCATCAAATGACACCCCAGTGGATTTTTATACGAGAGTCTTATTCTTTCACGCTTCTCAATTCTTTTCATGGTGCCAAATTCTAAATATCTCGTACTTCAATATATCAAACTCTTGTTTTCTAGAGGGCTTACGATCTCATGTTTTACTATAATCCATGACATTTACTTCAAACTTCTAAAATCAAAACTCTTGAGGTAAACCCTTCCTTAGATCCTTTACCCAATCAAAAGTAAAACAACTGTTTTGGTCCCAAGCTGCATAAATCTCTTTAAAGTGCTAAATAACGATGGCAATCAATCAGTTTCTCATCTTCTAATTCATACCTTGAAAAACTATTACCACCAGAATTCGACTTATAACAAAAAAAAAATATAATTTGAATTATAAGTCTTAATTGTGGAACACAATGCCCTTAATAAAACATTGTGCTTGAACTTGAAGAATTGTAAGGAATCACCTTTATCTTAGCTTATCATTGATTGCCTCTCCACCAACCATACATATGCTTCACTTAAAAATCCAACCTACTCATTTCTAAATTCAACAGTACAAAAGAACCTATCATTCGCACTCAAGTTGAACGTCTGTACACCTCTATCTTAAGTTCTATTTAAAGAGCTTTTAACCAACAAGCTGATTAAAAAGGTATTGCTATTACCTTAAACAAAACAAAATAGATGAATCAAGCACAATTTTGAACCCAATTCTCGATCCTCGAAGATACATCTTAGTTCTTACAATCAGAGAAAATAATTCTGCTCTCACTTAGTTTCTTAAGGCTCAATCCCACAAGTTTATACTTATTTATTTACATTCCACTCCTTTGAAATTATATGAGAATGACCTAAATCTCCTAAAAATTTATCCAGACAACCACATTACTCATAAAATAGTAGAATACAACCTTAGATACTCGCAAGTTTTTATCACCATACAAAATTATTATGACCAATAATGTATTATATAATTGAATCACCGTCACCTTTCCATCACTTACTCATATCCCATGCATGTATTTGTAAGCCCTTTTATCACCACAAAGTCAAATTTTTTATTTTTTTATTTTTCCCGACATGACACCTTAAAACGCACAATAGTAATTAAAATGAAGGCTAAGAAATTTTATATCACTTTCTATTAAAATCTTCATTTGAATTCACCCAAAGTATACCCACTAGGATTCTTCCACTATAAGTCGATTATGCTTAGTATAAAAAATCTACAATTTGCAAGCTTTTTAAATAAAAAAAACAGTCCTCACCAAAACCCTAACGATACATTGTACAGTTGAAGTTGTGTTAATATTTACCAAAGATCCATCCACTAAAGATTTTCTTTAAAATAATGCTCAAACCACTAAAATTTTCACTTCAAAATAATGCTCAATCTACGTTTGTGTAGTACTAAACTAGTTGGTCTCAAATGTAATGCAACACTAAATCTTATGATATGCCATGTCAACAACTTGTACTCCTTTAGGATTAGTATTCATATACTTGACAATCGACGCGTACATGTTTCCAACAAACATAGTAATGACCACACCGTGAAAGTCCAGTAGATTACCTTACTAGAAAACATCCATAAGGTCCATACTATCGTCCAAATAGCCCACATATTTCTACCATTGGAATACTTACAAAACATTTATTCGAATATGTTCTTCTCTCTAGACCAACAATTTGTTTTAAATCTTAGATCATTCAATAACAAAATAACACACTTTCCCTAACTCTAAACCAAGCAAGCACGATGACTTTCTCGAAGATACCCGAGTTCTGAGTCATAGTAGTGTCTTTATTAACCGACCACTCGACAGAGACTACCACCACATTTTTGCGATCGAGAAAATATATCTATTTCTAAGGACATATTATTTTTCTTTCTATGTGCTATTTCAAATTTCAAATACTCTAGTAGTACCCTATTTGAATAGAGTCAAGGAAGTTCAGATACCAATGGTATACCTAAGATACCAATTGGATTCAAGTAGTGCCACTAATAAAGAAAGAAATGACTTCCTAAAAGTCCTATAGATTCTCGAAGAAAAGTACGGTGTCCACTTACCGCTCCGCAAGACTGTATAGACTGTCCGTGTGTGATGTGATTCCAAGAACCTTAACGCTATGATACCAGTTGTGTCAAGACCCAAAACGGGTCAGAATGGCACCCACACTTACCTCCTTGGTGGGCGAACCACCAACACATTTATAAAACCCAAAAAACATTATTACCAATAGTTCAACTATAAATCATATAAAATAATGCGGGAAACTCCAAACGATACTAAGCAGCAGTTAACTAAGTTTCTAAGTGTAATACTATTCTCCCAAAAATCTTAAGTCATCAAAGCAAGAACATATAATCTCCAATACTAAGTAAAGGTATCGAATACACTAAATAAAAGATACTAAAAATTGGTATGTGTCCGAAAGTATGTAGACATCATGTCGTTGACCGAGAGAATCCAACAGGCTTGAATGGATAGCTCACCCTGTAACTTGATATGCGGGAGCGGGCTAGAGCTGCGGGAAATCAGAAGTCATAGGTACACTCGACTGATTTCATAAAAGGAAAACAAAGAAGAAAAAGAAAAAAAAAAGTAGGACTCAGTATGAGCAAAACAGTGTACTGAGTACGTATATCGGTCAACCCAAATATAGTAACAGTAACGAATAAACAAAAGAATAATAGTAGAATCAACTATATCACTTAACATGTTGATACGCAACACACAACATTGAACAAGTGTCAATAACAATAAATAAGCAAGTATAAGTCACGGTGATCAAGATAACACATGAGGAATCATGCCTCCAAACCAAACCACTTTTGGGAGTTGGAGTTGAGTTCTGTGGATTGAATATGCGTCCCATAATAAAAATATTTTCCTTTAATATAAGCTGTCGCGAAAAGTGACATCCGAATCCAAAAAATCGTGTCGAAAGGGACACTCGATCCAAGAATACCCATGTCAGAACGTGACATCCGAGCAAAGAATTACCGTGTCGGAAAGTTGGACATCCGATCCAAAATTACCGGGCGGAATATGACACGCCGATCCAGAATACCGTGGCGGAAACGTGACCTCCGATCCAATTAACTATTAATTTATCCTTATTTCACGCTTTCAATTCATTGGTTATATTATTCATCAAGCCTTCTTATTCAAGGCATCACTACGATAGGATAGGATTAGAGAATATAAATTCTACGGTCTCAGGAGTTCAGACCAATCACAAATTACCAACCCAAATCACACAATCACACAGTAAGTACATAGAGAAATTCACAAATATCATTCAAGGCATATCAATTCAGTAGTAAGAGTTACTATCAAATAGGCATAAACCATAACCTACATCCACGAAGAATTGAAGTCAAGTAACTACTTCTCATGCCTTTCCGTTCCTTATTGCATCCAGAACATTTCCAATCTATCAAGTATCATATATGCACAAGGTGTAAGGGAAGAGTCTATAAAACACTACTCTTCAGATTATTCCTATATTTAGCCTAGACCCAAAACTCCCTAATTATAAAATCAAAGTCCTAAGGTCATAACTAGGGTAGGTTTTTCCTCTTTCATTTTTCGCCGCTGTCTTCCCTCTTGCCCTATTCCATTTCCTCCACTTCCCCTTCCTCTACTCCTCCACTGCACTCCCCTCCCTCTCGACTTTTCCTTAGTTCCCATAATTAACATAACTAAAGGCAATATAACTAGGTCACCACCGCGAAAGTTAATTACTTATTGGAAGACACTTAAACTCAATTTATAAGAGGATGCTACGCAGTTTAATTCAGATTAAGCATGGTTTGAACCTAGTCGGCAAACGGCTAACCCAAATTTACAACTTAGCAATTCTTCTCATCTAATACCTTTCTTATCCAACCATAATTAATTTCAACTTCAATGTATAAAAATAGTACATAGAAAAGGGATAAAATATTTAATGTCTAAAATGTTAAGTTACTGGTGCCAAACCCGTGGCAGTAAGAGTAAGCATTTCACATGCACAATCCATACCTTAATCTTCCAATTTGTTTAATATTAATGATTCATGGCTGCCTAATTTCTCAATATAAACAATTGTACTTAAACCTATCTCGTACCAATTAGCTACACCTGAAAATTTTAGTTTTAAAGAACTTAATATATTTTTCCACCCAATCTGCATGTTTACGAATTGATTTAAAGAACTTACCGCTAAACAAATCCACGCTTAATATTTAATGTAGCTGCACAACGGTAGACGTCTTTCTCACTGTTCCTTTTTCCTCTTCTTTTCTTATACAGATTATTGTTTACCCTAATTATTATATCATTATAATATTAATGGTGATCAAAAGTTACACACTATTAATTATAGAATTATTCTTAACCGTTAAACTAAATAAATTAGTTAAAAACTACCCCACTAATTTATAATTATAATTATGAATAGTCCAAAAAACCCATTAATCTATCAGAAAGTATTTTCTAATATAAAAATTTCTAGTGCCCAAACCGACTACACGGGTTGTTACAGTGTCTTTCCTCCCGTTTTTCTTAGAAATGGGACTCTTGAAGTTATTCTTATTATGATATATTTGTAACACCCCGAAAAGTTTTTAGGCTAAGCTAGAGCTAAACGTAAAGGTTAAGAAGGGTTAGATCCTAGGGAAAGGGCCAAGGGGCAAGGGTCCAAGTTTGTTGGGGAACTGTCCACCTCCACGTCATCCTTCACGGCTCGTGATGGTCATCACCCCCCGTGGTGGTGAGGTAGTGATCCCCTTAAGGAAGCCCAAAATAAAATCCTCTGCACGAGCCATTTCACTAATCGTAAAGTCTTAGACGGCTCGTGAGAGTGGAAGTAGACTTGCCTTTTCATTCTGGGGTTTTAGGAATGTGTAGCATAGCTACTGGTCAAGGGACCACGGGTCGTGGTGTCCTTAGCGACTTGTGAAGGTAGGTGTAGCCCCTGGGAACCCCACTTTAAGTGGGGATTATTTTAGAAAATTCCTTTTTGTTAGGTATTATGTGAGGTGGTTTTGCCTTAGTTTATACACCCACATAAGTCATTTTAAGTCAAAATACACCCATTCACCCCATTATTTCCAAAACCCCACGATACACAATTTGTTACCTCCATTATAAATTAACAGAAAGTTTTTCTTAATTTCAAATGATTTAAAATAATTAATTTTTATAATATTTCATAAAAGTAAAAAAATAAATAAATAATTTGCAATTATTTAAGGGAAATGCACAAGTACCCCTCAACCTGATGTCCGAAAAATGACAGGACTCACTTCTACTAGACAAGGCGCTATTAGCCCTAAACTTATTTTGTAAGTAATTTTCTACCTTGTGGCTACGTGGCACTAATTAAAAAAAAAGAAGCAACCGACATTTGAGCCACAAGATATAGTT
Organism: Solanum habrochaites; assembly: GCA_027704765.1. NCBI lineage: Eukaryota > Viridiplantae > Streptophyta > Magnoliopsida > Solanales > Solanaceae > Solanum > Solanum habrochaites. The sequence goes on from JAKWJA010002500.1 coordinate 43,060,170, forward strand.
GATATGCGACAGTCCTATATACAAAAAAATGGGTCAAATATTGTTGTTATACAACAAAATACATTTGGTGTATATACATGTTTTTGAGAGCGAAAATAGGATGGTAAAAGGCCCAAACAATGTAGGTGGCATATTATTAGATTTAGGATAGGTTGGGCCAAAGCCCAAAAATTTGATTTTTGCCTCTCTTTTATTCTCTTCCTTTATTATTATTTGTCTGTTAATATTAACATTGAACTCCTTATTTGATTTGATTTAACTTAATCAAGTTTCCCAAAAGATGAACTATATTCTTTATGTTAGTTTATTTTAACAAATTTTTGTATTTTTGTTGAATATCTTTAAAATGGTTTTCCTACCTTAAATAACCAAATTAGTTGAATTTGTTATTTTAAAATGATTCAATTATATTCTAGTTTATCTGATTTTGTTAATATCTAATCGCATGCAGTTTAATTGAGTTCCCCTTTTCTTAAAAATAAAAATTATTCTTTAAATATTGTTTCAAGTTAATATCGTAAATTATTTTTATCATTTTCCTAAAAATTGCCAAATGATATTTTGTCAAGTTGTGGGATAACCGCATGTTAGCGGTCGTTTCAAATGCTTTAAAACCCTCTTTGAAGCATAAATGAAAATCTCTTGCCCATTTTCTCTAAATTTTTAAAGGTTTATATGTTAAAATCATTTTAAATTAAGTTTTCTTAATTTCTTTACAAAATAAAGTGGCAACTCTTTCTAAGTATTTTTCTAAATTGTTTTATACTTAGAACATTTCAAAAAGTGATTTTTCTAAAGATAGATAAATTAGGTGGGGCTAGAGTTTAACAAACAAAGCTTTCGCACCAATTCCATTGAAATTCATAGCTAAGATATGATAGTCCTTCATCCATGGAGTCGCTACAAACTCTGTTTCAAAAGATAGAAATTTCCCCAAAAGCTAGGGTTTGTTTCTAAGTCATGGGATCCTTTCAAAAATGATTCTAATATTTATAATTTAGTTTATATTATGATTGAATTGATGATTTATGATGATTATTATATTGAAATTCCCCAAGAACCCATGAAACCCCCATATTACTCAATTATGATCTTGTGATGTTTGTTTGTTGATTATAGAAGGATTCTATGAGATTATTTTTTTAATAGTTGAGTCAATTGAATTATCTTAATATCCATATCTAATATAGTAATTCTATATGTGCTGATTGAATATGATCTATGGCCCTTGAAGGGCAAAGTATGATACTTATGCATAATTATGAGATGTACATATATGTTTTAAGAACATTTTGAGAGTGAAGTGTCTATGATTATAATAATGTTATTGTATTGATTGAAAGACTATTCTCATGAGCACATAGTGAACATAATGTGAAAAGTTTTCTCACATGATGGGGATTCTAGGTTGAAAGACAATGCTCTCTTAATTGAATCTAATGTTATATGTAGACATGGACGGTGAAAGATTATTCTCACGCATGATCTAATGAGTTATCATAGTGAAACAAGATATTACTTGATAAGTACTACGTGAAATTATGCTTAGCACCAATTGGATATTGAATATGAGATGAAGTCTCTCCCGTTAAGTAAGGTCGGATTTCTATAAGTAATCTCATGAGATGGAAGCTCCGCAGTTAAGCAAGTTTGGGGTTTCTAGTAACAATCTCCTTATCCCATAAACTATGTGGCCCCATAGATTATTTAGCTAGTGGATCCACCTAAAAGATGAAAAATGATGGTCTTACCTTAGGCAAGTAGGACAACCCTTTTCGGTGTGAGTAACACCGGATTCCATGTTAAACTCACATGGTCTATGTCGATTTAGGCCTATTACCACTATGATAAAAATATGAATTATGAACTATGGTTACTCAATAAGTTGTACTTATCATGGGTAGGGTTATGGAATCTTATTCATGCATTGCACAATTATACTTTAAGGGTACTTATTATGTGTTTCGATTACGATATGATGACCTACGAATTGATTATGCTTATGACTTGCGCTTTTCCATTATTTTCAAAATGATGCTTTAATTTAGCAAATTGCATGCATTCAATTACTAAAATGTGTTGTAAATTCTTCCAAAAAAAAAATATCTTCATCATGAATACTTACCAAATTCACCAAACTTTGTACTTCACCACAAACTTTTATAGGAAATTCTCATAGCTTGAGGCGTGTCGAATGATAGTATCCTTAAGGATATTTCACCTAATATGGTGTATACCCTATGATTCAACAACCTCTTCCAGTTTAAACTAGGAGCCAGAAACTAACAAAGATTTAATGTATCAGAGCCCGTGGACGGAACCTAAGGGTATGCAGTGAGAGACAAGAAGGAATCACTCCTTGTCTTTTCTCACTTGCTCTCCATAAGAACACCAAATGCAAATATATATATATATATATATATATATATATAAAAAGTCATCAACAACAGTCAAAAGAGTTAAGGGCTACAAAGATTAATGGCAAAAGAATTGAATACCAATTAAGAGGAAATATACGTTTAGATTTAAAAGGACTTTTAATAGTCTATCAATGCTATTAAAAGTTCACAAAAGTTTGATAAAGGAAAAACGATTGTCAACTGCCGAATTTGCCTTAAAGGCAATTCAATTTGCAAAAGCTATTAAAAAGTTTTAAGAACATTGTATTTTTGAGATATTAATATTGTGTTTCCAACAATACCCTACATATCTCATTAATATAATGTGAAATAGAATGGAAAAGAAGTTTTGCTGGGTTTTCATATGAGTCTCGTGCATCGACTCTAGTGTGTGTAGACTATGAAACAGAGCTAGATAAAGTCTAGCCTCTTATTCTATCACATTGTACTCTCATAATCTTTGTCTTTATCGCGGTTTTGCATTAAGAAATCATGTGCATGTCCTGCTATTCATGAGTGCTCAAGAAATATGTCACAATTTCATCTTCAAACTCATATAGGTCCAATCATCAAGTGTATTCTACAGAACAATGCACCACCTATAAAGGATGTGACTTGGATTAAGAGCTCTAACTCTGCCTCACTTTGATTTGCAGATTATTACACTATATCCACACATCATAGGAGGGACATAACGTTACAGTGTTTACTTAATCAACTAATGACTTGTTATTACCCATATGAACCTAATTCATGGGATCTCCAATCACATAGGTTGAGTTACCATCATTGTTGATCTTCTCATATGACTAAAGGTCTTGCTCCCCTCTATATTTCATTAGCCCGTGAATTTATCAAATTCACCTCCAACTATACATAATTTATTTACATAAATACTTTAATCTCATAACAGTTGTTTTATAACATTATGCCTCAAATTGCCAATGAAAAAGTATTGTATTTCATTATAACTATTTTAGCTTGGCAATCACAATATGTAAACACAAAATATGTTTAGTTTATTCGAATTGGAATACTAACTCGATTTTCATGTTATGACTCATCCTCCTCCGAGGGCAAACACATAACCACTGGTGAATCTGGAAATTCACTTTACATCATATATTTTACTCCTCTGGTACCATAAACTATTCAATTTATTTGATTCTACACTTGTATAGTATTTCTCATGTGTCATCAATGACTTCTTTCAAAAATGATACCTCAATTATCAATATCATTTCCAACAACAAGAATATTGAAAGTATTTTCACTTTTAAAAACTCAACAATAATTTAGTTTATTTTTCCAACCCTAACATAACATTCAATCAAACAACAATTAACTATCGCAACTATGTAAAATCAACATTTATTAATATACATTTAAAACCTTAGATTATGATTTTCTTTATACTTTTCTTTAGGATCATGTAGCACAACATTAGCAATATATTCCTACGCTTTCAAATATTTCATAATAGAGGAATAACATTCATAACCTAAGCAAGAAACCCGTACACTTTCAAATATTTCATAATAGAGGAATAAGCTTTTCATAAAGTTTTCACTTGTAACATATAAATTTATAAATTAAACTATAAAAAACTTTAATTCTTTATTTCTCAACAAAACCTTTTGTATATATAAATAAAATATTCACAAATGTGACACGATAATATTTTCTCATCTAGTCATTATTTATACAAGTCTCATAAAATTCGATAGAATTGATTCTAATAATTTAGACATTTTAATAAACAAAACTTTGTTAGTAAAAGATAGATCGTAATTTTATGTCTAGCATCCAACAATTGCACATTAACTAGAATAATCACGAATATAAATCTTTGTTCTTAACATAGAAAATATATGCACAAATAAATCACAGTTACATTATCCATAAGTTAAGCCACAATATTACTGTTTTTTAACATAAACTTGAACAGTTTTAAACCACCAATATAAATAAATAAATAAATAAATTCTTCTTCTCCAATTTAGATAGACAATAATTTTAGTTGGCACGAATGTTTTCAACAACACAAAAATTCTAACAACCAATTTCTCACTTTCACATATTAGCTATAAGATTTGCTTGAAAAATGACCATAATAACTTATATCATTCGCTTAATAACTTTTACTTTGCGAGATCATTATATCTCTGAATCTTCTTCTAATTGTGGAATATAATTATTTACTTTTCCCCACACAAAACAACAACAATTATAATAATTCATGACTATGAGATTAAAGTAACTATCTCAATTTTTTTATTAAAAATACAGAAAATTATAGTGTGTTACGTACCTTATTGACATGAAATCAAAATTTCAATTATCAATTATTTGATAAACCTTACCGTCACCAATTTTTTTATCCTTTTCCAAATTCTGTGATTTGTATACGAGAGTCCCTTCCAAGAAGCATTTTCATACTTCTCAGTATAGTGCAAACCGATTTTATTACAGTAACCCATTCACTTGGCCGCTCGAAATTTAACTTATTTCTTTAGTATTGAGTATTTTTCCATAAGAACAAAGTAGAAGAAATATCCTTAAGATTGTTGTAAATTCTTAGAAAAATACCTTCATCACGAACATTTACGGAATTCACCAAAGCGTGTACTTCACCACGAACTCTTGTAGAAATTTCTCATAGCCTGAGGCGTCTCGAATGACACTGTCCTCAAGAATATTTCACCCGGTATGAGTTGTACTCCCGAATGGAACCGTTCTCTAGTATATACTAGGATCCAGAAACTAACAAATATTTAAAAATATAAATCCAACAAAATAATAGAAGAACAAGACAGATCATTTTTTCTTTCATTGTATTTTCTCACTTGATCGCCTAAAAGGCACAAGAGGCATATATATAATATATATTATATATAATAGATAGATATATATATATGCACACCCCAAGAAATAGTCCATCAAACAACGGTCAACAGAGTTACAGTGGCTACAGGATTTTTTTTTTCTGATGAAATTCAGCTGGCAAAAGAATTGAATGCCAATTACGAGGAAATATACGTTTACATTTTAAAGGAATTTTAATTGTCTGTCGATGCTATTAAAAAATGCACAAAAGTTTGATAAGGAAAAAACGTTTTGTCAACTGGCAAATTCGCCTTAAAAGGCAATTCAATTTGTATAAGTTGTTAAAAAAGTTTTCAAGAATATTATTTTTTAAGATATCAATATTGTTTTTCTAACAAAATGTCTATTTTAGCATATTTTCAATATTTTGTGCATGACTAACATACTTTTGTATTAACCATATTTTTCTATACTTTTCACAAGTGTAGGGTCTGGTTCTTAAGGCGATTTTTCTTTGGTTCAAACTTGGATTCGTCTATTATCCTAACTTGTGGTGATTCCTCATGACTCGAGGGAGGATGTTTCATTTTGAGTTTCATTTATAATTTTACTTTCGGGCTATGTTGTATGGGTTGTGTCCCTTTTCATTTGGACTATAGTAATATATAATTATACTAAGACAAGTCAAGACTTCCACTTTTCTTTATGAAAAATTTGGACTTTGACATGTGTTTTTACTCTTATTATTCTATTATTTTATATTATGATATGTTAAGTGACTTTCATGGTGTCTTTCGGGGTTCTACGTGTCTTATTACATCTAGGGGTACCGTTGGATCATGATAAACTTACAAATCATTATACTAGAAATTATTTTCTTTTAAAAAAAAATTAAACAATTACAATAGAAATTCATAATTGCACTCCTCCCTTTATATTTTAAAACTTCTCATGTTAAGACTAAAAATACTAATTAATAAATTAAATTAGTGAAAAATTTAATTCAATGATTAATGTATTTTAGAGCACTACTTAATTTATTTTGTGTGTCTGCTCATAAATCCACAAGAAAGATTTGACATGACGAAAATTTATTAGTTTCTCAAAGAGACATATCATCAATCTCTATATCGAGACATGAATTTCATTAACTAAGTTATTATTTTGCGAATATATGTTATTATCATCCAATCTATCAATTTATTGATTCATCTCAAAATCTCACCTTTTAATAAATTAAAACGATAATTAATGTATACTATCATAATAGTAATATCATGATTAAGAATATAAGTACATTTATCTTATTAGAGAATATGTTTTGTCAATCAGTCTACAACAACTATCTCTACTCGTTCCGTTCAATATATACAAAATGCACTAACACAAGAAGTTGGAACTATATTGTTCTCATTAATCAAGATAATTATATATAATTTGTGTTACAATTGTATCGATGACACGTTTAATTTCCATCCTGAACTACGAATAAAAAATATTTATACTTATAAGAATCGATAATATAATCCTTTAAGTATAAGTTAAAATTCTTTACACTAAATTATCTATTATATAATTAAACATACAAAATATGTAATCTATTAAAATTTTTGTTAAAATAATTAATAGTATATATCTCACTACTTACTGTATGAAAATATTCCTTGTTTTAACTTACAGTTTCTTTATGAGTTTTTATTTTATAGAGTTTAGAGCTTAGGATTTTTTTAGTATTATGAAATGGATTTTGGGGTTTATTTTTTTGTTTATATGATTTAAGGTTTCTTAAGTTTTAGGGTTTAGGATTTTTTAGTTTAGGATTGCACTGAGTTTTTTTATGTGATTTAGGGTTCTACATATACGATTTATGATTTTATAGGGTTTAGGGCTTAGAGTGTTTTAGGTTTAGTATTTTTAGAGTTATTTTTGTTTTGTTTTTAAGTTTAGGTTTTAACATTTTTACTTTTTTTCCCGTTCGACGCTTACGGTTTTTTGTCGAGTATGCCCTTTGCTTTTCTTGTTTTCTTTTAGTGTTTTGTCGAATTATGGTTGTCACCAGAGCACATTACCTTTCGAAGTAATTTCGTAGATTTTTTACATATGGACATAGATAAGTTTGTCAGTACATCTTTAACAATGGACTTCAAATAGAGTAGTAGACATTTTCCTTCCAGTGATGGTGAGAAGGAAGATATAAAGCAAGTTCCCTATGCTTCAGCTGTTGGTATATCTATGTGGTCACTCAACTTCGAATAGTTTACTGAAAGTCTCACAATTTAGAGGTTGTTTGGATCAACTTAAAAGCTGATCAAACCTACTTTTAAGATAGCCTTTGACTTTGAAAGTATTTGATAAATATAAAATAGTTTAAAATAAATCAAAAATGACCTAAAATAAATATAGGATGTGTTTGACAAGGTTAAATATAACTTAAAATAAGTTACAAATTAAAAGGTCTTTCCATACTTTTTTATTTTTGACTTAAAAGTCATTTGAGTTTGCCTTTTTTTTTTATACTTAAAAATCATTTGAGTTTTACTATTTTATTTTTGACATAGGTCAATTTAAACAGACTTTTTGAGTAGTTTACTTAGAAGGTCATCAACTTTTTTTTATAACTCAAAAATCATTCAACTATTAGTATTGCACTTCAAAAGTCACTCAACTATTAGTATTTTACATAGAAAGTCGCCTAATTAATTTAAATGATTTTTTAATAAATATTGTTGAAATATAAGTTTTGTTTTAAACTAATTTTTTATAAAAAGATAATATGCTCATTTTTGTTATAAATTCATTGAATTGTGTGGATTGTCCTTTAGATATACTCAAGACGTAATTGTACTCATGTATACATGTTTTCCAGGTGTTAAGAACCATTTGGATAGCTATGTATCTACTAATTTGTGAATTGTGATCTTGGGAGTGACATCTCAACACTATAAATAGAGATATCACTTATCATTTAAAATATATACTTGAATAAGAAGAAAAGTGTTTCCCTTCATCTACTTCTCTTGCCTTCTTCTCTTTATGATTATATTCTTATGAATTTGATTTTATCACTACTAAAAATAAGCTAAATACCGACTATAAATCCAACTACAAATATGTAATAAAAAATCTGAGAAATTTTCCGACTACTTTAATTGGTACATTAAAATTTATATTTTTTTAATTGTTTTAAAAATTTTCCGACAATGATTTCGACTACTGAAGTTGTGAGTTTTATGTGATAAAGTAAACAAAATAATTGACTAGTGTTCCGATTAAAGTAGTTGGCAACTTATTAAAATAATTAAAAATTATTTTTATTTGCGACTACTGTAATCGGCAATTTTACTATATTTTTAAATTAAATATTGATTTAATTTTTCAATTAAAATAAAGCAATACTGAAGGTCTCTACTTCGATCGTAGGCATCAACATTTTACTTTATAAATATGTTTTTCGTTAAAAAATTCTAACCCATATATTCTGACCCATTTTTTTTCACTAAAATTAATTAAAAAAGAAAACTTAATTAAAAAAGAGAAAATTATTCTAAAGGTGAAGTACTAGAAATAGTATTCTCACCCATTTTTTCACTAACTACCGCCTCTCTAAAGCTACTCTGTAACCTCTTCTCACAACATTCTTTTCACTTTGGTTGAGGACAAATCATTTCCAGGTTCTTAAAGAAAATCGTTCCAGAATCGTGAGGTAATGTAACTCTTCTCCTTTTTCAGGTTTCAATTTGGTTGATATATTGTAAAGTCTATCTTCTTCTTTAGGGTTTATATTTGATTTTGTAAAGAAAATCTTTTTCAAAATTGTAACGTAATGTAACTCTCTAAACTCTATTACTCTATAGTATGTAATTATGCTCAAGGAACCTTCCAAGGGTTGTTTGAATTAGAAAATTATTTCAAAAAATACATTTGTTGCTCTTTGTTTGGATCTGATGCCCCTGCAATATGGTGAAATGCTGTTTCACTTTCTTACAGTATTTGTCTGAGCTTTATGAAATTAGTCACTTTACGCGATAGTGGGACAATCTTTGTTGCTCTTTTGCTTTAACAAAACTTAGGACCTCTTTTTTTTAAAAATAAAAATAATTGGGTATTGGAGTTCTTTTTGCTGCTTTTGCTCTAGAATACATTAGATATAAAGGTACTTAGTGTATAGAGTATATGTCATGTTCTGTATTTCTTCTTGTTTTTTCTCATTTGAAATTAAAATGTAATTGCAGACATTGGTTTATTACTTGTAACGCATGAATACTTGTAACGCATGAATACCAGAAAGTGTAAAAAAACAATATTCTAGTGCAACTCTCACCATACATTCATGTTTTGAACGTAGGAGTAAAATATTAGTATAGGCAGAGTAAATTAGTATTCAATTTTTTAAAAAAGAAATAAGAGTAGTAGTGAAAAAAAAAACACTTGAAGCAGAAGCACAAAAAGCAGACAGATAGAGATGGCATATATGTCTTCTAAGTCCTAACTTTGAGTGTAGTATTTTGTATATTCCATGGGATATGGGGGAAATGAGCATTTTTTGTGTTTTTTAGTTTTAGTGATTATTATATTTTGAGCATAGGAAACTGAGCAAGTTTCTCAGTGAGCTTTCAGAAAGATTGGAGTTGCGGTGGGGAGGAAATGGCTTAAACAATTCATAGGATCAGTTGCTTACGTTACTTAGCTTATTTTTTGCTTCGCATCAGGTGGTAAAAAATGATCTAAAAAAATTATTTGATATTTTATATAGCTCGTAAGAGTATTTAATCTGAAAATGTTTGGTGGTTATAGCCTTACATACTGATTATTTATTTGTTGTTTGATTACATATCTTGGTTTGTTATGAGATATATGTTGAATGTACTATAATGCTTTTTCTGCTATTTCTGAGTTCTCACTTACATATGTTTGTTTCTTATGTGTATACAAGTGATAGTGTCTAGGAACTGATGGATCATCACGCCTGATAAGTAGGAAGGAAGTTGCTGGTCTCTTGTCCCTCCAAGCAATAATACTCATTTTTCCTTGACTAATACTCTAATAGAATACATTGATATAGTTCAACTATATCTTTGTAGGAATAATCTCTTTGTGTGAGTTGAGGTGATAGAATTCGATTGTATCTTCCTTATCTAATACTCTTTATGTATATATATCGATTTTGAACATTCTAAAAATAATTATAGAGATTGACTTAGTGGTTAAGAGGATTCAAAATTCACCTCAAAGTTTCAAGTTAAAATATGAAGGGAGAGAAGATTAAAGGGAAAGAAGACTAAATTTAATTAGGTATACAGAGCAGTTTGAAGAAAGCTTTAAGATTAATTAAATTTCAGAGTAGTCTTGGTCACAAAAATTCAGCCAAATGATTTTCTCTTGGCAACCTTACCTATCATCCAAACCCATCTCACGGTTAGTCTTCCTGGTTTGTTTCATCATATTTACCTAGTTACCATCTTTTAGATGATGATCAACAAAGAATTCACTTCTTTAAGAATTTAGCAACTAAATACGCCTTTTTCTTTAATTAGGAAACTTTGTAGAAAGAAATGGCATGAGGGGAGTAAAGAAAACACACAAACTACCATTTGTGAAGATACGCAACGAATTGGAGCACAACCTTCCTTGTTTCATCCATTATCATCGTTGTCTAGTGCTTCTACTTTTCAATCTTCGAAAGAAATGGAAGTAATGCGAAGACAAATTTCAGAGCTTACAGAATCACTTTAATCATCAGAAACTAACTTTGCTAAAGTACAGAAATTCATGAAGAAACATAGGTTGAATCTGATGAAAGTGAGGGGACCGTCTCTGATGAAAAGTAGATTATTTTATGGTTGATTAGATATTTTCTATGAGATTTAGACATGTTTTGAACTATTTACTTCCTTTTTGCATAACAACTTAGTAATTATTAGACTTGATTTTGGTGAAACTTGAGCTTTTAGACTCAATTGAATTGAATTGAATGCAATTTGAATGTTTAGAATAATGTATTCGTGTTTGATTATTTTTGAAGTATTTGTAGATGGATGATCGTATTAATTTTAGCAGGTGGTCACAAATAACAACATTTTTATTAATTACATGTAGTTTTTTTTTTTGTACACTAATATGCAATATCGTATAATTTATTTTAGAAAATTAAAATTGGCGACTATAGTAATCGGCAGATTACTTAAATAAAGAATAAATTTATTATATATATTGGCTGTAGTAGTGGGAAAAATACTAATATGATTAACAAATAAATTGTATGCCGACCGCACTTGTCGAAATATATATTAATTAATTATTTAATTGTTCAACTATTGCGACTACTGTAGTCGGTATTATTTATTTATTTAATTATTATTTTAATTATTACCAATTACAGTAGTCGACATTGTTTGAATTATTAAATTATTAGTTTAATAGTTTCTGACTACAGTAGTCGGTCATTTAGGTACTTAATGGTCAGTTCCTGTTTTATATTTTTTTACTATAGTAGTTAGAAAACGCCGACTACAGTAGTCGGTAAAGAATTTTCGATGCTCAAGATACCGACTACTATAAAGTAGTCAGAATTTCATCGGCAAACCCCATTTTCCGACTACATACCGACTATTTTTGTAATCGTCAATCAACGAATTTCTAGTAGTGTATAACCATTGTCAGCACGAGAATCTAGCCAATTGAGATTGAGTTTTAATTTTTTTTAGCTTATGTTTTGATTGACCTCATTATAAGAATCCAGGTATTAGATTCATAAAAAATCATGTATGTATTTTCTAAAATCTTTTTATGATTTAGAATACAATAGTGTTCAGTCACTAACATTGACTAGGAACCAAAGACATACTATTATTGGTTGAATATGACATGCTATACAATATTTCTTAAACGAAAGAAGGTATAAAATTTTAATAGCATGAGTTTGAATATTTTTTTGATCGTTTTGAACAACACAAAGGCTAAGTCATGTTGTACTTTGGTCTATTATAATGTTGGTTAAGGGTAAGATGGTGGATTCAAGTCTCATCGCAACAAAAGAGCATGACATCAGGTTAAAGTACGGATGGACCATAATGAAAAAAATATTTGAGGATCAGACGGTAGATTTATGTTCTATCGCACCAAGATGGTAAGACATCCATTTGTGTTTTGATGCACCATAATGATAAGGTATTGAGTTCGAGTCTCATAGAATTATGACCTAACGTGTCTTGTACGGATAAGACATTGAGTTTGAGTCTCAATGTAGTTATGATAAAATGATGATTAAGACAAAAATAATATATTTTTTATGAAAAGTCTTGAAATTCGTCTCATTGAATTTTCTCCATTCCCTAAAACGAATGTGGTAGCAGTATATGATAAGTTTGAAATCAGTTCACCTGCCCCATTCTATCATACGAATGTGGCTGCAGTGAATAATAAGTCTGAAAGATGACAAGTGATTGAATGTATGAATAAGGGTGTGGATGAACAAAACTGTAATAGTCATCAAAATGGCTAAATGAAGAACACTATGGGTTCTCCAGAGAGTCCTTCAAATTGTGAAGATAATTTTTATTACCAAATGGTATGAAAGGTCATTGAGTTTGTGATGTTATCGATCCAATATTTGATAAATTTTATAAATTATCCATCAAAATAAAAGAATATAAAGTGGTGATGCACTTTATCTTTCAAAGTGATGTTGAGGTGGATCATGTAAATATGTCAAATATAAAGGTATGACATGTATAAATGGTTATGGTCAACTCATGAAGAGATTTTGACTTGTAATAAGCATGTCAATGTTTGTTCATTCTTGAAAGTGAATGGGTCAAAATATGTAGGAAAAGTATGAATAAGAATATATGAAAAGTATGAATAAGAATATACTCATGTATGGTTGGAAATATGTCACAACTCACCTCTATGGGAGGTTTGAGAGAAATAAATAAATTTTATTTGACAAGATTGACCAATGGTCGTGTATGTTTATACGTCATAAATATTGTGGTATGTTTATTGTGAACTACCGAAAAGGCAAAAGAAAGAAATAATTATTGCCTATAAAGGTTGTGGCCATTATGTAGCATTACAAATTTGTCATTGGTTGGGTACCTATAATACAATAAAAGTAAAGCAAGAAACATGTCTTGCTAGCAATAATTTTGACCATGACAATAATAATATAATTGATTCTTTAATGAGTTGTATTATTAGCAGAGGAACAATATTGGGGTTGTAGTAAGTCTCAAAGGAAACTTTTAAGTTTCAGATGAATTGAAAAGTGAAATATTGAGACTATAAATTACAAAAAGATTTATTTAATCTTCAGCTTACTACAATCGAAGCTGGTTATAAATATTTTATGTCGAAGATTATCCATTTTTTCCTCTTGTTTGTTGTGCAAACACAAATGGTGGGCCCCATGCGGTCGAATCACATGCAAAAGTAAAGGATATTGGTACTCTGAAAATCAAAAATCATTGGCGTTGACCCGATTGACCATTCCTGGTTTAAATGTGATACAAATGTAATTGAGAATTCATGTGAATTATATAATGAAGAAATAAAAGATTCTTCAAGAATTCTCTTTTCTTGGTTGTTCTCTTGATAAAAAATGATCATTATACTAGCTAAGGTTGAGATTGTAACCATGTGTATCATTCACAACTATATAATAGATGCATCTATGTGATGATCACATGTGTTTTGGTGTCAACTTACAAATTGGTGTTTGTAAGATTGTTTGCTCGAATTGTTAAATTAAGAGCACAATTTCAAACTATGAATTATACTGACAATGCTGGTTGGTTTAGCAAAAATTGTATGCCTCAATTATAGCTAAACCATGGGTATGAGAGAAAATCTTCTATATGAGATTTCGTATGAGATAAGTTTATTTAACATGGAGCAACACATACATGCATCAAGCCAACAAGGTTTTTTCGTCATAATTGGTTCAGGGTCAGAAACCAAACAATCTACATCTAAAGTTTGAATATGCAATTATGATTTTTATTGGTCCACCACACACAAAGATGAATTTTCTAATAAGGTTGAGATGAATGTTAGATTTCTTAACATTAGGGAGAGAGATGATTGACAATTGAAAATTATGTGAGGTTAATTATGAATTATCTAGACTCTTCATTAAAAGAAAAAGTGAACTTGAAGTTCAAAGGATAATTCATTTGCATAATGTTGCAAATCAATTGTCAAATGAATGTACTGATCCTATGATATAATTCAGTTGCAAATGCTCCAATGTAAAGTCTTTGAAGGACAGAGTCTATGATACGCCTGAAGCGTAATAGATCAATCGATTCTAAATGTAAAACTCCTTGAAGAAGGAAAGGAACAAAGGATCAATAATGAGACGAGTGCTATAAGAGAGCACCACGACATAACACTTCATAAAAACCTTAGAAAAAGTCCAGGTACCTGAAATGATGAAAAATGAAGAGATCTCAATAAGTTATGTCATATTGGAATCGATATCAAATAATGATCAAAAGTATCTTCGATATAGGTAGCGCTCAATGATATAAATTGTGTAGAGGATCTTAAATTTAAATCTGTCATATAGTGCGGATAGATAAATGGGTGGCCAAGTAAAATGCATAATTCAAGTATATTTTGTTTCACTTAGAAAAGTGATGTTTTGGATTGATAGTCCATAAATCAAGGTATAATGTTAGTGTGATACAAATAAATAATTATGTGATAGTATAACCATAAGATATAAAGTAGATTTATGCCTTTGGACATAGAGGTTTTTTGCAAAAGTGCTGACATTATTGGAGATTGTTTGCCTCCTATGGTGGGATGCAATGTGTCACAGGTTTTTTTTGATTGACAACAACTAACACTTGAATGCAATAATAATATCTTGTCATGTCTATCTAGGTGATGAAGGTTATATGAAAATTGTTGAGCAATCGAGGTGTCTGAAACATATAAGATTTTGAAAGAATCTTTTTCAATAAAACTTCAAGAATCCTTATATGGATTAAAATAATCAAGGAATAAAAGGGTACAAAAGGAATGAACCTAATTGTCCTTGCATTTTTATGAAAAGGTCAGGCTCTGAATTTGTTATAATAATTGTGCATGTTGACGACTTGAATCATTAGCACTCTTAGAGAGCTTTCAAAAGTTGTCGAGTGTTTCAAAAGGTGAAAAGGTTTTGGTAAGACAGAATTTTGTCTTCATGACTTACAAATGATAATTTGATAAATGAAATATTGGTCCATAAGTCAATATACACAAAAAAAATTTGATGCAATTTTATATGGATAAATCACACATTCCCATTTGAGCTTACCCAAATGAATTAGGTGTCGCTTGAATAAATGATTATTTCAATGGAATTTTTTAAAGAAGATAAGAGCTTTTCTTCTGTTGATGAACTTCATATTCTTAGGTGCCAATCACGACACTAGTGCAATCTTGTTAACAATACTCGCTAACATTTGTGTTTGCAGTAAATTTACTGGGAAGGATCGTTCCTCCCCAACAAAAGGACATGGAAATGGTGGTTAACACCTAATTGAATATCCTCGAAGACCATAGTTATGGGTTTAGTCTATTCTGAGGAATCCCAAGAACGGAATTGATCTGGTTAGGCCAGATGGCAAAATATTTAATTGTGATCTGCCTAAAGCTCGATCTCAAGCGCACTATTTGTTTGCATGCGGAGGCACAATAATATCTGGAACATCAATGAAGCAAATGTAGGTGATCACTTCTTCAAACCATGCAGAAACAAAAGTCTTCTATGAAGCAAGTCGAGAATGTGTCTGGTTAAGATCAATGACACACCACATTCAGGAAATATGTGATTTTTCTTTGAAAAAGAATTTACCAACCACAATGTATGAAGATAATCAACTGCAAATGAAAGTGTCCACAAGATGATTATTATTGGAATAAGTTTAATGTGCAATTTACTTGCAACAACGAGGTCATGACGGATACAATGATATTCAATAATGTATTCGGCTAAGATCAAAGTCTCGTCATATTCATTAAATCAGAAAATGATATATCAGATAAGTTGAACAATGCAACATCTTCGTAGATGTGATTTGATCACAAAGACACTGTCAATATCAATATTTGAGAAACTGGTGTATAAAATTAGAGACATCATCAAGAAATTAAGTGATGTTTTAATTTGGGGGAGTATAATACGCGTTGCACTCCTTTTTCCTTGACCAAGGTTTTGTCCCACTCGTTTTCCTGGCAAGATTTTTAAGGAGGCAATAAATAGTGTATATCAAAAGATATGTGTACTCTTTTTTCTTCACTAGAATTTTTTTTCACAGGACTTTTCCTAGTAAAGTTTTAACGAGACACATTATCTATGGACATCTAAGGGAGAGTGTTATAAAACCGCTTAATTGTGTGGATTGTCCTTTAGATATACTCAAAAATTAATTGTATACATGTTTATGATGTGTTAAGAACCATTTGGATAACTATGTATCTACTAATTTGTGAATTGTGACTTTTGGGAGTGACATCTCAACACTAGAAATAGAGATATCACTCACCATTTGAAAGATACACTTGAATAAGAAGAAATTACTTCTCTTGTCTTCTTCTCTTTATAATTATATTCTTATAAGTTTGATTTTATAAATTTTTTTAATTATTTCATTAAATTTATTGAGATACACTTTTTGTTTTAAACTAAATATTTTTTAAAAATGATAAGAGTGATTGTCCGTTTGTTTGGATTACATCTTTGATAGTGAAAAGATTACTAGATAATAAAAAATACAAGATAACAATTAAAAATAAAAAATGAAGAAAATAAATCTCTGCAAGGCTGAGGCGCGGATATCTCAATTTCTTTAAGGAGATTCAAGCCCTTTGCAACAAATGTTTTTCACCGGTCCAACGTAGTTCTCTTTGACTTGTCCCCTCTAGGATACAACAGCCTTAACACAAAAGATAACTCAACAACTCTGGACAAGAGTTGAGTCTAAATCTCCACAAAAAGAACATCTCCCTTCAACTAGTAAGAACTCTCTTTTTGACTTACTTCTTTCACTCTATATTTTTTTCTCTTGTGGTTAGTGTTTCTTAAACCAAATGAAAGACCACCACTATTCATATTTTATGGATGTCTTCCTGCAATGAATAGAAAAAATTAATGATGTAGTAAATAGTGGTATCTATGAAATCGTAGAAGTTACATAAGTTACAGACATAAAGGAATTAAGAGGCCACAATGAGTGAGCACAAATGCCATCAACAGCTATGCCATCAAAGGCATTTTGTCATAACTACTGCAATGTAAATGACATGAGAAATGCCATATGACAATGATAAATGTAACTAATCATTGACACTAACTCCAATAGATTAATGTATTTACTCCCCCATATTCTGTCAAATGAATTATCCACAAACGTTGTAGAATGAAACAATGAAACGTCACATTGACAATGTGATATTCATCTGTCTTTTAAGGCAAAGGGTCTGATATACCCCTCACTTTGTCATTTAGAGCTGATATACTCCTTGTTATGAAAGTGGCTCATTATACCTACTTGTAAACAAATGAGCACATATAACCCTTTTCCCTCAATGGAAATGAAAAAAAATCATTTAAATTTTTAAATTTTAATTACTTTTTTTTCTAACAAATATAATTCCTAGTAGTAATGTAATCTCGCCAAACATATTTTTTTGACTTTTTTATTTCAATGACTAATTTATAATATTATTATTGATAACAAATTATTTCATGTTTCAACTAATATTTTTGTAAACTTATTGTAATGACCAAATTTTTCTTCGAATACCGAAATTAAATTCAATACACACAAAAATATTTTAATTTTTTTTCTTCTTTAAACTAAGGATGAAAGGCAAAAAACAAATAAGAACTAAGAAACTCCAATATTCTAATAACAGAATTCAAAAATAATTTAGGTAATGAAAAATTATAATACTCCCTGTAACTTTGATAGAAGAATCATAATACCTTTTAAATAAGTTTTTTAAAAAAAATTTTAAGAAGTAATCAATATAAATTTAAAATTAATTTTTTTTAACTTCCGTTAAATACAGGGTATATGTGAGCCATTTTGCAAACGTCAATGGATATATGTGAGCCTTTTTGTATAGTTCACACGGTAAGAGTATATATTAGTCACTTTTATAACGAGGGATATACCAGCTCCAAATGACAAAGTTGAGGGGTATATCATATCCTTTTCCCTTCTTTTAATATTAAAATGCCTCTACACTAACATAATTAGTAATTACTTCTCGTCTTCGATTCCAACATTCTTCTTGAGTGACTTCTTAATTATTTTATTAAATTTAGTAACTTTTGAGTTATCAAATAAAGTTGAGTGATTTTCTATTCAAATAATTTTAAATTGAGTAAATTTGTAATTGAGCTATTCAAAATTGAGTGATTATTATCTCTCAGTTTTATTAAAGGAGCAGGTTCTCTTTATCAGTTTTCGCTGTAATGTTTTAACAACATCTTCAATTCTTTCTGGAGATCTATCAAAGACATGGTTCCTACATATCACTATTTTTTGTACCACAATTCCTGCCACTTGTACATGTTTGATAGTTCAATACAAACTAATGCCGTCTTGAATGTAAATTTTCAGGAGATATCTTTTTGTGCTTTAAGCCCACATTCCTCCAATCTCCTCAACCAGGGAGGGAACATATTGGCCATTATTGTTATTTTTTAATTTTATTTTTGAAGACAACGGGATTTCACAGTCACTATCCTTTGGGTGCGCACAAGGTAATTTTTTTGCTCTTATGCAATAGCTCACTACTTGCAAGCTTGCTGCAATGAGTTCGACCCAAAAGACAAACTTCTTGCTTTCGCTGGCAGGGGGTTTCAAACATGGAAGTCCCAAGGTCAAACCACTGATCCAACCCAAAGGGTTAACAATTTGGCTATTATTGAAGTAATTTTTGATTTCGTGATGTGTATGCCATGAATCTTGTTAAAAGAGCATTGCATGACTTGCTAGTAGCAAATACAAAAAGAGAACTGATTCTGTACAGTGCAAATGTTGACATTGTGACAGTTCATTAAGACAACATTTTGAAGGGGAAATCTGAGTTTTGCAACATAACACTGAATTAAGGCAAAACAGCCATGTTGTATAGAACTGGAAATCATATATTGTATATACATAACTGGGAAGCATCATAAAGTTTGTTCTTAGCACATATAAAGATGATCATTTGACCAACTGTTCCTTCTTCCCAGCTTCTTCAAGCTCTCGAAGACTCCCAACCTTTTGTTCAATCTCCTCTATCAGTTCATCACGCCACAGCTCTGCTCTCGCTTCTTCTTCGATGTCTTCTTGCTGCACCATCACAAAATCAGATTCGTAGTGTCATTCGCTACACAAATATCATGGCATTACACCTTGTAAAGATATCTATATATCTTGAATAGGACATTTAGGTGCCAAAATTCATGTTGAAACAAATTCAGACAATTCGAAACTAGCTACTATGATTTTGACATTTATATGCATAAAAATTATTTCAGTGAAGTTTTATTTTAGAAACGAGAGATGTTCTTTTAATGGAAAAAACATTCACATCAAGAATTCAAGATTTAGAAGACAATTAACTCTTTAAAAACCTTTTTTTCACCTGTCAAAGCTAAAATTCGCATGTGAGGTATAAACTATAATAATCTCTGTTTTATCCTGTATTTAGTTGGAGGTATTAAGCAGTCCTGAGATTATTTATGATAAGTTATCACATTTACATGATCAAATAATTTATTCGTATAGTTAATCCTAATATAACTTGTTCCCAATCAAATGACATATTAACTGAAACCTATAAACGTTTCTTTGTCGTGAACAAGAAAGGGTATTTTTCCCTGTTGATTTTCTAACCATGATAGAATACGGAAAAGAAAAACTGTACCTTCTCATAGACCCAATGTCCAGTACCATCACCTCCATCTCCTCTGTATTGTTCTGAATCATAGTAAGGATCCTAAAAAAAAAGACACATAATAATGAGATACAACTCAATTTTATGAAGTTTAATTTCAAAAATTTTACTTTGGTAGAACCGAAGAAACAGCATCCCCAAACAGTGAACATGATGTAAAATGTATCTACAATGGAGAAAAAATTAGGTGTGAGAATTTTGAATTAGAATAATAAAAATGAATTAGTAAGTAATGATTACTCACAGACATTCTTCATTGCTTCATCACTAAGATGCCAAACAGATTTATGAGTTATGAGGTCTCTTTGACCTTCCATATGCTCAACTAATACTGCCATTAATGGCCAATCTGGGAGTGCCTTCACTCTATTTCTTTCAATCTAATCATAGAAATCCACAGCATTAATTATGCTTTTGCAAACCATACTTGTTCAAATCAATAGTAACATGTAAAACCTACCTGGTGCCTCCTGCCTGCATTATTTCTAAAAGGTGAGCTTGGACAATGCCTTAGCTGCTGAGAAAGTGAAAAGAGGTAATTAGTTAAGCAGAATTAATTATAAAAAGATTGAATTTGAGATACAAGCAATGCGTTTTAACTGATTTACTGAAAGGGTGAAGCAATTCCAATGTAGGACTAGGAATAGAGGGTTTGATGAATGTGAAGCTCATGATTTGAGTTAGGATAGTTATCTTTGGGTTCCTCTATTCCTTTTATCCGAGTTATAAGGTTAGGAAAACACATAAGAAAAACACACTCTTCTGCTTACTCACAACTATTATTTTCTCAAACAATTTTGGTTTTGTCTTATTCTTCCTTTACCACACATCATACGCATCTTGGATATTGGAATTTAAATCATTGGGATATTTGCTACACTCAAATCTCAATACTTATTTAGCATAAAACTTATTAGAAACACTTATAATTAATGTAGGTGTAAATTACAAAAAATTATATATTATTTTTTGTATCATAGAAGATATAACTAAAATATAAATAAGTAATACATAAAAAAATACTATGTCATTACCTAGTTACCATACAATTAATAACCTTAAAATAATACAAAAAAGGTTTTTTCGTCAGGTTCGAAACTGCGACCTTCCATATAAAAATGGCCAGTCAACAAAGTAGCTTTTATGTGGAAAGCACACAGTTGTAACAGGCACGTTGACGCCTAGAGATGTGCTTATTCCTTTGAACAATTTTACTATAGTCTTCAATATTGTTTTTAGTGAACTTGAAAGAAGTTTTAAAAACACACTTAAATTATATTATTTTTTTGAGTTTTATACTTAAACTATTGAGAGTGTGAGTTTCATACCTAAAATATTATTTTTTAGTTTGAGAAACACACTTCTCTCTTTTATACGACTATCATCATGATATGTGTTATACACTCCTTTTTATTTTAAAAAATTATCACATCACACTCCACCAGAAAAAAAATATTCAACCTTGACAAAAATTAAATAAATTATTAATATTAGTTAAAGTTTAAAATTATTATCCAAAAAAATTATTATTTCTTTTATAAAATTATCTTTTATAAAATTAGATATCATTTATTTTTATATATAAAAATAATTCTGCCCACCCCATTTAACCTTCCGCTTTCAATTTTTTCTCATTTTCTTTTTAGATATATACATATCGAAATATTTTAATTTGTGTTCTAAAAATATATATACACACATATCTAACACAAAATCAGTAAAATAAAAAAAAAATAGGATCAGAGGGTTATACAGGAAGGGGTAGAATTTTTATTTTTTAAAAATAAAATAATATCAAATATTTCTTTTTGGGGGGATGGGAATTAGTGGGCATTTTTTTTTGAAAAATAATTTAAATTTGTTTTTTTTTTTTTTTTATATAGATAATAAATACTATATCATTTAATTTTTATTATATAATAGTTTTATTATTTAATTTTGTCAAGTGTGGAATATTTATCCATGTGGAATTTCATGTATAGTTTTTTTTTTTTCAAATAAAAGGACAGGTATTACACGCAACCATGAATGTGTGTTTTCTCAAACTAAACAGTGATAGTTTATGTATGAAGCTCACACTCTCAATAGTTTAGGTGTGAAACTCAAAAAACGAAGATAGTTAAGGTGTGTTGTTGACATTTATCTCTTAAAATTATTAAATTTATCATTAATAGTTCGGGGCCTAAGACAAGTGTTTACTAGTTTCACTATCACCTTGAACCATTCTTGCCTTGAAAACTTAAAATTTTGAAAAACAAACAACAATTATTTTAATATAATCAATTGTCAACATTGGATAACCATAGAATCAAAGACTAAAAATAAATTTTTGAATAGATAATTATACAATGTAAAAACAACAAAAGCAAAAAAAAAAAATATAACGAAAGAGGTCAAGGTACATATTGGAGGTCAGAGGCCGGATGATAGCAATGAGATTAACACTAAAAGTTCGAACACTAATTTTTCAAATAAATTTTGGGTTTGTATATATCAAAGATTTCTACAGCAAAGATTTTCCTAAAAATAAATTTTTGGTTTGTATCAAAGAGTTCTAAAGCAAATATTCACCAAAAAATAAATTTTGAATCTGTATCAGAGAGTTCTAAAGTAAAGATTTTCCTAAAAATAAAAGAACATGAGTGCCTAGTGAGTTTCAAAACGACGTCCCACAAATTGAAGGCCCTAGCCGGGCGCACAGAGACCATGCATGGGCCACCTACCTTTCTTTGCTTGTGGATTCAGAGGAGATAAATATACACATTTCTATTTGATATTTAGTATGACTATGAAGTCTAACCAAACGAAAATCACCCTTAAGTTTGTATTTCTTTACTTTCATATTACTTGCTCTTATTCTAAAAGAAATATTTTTATTTTGTTTATATATTTTAATAAATTTAAAAATCTGTTATATATTTAGTAGTATTTTTATTATTAAATAATTATATAAACTAGTAGTAGTCAAATTTAAAATTGAGATATGTTTCTTGAATTAATAAATATGAAATTCACACTTTCAATAATTTAAGTAAAAAGATATAATTGAGATGTTTTTGGTGGTGTAAGAGTAAAGGTGGAATAGTCGGAGAGGTCTTTGTACTTGCCTCCGTTTATATGTTAGATCCTTATACTTACAACTTTGTCAACTGAATCTTTAAACTCGCGGAAACACAATATATTATACACATTTGATAATTAACTGAACACATGTGACATTAATATTGTTGACTTGGAATGACACATGATTGCACGTGTTTTAAAGCAAGTATAAATAAAATTTATATGAAAAAGAAACATTAAATTTTTTTTTAAAAAATAAATGAATAAAAGACAGTCATCTTCTTCAAAGTAGCCTTGTAGCCATATAAAATTTATTAAATATAAATTTATAAAATGATTCGGATTATATTAAGTTTATATTGGTCCAATTAAATATTATGGTTTAAGATAATTGAGTTAATTAAATTAAATCCGCTCCATAAAGTCCATATGTGATGTTATTTAAATCTGATTGGTCAAAGAGAATCATATTCCTATTAAAACTCCTATACTCTAAAACTATAAATAGGGTCCTCATCATTTACAAAAAAGGCCAAGAAGCTAGAGAAAATACGTGAATCAAAAGCCACAAATTTCTCTACAAGTTTAAGAATTCAAGTATTCAAGTCTTCAAGTTTAAGAATTGAAGAATTCAAGCATTCAAGATCAAGATAAAGTTCAAGCTCAAGAACGATTAAGATCAAGAACGCTGGATTCAAGATCAAGTTTGAAGCCCTTGGGTTTAAATAGAAGTCAAGATCAAGATAAAGTTCAACTTCAAGTTAAAGTCAAATTGAAGATCAATCTCACGAGCCCCTGAATTTATATTCAAAAAAACAAATTCAGAAGAATTATAGATTGTAGCACTCGTACTTTCAAATAATAAAACTATTTTTGTGATAATTTATCGATATTGATTATTATATTCTCAACGCAAAATTTTATTGTCTACAAATTCTGACACGCCCAATGGATAATCTATACCTCTCATTTCAACTTTTCAAGCATCAAAGAATATCAAAATGACTTACACTATAAAAGAATGACTATCAAGCTTGACTAAATCAATTGAAGGTGTGACAAAGTGTGCTCATGAACAAGATGTTAGACTTTTCAAGCTAACAAATAAAATGGATAACATGATCGAAAGAAGATCGAGTCAAGAATCCTTAAAGCTTTATATAATTCAAGACGGAGGAGAGTTTTTCATAAAGCAAACAAAGATCAAAGAGATTCATCTCTCCGCTAGAGGTTTGATCCCCATTGATCAATTGAAGGTTTTTATCATGGAGGTTATCAAAGACAAGTCTGAATCCCCATCCAAATTTTATTCTACATATGCAAAGCCATATACACAAAGAATTGATAACTTAAAAATATCTGAGGGTTATCAACCTCCTAATCTTCAAAAATTTGATGGCAAAAGAAATCCCAAACAACATATAGCGCACTTTATTGAAACTTGCGATGAAGTTGGGACATATGGTGATTATATCGTTAAAGAGTTCATTCAATCTCCCAAAAAAATGTCTTTGATTTGTACACAGATCTCGAACTAAATAGATTATTGGGAGAAGTTAGATCAAGATTTCCTCAATCGTTTCTATAGCACAAGATGCGTCATTAGTATGATTGAACTTGTAAAGGCTCGTCAAGGTGAAGATGAGCTAGTTTTGGACTTTATCAACCGCTGGAGAAGTTTGAGCCACAACAACAAAGATCGTCATAGTGAAACTTCTAGAATTGAAATGTGCATCAAAGGCATGAATTGGCGTCTTTACTACATCTTGCAAGGATTAAAATCCAATACATTCGAAAAGTTGGCAACTCGTGCACATTACATGGAGTTAAGTTTGACTTTAAGAGACAATCAACTTGTCAGCATGAACCGCTCATGATATTGAAGATAGAGAAGAACTCCAAGTTATGGCAAGTCCTCCCGTCTGACGTACTTTGAAGAGTCAATGCATATTTAAATGCTCCTAGATGCATGAGGCTAAAGTGCAAATCACAAAACTCTTCAAAATTGAGGTAAATCTTCAAGTTGAAGCGCTCCTATATGCATGAGGCTAAACTCTATATCACAAATCTCTTCAAATTTTATTTAAATCTTCAGCTGAAATGCTTCTTGAAACACGAGCTTAAACTGTATGTCACTTAAATCTTCAAATTTGAGTTAAATTTTTCAAGATGAAATGCTCCTTGAAACACAAGCTTAAACTGTATGTCACTTAAATACTTAAGTTTGAGTAAAATCTTCAAGTATTAATGCAACTTAAAACATGATCTTCTGTATATCACAAAGCTCTTCAAATTTGAGTTAAATCTTCAAGTTGAAGTGCTCCATGAGACACAAGCCTAAACTATATATCATAAACTCTTTAAATCTGAGCTAAATCTTTAAGTTAAAATGATTCTTGAGACACAAACCTAAATTGTATATCATAGAGCTCTTTAAATTTGAGCTAAATCTTCAAATTAAAATGTTCCTCGAGACACGAGCCAAAACTTTATATTATAAAGTTCTTTAAATTTGAGCTAAATCTTTAAGTTAAAATGATCCTTAAGGTACAAGCCTAAACTGCATGTCACTCCTGACCTACAAGAGTATAGAAATTGTACGACACAAATTTTTTTTTTTTAAAAAAACTCACTATCCTAGAACTACATTGTGACTTGATCGTCTTCATTGAGGTACGTAGGCAATTAGAATATATCCTAATTTTAGTTGCATGAGTGTCAAAAAATCTAAATGTTCCCACTTAACTGTCATATGAAAGTTAAAGTTATGATTAATCTTTCATAAAACTACAGATTTGCACCAACTAGTGGTGACTCAATAGGGGCAAACCCCTATAAATAAAAGTTGTTTCAAGATAAAGTCTATGCAAGTTGAAATCTTCAAATTCTTCAAGTATATAAGTTGAAGTATTCAAATCTCTTAACTCTGAAAGTTAAATTCTTCAAATTTGTGAAGTCTACAAGTTGAAGCCTTCAAATTCTTGAGTCAGCAAATTGAAGCCTTCAAATTCTTGAAGCATGCAGGTTGAATTTTTCAAATTCTCCAAATCTACAAGTTAAAGTCTTCACATTCTCCAAGTCTGCAAGTTGAAGTTTTCAAAATTTTCAAGTTTGCAAGTTGAAATCTTCAAATTCTTTAAGTATGTCAGTTGAAGTCTTCAAATCCTTCAAGATGAAGTCCAAATATTCAAATTCTTTAAGCCTAGTCTTTGAAAGATGAATTATCTTGACAAGACCTTGAAAAGGGGCATTGAGTCATTTAAAATTTTCTGAATATCACCTCTAAATAATTCAGATTATATTCAATTTTATTGGAATAAATATTTGTCACGACCCAGAACCCGAGCCTCGACTGGCACCCACATTTACCCTCCTATGGACGAACCAACCAATCTAAACCCTTAAAAATCATTCAATTTAAATAACAAACATAAAGCAATGGCGGAAGACTGAACACGCATAACCTGAAAGACAATTCATACTTCTTAAAATTCAACATTTCTTAATTCCATTAATTCCCCAAAATCTTGAAGTTCATCACCACAAAACATCCATGATCATTTACTAAACTAAGAGTATTTCCTAAGAAGCTAAAACAAATAAAAGCTGTCTATGCCGAAACCGTCAAGGCATCACGACATGAGGAAGGAGAATCCATCCGTCCAAGCTAGAAGCATTAGCTCACCCTGAAGATCCGGTGTTGACGAAGACTGGCTTGAACTAACTGTCGAGTCGAAGATGACGGCACGTTTTGCTGCACCGACGATATACAAAAAAGAAAACATAAAAGTTCGGGGTCCAGACAACCACAAGTACTGAGTAGGTATCATCGTCCAACTCAAAATAGAAAACAGATATATCAAGTACATCATAAAATCAAACTAAATAATCCTGACATCACATTTACAATTACCATAATCCTTGGTTACAACACCCAACACATTCAATGAAGGACTCACGCCTCCTCATCCATACTCGTTTGTGAAACATTTCTTTAGATTGAGTATATTATATCTTTCAAATTCATTTATTATTTACTCTCGTGTCGGTACGGACACTCCGCTCCTCATTCTATCCTGGTACCGGAATCGTGGCACCCCGATTCCATATACTATCCTGTGGTCCGGAACGTTGACACTCTCCGATCCTCATCTTCCTATCCTGGTACGCAGGAAAACGTGGAACCCAAAAAAAAAAAAAATTTGTTTCCATATACTAATCCTGGTGGTCGGAACTTGACACTCCGATCCTCGATATTCTATCCGGTACCGCGAACGTGGCACCCGATCCATATCCTATCTTGGTGGTCAGAACGTGACACTCCGATCCTCATATTCTATCTTGGTACCTGGGACGTGGCACCGATCCATATACATATCCTTGTTTCGGAACGTGACACTCCGATCCTCAATATTCTATCCTGGTTTCCGGAACGTACACTCCGATCGCTCAATATTCTATCCTGGTACCGGAACTTGCCCCGTGATCCCTAATCTCACTACTTTGTTCATTCAGCCTTTCGTTTTAGACCAAGGCATCATCTTAACAAATAGATTAGGGTTTCTTCAAATTTAAGATTCATAGCTTCAATCATGCTTATTTTTTATCACAATCATGTATATAATAAGATCACACTCATGCATACCACGCATTAAGCATATAGAAGACTTAGATAATACTACCAACACATATCATTCGCTATTAGATTTAATACGAATAGTGTAAAAACCCATAACCTACCTCACCAAAGAATTGCCGATTGAACAAGCTATCTTGCTCAAATTCCTTACTATCCTCTCATTTCTCTCTCTCTTACTCGTTTCTCTTCTTCTTTTTTTCTGTCTCTCTTTGTTTCTTTCCTATTTTTCTTATTATCAAACCCTCTTTCTTTTACCTAATTAGTATATAATTAAGAATGAAGATGGTCAATACTAACCTCACTATAACTTAAGGTTAACCCCTTCTAACCCCCAGTAATTAGATTTTTAAACCTAAACCCTCCTAACTTTATAATTAAAGTAGGAATAGTCCAAAACGTTCCACCTTAAAACTGTAAAGAAATCCGACCCAACGGATTTGGCTCAACCTGCGACGGCCCCGTCTTGACTGCGACGGTCCCGTCCTGCAGTTCGTCGCAACCGTCAGAGAACTCGATTCCACTATAGGGTCCTTGACGGTCCCTTCACGAACTGTGGGACTGTCCCGTCCTTCCATTTCAATCGTGGCGGTAAAGAGAGTCGATTTTTCAGCACCCAATTTCAGATTTTTCCAATGTTTTGAAACGAGACCCTCGAGGGTCCGTCTCGCCCATGACGGTCCGTCCGTGGGGTCCCGTCGCCCTCACCTATTTTTCCCTGAAATAAATCTGTTGCTCAAAACGACTAAACAGGTTCGTTACAATAATACAATTTTACCCATCGTTCGTGCCCCGACGATCACAAGAAGAAAACAAGGGCAAAGAGGAATATCTGAATCTGTAAACAGAATGTGGGTATCTTTCCTTTCTCGCATATCTGCCTCCCTCCTTCTCCCAAGTGGCTTCTTCAAACACGGTCGATTCTTCCATTGACTTTGATAGATTGCCAATCCCCTTGACCCTGACCTCAACTTTGAGCATTTCTCTATCTAAAATGGGCAACAGGCGTCCTCAACTCATAAAGACAAAATTCCATCAATCTCAAAACTGACAATCCCAACGGATAATAGTTTTTTCCATCCCATGGTACCTTTTCAACATGGACACATGATGAAATACCGGATGCCTCCGGACAGCCTAGGCAAGGCTAACTCTAACCACCTCCCCTACTCTCTTATACTTTCAAAGGGACCAATGAACCCTTGGGCTTAGCTTGCCCTCTTTTAACCAAACCCCAAACCGCATCACCCCTTTCAAGTGGCGAAACTTTCACAAGACTTGTTCACCCTCCATGAACTCTAAGTCTCCTAACCTTTCGATCTGCATATTCTTTTTTGTCACTTTGCGCCGCGAAGCTTCCTCTTGAATAAATTTCACTTTTCTATTCTATCGAATGCCCTCAAAAGATCAGTACCTCACCCCCAATGTCCCTAACCCCTCTGAAGCATCAAAAACCAACCAATGGGGACCTCCATCTCCTACCATACAATGCTTCCAAGGGAGCCTATCAATTGCTTGAGAGTGATAGCTATTTTGTATGAAACTCCGCTAGGGTAGAAAGCTTATCCCAATGGCCCCGAATTCTATCACACATGCACGAAGCATATCCTCCCACACTTGAATCTTTTCGCTCCAGACTGACCGTCCGGCGAGGGGATGGAACCGCAGTACTAAGATCCAACCTCGTACCCAGTCCCGCATCTAATGTTTTCCACTTAGAAGTAAACTGCCGTAACCCTCTATCTGATATGATGGATAGTGGAACTCCAATGCAAATCGAACAACTTCTGAGATGTAAGTTTGCTAACGTTCTCTGCATGGTAAGCACATTAAACCGGATGAAATGAGCAGACTTAGTTAATCTGTCCACAATCACCCAAATGGAGTCGAACTTTGCCAATGTCTTTGGAAGCCAACCACGAAGGTCCATTGCAATTCGCTCACCATTTCCATTCCGAATGGGCATTCTCTGAAGTGTTCCCCTCCGGGCCTTTTGGTGTTTTCCTACTTTACTTGTTGACCACTTTGGCCCTTTGGCATACATTCCACCATATCACGCTTCCATTCTTCTCCCCAAAGGGTTTGCTTTATGTCACGTACCTCGTGGTTGCACCCGATGTATCGAATACCATTGAACTATGAGCCCTCTGTCGCATAGTGTTGATCAACATCATCGACGCGGGGTACACATCCCCTTTCCTTAATCCTCAAAAACACCTTCCTCATCGATTTTTTCGCATTCTTTAGCTCTCCTTGCAACAACTTTATCTCGGATCCGGATCAATTTTTTTCAATCATTAAAACACTCACTATTAAACTGCTTTCCCTCAATCTTGTCAAGAAGGAAGATCTTGCCCTCCACACAATTCTAAAAATCCCCCTTCTCATTTCTTCTAATCTCATAAGGTCCCTTAGCCAGAATCTGAACTTCTCTAGCCAATTGGGCCCTAGAGTTTGCAAAGTGAGCTAGCCTTCCCATGCTTCCCGCCTTCTACTTAAAAAAAAAACACACCTTTTAAACAAAAAGGCATCCGCTACATACATTCTCCGCCTTCCCCAGATGAACAAAAGATTGATGTCGTTAGTCCTTCGTATTCCATCCATTTCTCCCTCTGTCGCACAAATTCCAAATCTTTGGTGAAGCCATCTGTAGACTACGTGATCGTATAGACCTCACGCACACTTAACCCCATATAAAAATTGTGTCTCCTTGTTTAGTGCCAACACTACCGGCGGGGGCCATTTCCAAATCAAATGAGTTGGATAGTTACGTTCATGCACTCTTAAATTGTCTGGAAAAAAAGGCATAAGTAATCACATTCTTCTCCTTGCATTAGCACTGCACCCAAACCCGATAAGATCATAACCAATACACAATGAAGTCCTTGCCCTTCAACCTTGCAAGGTGAGATTGGGTGCAGTAGTCAACAATTCCTTGAGCTTCTTGAAGCTTTCCTCAACACTGCATCCGACCAAACAATGGACCATTTTTGCTTAGTCAAGTTCGTCATTTGGGAAGCAAATATACGAGAATCCCTTGACCAAATCGCGGTTTAAAAAACAAAATAACTGGCTAAACCAACAAAGTCTTGTTCTGTGACACACTTAGTGGGTTCTTATATCCAATTCTTCCACTACGGTCAATCTAGAAGGAATCCACCACTCACTCCATCCCTTAGAAACCACGTGCCCCCAGAAGGAAACTGCATCTAGCCAAAACTCCACTTAGAAGAAGAACTTGGGCTAAGCTTTTTCTCCCTCAACTTTTCCAATACCATTCTCAATGCTCCTCAATGTTTCCTTCTTACTCATTGGAGTATATCAGTTTAATCATCAATAGAAAATACTATCACAAAGAGATCTAAATATGGTTAAAATCCCGTTCAAATCAAACTCATGAAAAACGCATCAGGGGCATTCATTAATACCAAAAGACAAGACATCAATTACAAATTTTCGTATTGCCCATACCTGGTTCTAAAAAGGCAGTCTTTGGCACATCCGTTGCCCGTATTTTCAATTGATGATAAAACCGGATTCTCAAGTCCAATCTTAAGAAGACACAAGCACCTTGGTTTACTGATCGAACAAGTCATCATGCGAGGAAGAGGATACTTGTTTCTTTTGGTTACCTTGTTGCAACTGCCGGTAAGTCCTATGCACAATCCGAAAACTCCATCCTTCTTCTTCCAAACAACTGGGGAGCACCCCAAGGAGATGCACGTGGTCTAATGAGCCTTTTTGTTGCTCCAACAACTCTTGAGTTGGCTTTTAATTCTCTTGAACCTACTCCGGCGTGGGCCATGCTATAATGTGGGTATAGAAAATGGGGCGAGTACCCGTTCAAGAATCATACAACAGAATTCACTGATGTTCCTATCTGGTGGCAGACCAGGAATATCTGCAGGAACACATCAAGAACTCACGACCACCGAAACCCGACTCAATTTGAAGTTACTTGAGTAGTGTCCATCACTTGAATGATGCCCAAAGAAAGCTAAACAACCCTTTTCTAACCATTTTCTTAGCACGAAGAGGAGATTTATACGCCACCGATTGGGATGTAGTCACCCTCCACACTAACGATCTGTCCCAGGCTTTGGCTAACGTCAACCGTTTAGGCATTACAATCCAAGATCGCAATGGGCGGAGAAGCCAGTCCAACCCCAGAATTAAACAGCAAAATCAACCATCTCTTAAGAGAACCAAATCTACATAAGTTTTGCCTCTTGCTCCCCACAAATTCACCAAACAAACCTATATACCTTTTCACTACCACAGACCCACCCACCCGGAGTAGAAACACGAATAGGCCGTAGCAAGTAATTCACAATGTAAATGTAGACATGAGCAAATAGGAAGAGACATAAGAAAATTGGATCGCAGGTATCAAACAATACAAAGCCATGCATCACAAACCAGAAGATTACCTGTGATGACAGCACAGATTCCCTCCCGCCTCTGACTCCCAGGGAAAGCAGAACAATTGGGCCCTTTTCGTTGTTTTTGTCCGTTTCCCCTACCATGTTTGTGGATGTATGGCCTCCATTTTGGCCCATCACCTCCGGCCGTTTTGGTGCACCACCATTACCCTTCTGACCACCACTTCCTGCCGAATACCGGCCTCTTTGCCATGACCAACCTCTACCTCTAGCTGTTGGGGTCTATCACTCTGTTTTGGACATACCTTCTTGATATCCCAGTCTCTCCGCTCCCCACAACCCATAACACTCTCTAGATTCCACGCATAGGTCTCTCAGAGAAATGTGACGGTCTGAGGTGGGGGGGGGGGGGGGGGGGGGACCCCCAACCACGTCTGTAGTGACGACCTGAATGGTCGAACTGAGTAACCTCCGGAACCCTGGTCCCTCTAGAGTAAGAACCATTAAAAACTCACCTCCCTTTCGAACCTCTTTGATGTCGAACGCCGTGGTGAATCATCTTGCTTCACTCCCTTCCACCTCTACTACGAAATCTAACCACTTCCTTTTCTTGGAAGATGTTTGCGTAGCCGCTACCTGTACGGCTGAAATTTCGCAACTCTGATCCTTCAACCCCTTCACAAAAACGGCGAATCCGCTCTTGCGACTGAAACATCGGGTTGGTGGCATATCTGGTAGTGCACGAAACTTACCTCATATGCATGGAAACGTACATCCTACCTTGCTCTAGGCTAAACACTCATCCCTTTCCTTCCCGTCCCTCAAGTAACGGGGGTATATCCTTCTCCTAAACCAGCTAGAGAATGAGCTGAGGCCCAAGTCCATAGGTGGGTGCTCAACCACATGGTGACCGCCACCAACACTTTTTGCGTTCCCTGAAACTTATAACTCACGAACTCAACCCAAACGTTTCTACTAATCCCTCTTGTGAGAGCTCATGACAGTAAACCATGAAAATCGTAAGCATCCCTCAATTCTGCACCCCTTGAAGACTTGTAGGTTTCAATTTCAGAACTTACTAAAAAGTTCATGCTGATCATTTGTCAGTATATGCCCCAGTAGTCAGCGTGGAAACCGTGCTGAATGTGTCCCATGAGCCCCATACGAGGGGCCATAGGGTTGCATGTTTGTAACCCGAAAACCGGAGGTGTTTGGTGCTGAAAACACTGGTGGTGCCTGACCCGATCAGACAACCCACTAAGATAAGCGAGAACCGATTGAGAAAAATCTCTTTGGGTAGGTTGGGGTGGGCATTTCCCTCATTCCGGGACTTGTTTCCAATCCTCCCCAGCCTCCCCTTCTCTTACTACTTCCTTAGTCGGTGGAGGAGTCACCGGCCCTAGCACCAGATGGGCTAGGTGCTCGTCCTCTCCTCTAGAGGACTCCTCCCACGACTCTACGCGGCCTCTTTCCACTGTTTGCCCTTCGTGACCTACAGCCCCGTTGGCCTGGCTCAGATGCATCTTGTTCTTTTGCGGTTGTGTGATGTTGGCGTATTCGTTCTCTAGATTTCTAACCATCTGCAAATAGAGTGATAGATGGTCAGATACCAATTTGTATCACCTTGATACTCAATTGGATCCATTAATAGAGCACTAAAGAAAGAAAGAAGAATGGACTTTTTTCCTAAAGTGTTTGATAGCCTCTCAAAAGAAAAGTAAAGGCGTCCCCTAACCGTTCTTTAAGATCTACTAGAACCTGTTCTTGTGTGATGAGACTCAACGAACCTAATGCTCTATCCCAAGTTTTGGTCACGAACCCAAAACCGAGCCGCGACTGGCAAACCCACTTTACCACCCTCCTATGTGAAGCGAACCAACCAATCTAAACTATCATTTCAATTTCAATATCAACATAAAGCAATGCGGACAGACTTAAACGCCATAAATGAAAGACAATTCATAACTTCTAAAATTTCAACATTTATTAATTCCCCAAATATCTGGAAGTCATCACCACAAGAAATCTATGATCAATTTACAAACGAAGAGTATTCTAAAGAAGCTAAAACAAATAAAAGCTAGTCCGATGCCAAAACTTTCAAGGCATCAAGACCATGAGAAAGGAGAATCCAGTCCAAGCTAGAAGCATGAGCTCACCCTGAAGATCCGTGTGACGGAAGACTGGCTTAACTACTGTCGAGTGTAAGATACGGCAGTGTCTGCATACCACGATATAAACAAAAAGAAACATTAAAAGGTAGGGGTCAGTACACCACAAGTACTGCGTAGGTATCATCATCGATCGGCCAACTCAAAATAAAACAGTATATATCAAGTAC
Organism: Solanum habrochaites; assembly: GCA_027704765.1. Lineage (NCBI taxonomy): Eukaryota > Viridiplantae > Streptophyta > Magnoliopsida > Solanales > Solanaceae > Solanum > Solanum habrochaites. The sequence continues at coordinate 43,094,766 of JAKWJA010002500.1, forward strand.
CTCATAAAATCAACTCATATCCTTCGCATGCAGCTATTTACAATACCATAATTCCTTGGTTACAATCACAAAGCACATCAATGAGGACTCCGCCTCCTCATATACTCGTTTGGGAAACATGTTCCCTTTAGATTGAGATATTAGTATCTTTCAAGATTCATTATATATTTACTCTCGTGTCGGTTACGTGACACTCCGCTCCTCATTCTTATTCCTGGTACCGGAACGTCACCCCGATCCATATACTATCCCTCGGTGTCCGGAACGTGACACTCCGATCCCTCATATCTAATCCTGGTGTCGAACGTGGACACTCCGTCCTCATATTCCTATCCTGGTACCGTAACTTGGCAAGGCAAACCGATCCCCTAATCTCACTACTTTCAGTTCATTAAGCCTCTTTTTATCCAAGGCATCATCATTAACAAAGTAGATTGGGTTTTCCTTCAAGATTTAAGATTCCAATAGCTTCATCATGCTTATTTTCTCACACAATCATGTATATATATAAGATCACATCATTCATACAACGCATTAATCATGATAGAAGACCTTAATAAACTACTCAACCCAATCATCGCTATTAAGAGTTTACACTAAAAATACGAATATTGTAAAACCATAAACTACATAACCTACCTCCACGAGAATTGCGATTACAAGCTAATCCTTCCTCAAATTCCGTGCATCCTCTTCGTTTCTCTCTCTCTCTACTCCGTTCTCTTCTTCTTTTTTTCTGTCTCTCTTTGTTCTTTCTATTTTTTCTTATCAAACCTCTTTCTTTTTCCCCTAATTAGTATATAATTAAAGATTTAAAGATGGCAATTAATAAACCCACTAATTAACTTAAGGTTACCTCTTCTACCCCCCAAGTAAATTAGATTTATTAACCTTAACCCTCTAACTTTATAATTTAAGTAGGAATAGTCCAACGTCCCTTAAAAACGTGAAAGAAATCCGACCCAGACTGGGATTGCCGCAACACCTGCGACGGCCCATCGGACTGCGACGTCCGTCTGCAGCTCGTCGCAACCGCAGAGACTCGATTTCCACTATAGGTTCCTGTTGACGGTCCCCCGTCACGACTGTGACTTCCTCCCTGCCCTTTTCGTCGTGGCGGTCAGAGGAGTCAATTTTCCAGCACCCAATTTCAGGATTTTTCCTGTTTTTGGAAACGAGACCTTTGCACTGTCCGTCGCGCCATGACTTTCCTTCGTGGGTCCGTCGCCTCAGCCTATTTTTCCAAACATAAAATCTGTTGCTCAAAACGATAAACGGTCCGTTACACGGCTTAGTCCAAATCACTATAATGACATAATTCCTTGAGTTAAGTGTTTAAAACTAATAAATATAGATTTAATTAAATCCCGCTCCATAGAGCTCATATGTCATGTCACTTAAATTTGATTGGCCGAAGCGAATTCTATTCATATAACAAATCTTTTATTCTAAAACTATAAATAGGGGTCCTCATAATTCAGAAAATCACCAAAAATTCTATACAAGAATCTACACAAATCTCGTGGATCAAAAGCCACAAATTTCTTTACAAGTTTAAGAACTCAAGTCTTCAAATTTAATTATTGAAGAATTCAAGCAAGATCAAGATAAACTTCAAGAACGATCAAGATCAAGACCACCAAATTCAAGATCAAGTTCGAAGCCCTTGGGTTCAACTAGAAGTCAAGTTCAAGATAGTTCAAGTTCAAGAACGATATAAAACAATACTATCAGATTCATGATCAAGCTCGAAACCCTTGAATTCAACTAAAAGTCAAGATCAAGATAAGATTCAAGTCAAGATTGAGAATGATCAAGATCAAGACCGCCAAATTCAAGATAATGCTTGAAGACCTTAGATTCAACTAGAAGACAAGAACAAGATAAAGTTCAAGTTCAAGAACGATAAAGATTGAAGAACATTCAAATCGTCAAGAAAGGAATCTTCAAAAGAGAAAGGGTTTGATTCAAAAGGGAAGAAAGAGAAAGAGGAAAAGTATTTAACAAAAGGGCGAATTAGGGTAAATACTAAAGGACGAGTGACAGGGGGAGGGGACCGCAGTGGCTCAATTTTTGGACTTTGTAGGTGCAACTCTATGACTATTGGGTTAGCCACGACTTAGCTTGCCTAGTCCATTCGGAGCCTAGCCATTTGGGCAGGTTGGTCGCTGAAAGGCTGTCAATTTGATGGAGTTACAGGAAATTTCGGCGAGATCAATCCTTGGTCACCGAGTTATTTTGGTGCATCACGGAATTACCACCCCTATCATCATGTTTCCTTGTCCGTTTGTAGAGTTTGGCGAGTCCTTCTTCAAGTTGGCGAGCTGAACTTCACTTTTGGCAATGAAAAAAGGTCATTCGGAGATCACAAACTCAAGTTACTCCTAATCTCAGGTTTTAAATTCTTACTTTCTTTTCTTTTGATTCTCAAACGTTCTCAAAAATCTTAAACAAATTTTCTACTCTTAAATACTCTACTTGTTGACTATCGGTTATTGAATTCACTTCTTTTTTTGTGCCATTTCTTTTTGTACTTTTTTCATTTTACTTCGTAGTTAATTCTTGATTCAAGTTTGTTTGTTTAATTGAGTCGTCCATTCTTCTTAAAACAAGAATCTATTTTGACCAAGAGTATAAATTGGTACTGTGATCAACTGAGTATGAACAATTGTCAATATTAGCCGCGCCAATTGAGAGGCAATAAAAGGTGTGTAAGCATGAGCGATTGTGAGTTCAATTTATTAACGCTAACGTTAGTTGTTGTTTTGTAAGTTGTCTTAATGTTGAGTACAATGGAAACATGAAATGAGACTATAGACCTATCGACGAAATTACTTTGGCACTTTATTGGAAGTATTGAACAATGTGAGAGGTGATACATCAAGGATCAATGGTAGGCTGTACATTGTGGAAGGTCAATCCATTTCCAATGAATCTAAACCACAAGCCGCTTTTTGTGCTTCTACAAGTGGGCACGATAACACTCATTCTTCTACTCTCACACCCCGAACCCTCCACCAAGATTTGCACCCAACCTTCTATCAATTGGGTTCAAATATCCCAAGTAACAATCGACCATTCCATTTCCCTCTTAGTCAAGAAGCTCCAAACCAAATCAAACTAATCCTTGTAAAACACCACTTAACCAAAATATTCCCTACCAAAGACAAAAACTATGACCAAAACATGTGATTGAGGTGAGGAATGATGAAGATCAAGGAGGCTATGAAGGTGAAGGTGAATAAACACCATGGAATGAATCACCAAGGAATAGACCAAAAGGTCAGACCTTGCAAGGTGGAACAAAAGGTAGATTGGGTCAAATGCCGTTGGATAAAACCACCCTCAAGGTGGAGACCAATGGGAAGTCAAAGTAGATAAAATAGTTAGTCAAAAAGCTAGAGAGATAAACAAGGTAATTGATATCAATGAGGACATTAAATGGGTTACCATTACAATGACCAAGGTGTCCAAGGAGGCCGAGATGTTGGCATCAACTCTATTAAAACAACTCTTCCATCATTCAAAGGGGAATGAAATCCCGACGCTTATCTAGAATAGGAGTCACAAAGTGACCGGATTTTCAATGTCAATGACTTGACGGAGGTCAAGAGTACTTGCTACATAATCGCTCAATTTGAAGAGTATGTTGTCAAATCGTGGGAATACATGAAGAGGTATCACTTAATTGTTCAAGAAGACCATTTCCACCATGGCCAGAATTGAAAAGATTGATGAGATCTAAATTTGTACGGGAAAGATACAACCAAGGGTTACTTGCCAAATTGTACAATTTGAGGCAAGGAAGTAGAAGTGTTAAAACCTATCATGATGAGTTCCAAAACATACTCATAAATCTAGAATATAGAGAGATTGAAGAGCAGTGTTCTGATATGCTTCAAGGTAGGGTTGCACAAAGATATTTCTTTGCAGATGACCATTCATAGGTTTGCTACTTTGAATGATGCCTTTGAGTCATACCATGATATATATATATGGAATTCAAGGAGGAGTGAATGTCTAAGTATAAGAATTCATCTTCCAATTCTTGAAGCAAGAACAAAGAGGGAGTTAAAATATCATCAAGTTGGAGCAAGCATGTAGATGTCAAGGAGACTTATGAGAGAACATTTTAAAGTAAACTCCAATAGAAAATAGTGGCAATGACCCAACAAAATTTCCTAAAGGTATTCAACGTAACAACTGTAGGAGGTGGGGGTCATATAATGCATGAGTGCCCCAATCGATTGTCTGCTTTAATGCAAAGAGGGGAAATATTTCTTAATGTTGAGGTTGAACCAACAGGTGTATATGAAGAAGATTTTCAAGAAGAGGATGAATTTGAATATGGGGAAGATGAGGAACAGGATCTTTGAGCCAAAGAAGGAGAGAGTGTTGGACCTCTATATGTGGTAAGGCGAGCAATGATTAGTAAATCCATGGATAATTTGAGCACAAGAGAGAATTTACTTCACTCCAAATGCTTTATGAAGGATAATATGTGTTCCTTAATCATTGATAATGGGAGTTGTGCAAATGTTTCTAGTACCGCTTTAGTGGCATTCTTGAAACTTCCTACCACTAAGCATACTACACCTTACAAGCTTTAATGGTTGAGTGCTGTGGAGAATTAAGGGTACATCGACAAGTGATCATCAAGTTTAAAATTGGGAAGCATTAATATGAGTTTCTATGTAATCTGGTCCTAATGCAAGCTTGTCATGTTCTTACTCTAGAGGCCTTGCCAACATGATCGGTCACCCAATTATGATGGGAGAATCAACAAGTATTCACTTATGTTGAATGATCGTAAGTATGTTCTTCACCCTATGTCACCCTCTCAAGTCAATAATGTTTATCAAAGGATGAGTGAGTTGAGGGAGAATAAGAATTGTGAGGAGCAACATGCGGAGGACGAGAGCCAAGAAGAAGAGGAAATGAAAATTTTGGAAGGAAAATCCCAAGTATTGCAGGCTAATTACGAAGAGATAAAGAGGAAATTGAGTCCGAGAGCTCTTTGATCCTTATCACACATAGGAATCATGTGCTACAAACTAACAAATCTCATTCTTCTATTCCCAATTTTATTTCCTTTCTTTTCCTGGATTATGAGGATGTCTTTCCAAAGGAACTTCCAAGTGGATTGCCCCTTCTTCGGAGAATTGAGCACCAAATTGATTTTGTACCGGGATCACCATTCCCAAACAAGTAGTATTGTTGAAGCAATACGGAGGACACCAAAGATATGCAAAGACAAGTTGAGGAACTTCTCGACAAAGTTTATGTGAAGGAGAGCGTGAGTAGATGTGTCGTGCTGATTCTATTCGTTCCAAATAAAGATGGAACATGGCTCATATGTGTTGATTATCGAGCCATCAACAAGATTACGGTAAAATATCGTCATCCTATTCTTAGGTTAGATGATATGCTTGATGAATCAAAATATGACTCATGTGTTTTCAAATATTGATCTTAGGATTGGTTATCATCAAAACCAGATGAACTTGGTTGATGAATGGAAAGTCACATTCAAGACTATGTTTGGTCTATATGAATGATTGTTGATGTCATTTGGTCTCACTAATGATTCTAATACCTTTATGTGCCTCATGACTCATGTTATGAAACCCTTTATAGGGAAATTTGTAAGTTTCTAGTTTGATGATACATTATCCTGATTTATAGCAAGACCATTCATGATCATGTTTAGTATTTGAGATATGTGTTTGATGTTCTTAGGAAGGAACAACTTTATCCTAATCTTGATAAGTGTTCACTTTATGTTGATGAAGTTGTCTTCTTGGGTTGTTGTAAGTTCAAGAGGGGTTGATGCCTTGTCTAGAAAAAATGTGTTGATAAATATTTTTTCTTCCAAATTGATCGGCTTTGAATGTTTGAACGCATTGTATCCTAAGGATCCTGTGTTTGCTAAAATCTTAAAATATTTTGAGGAAAGGGAGAGGGAAATGTGGATGAGGAATAGGTCTTCTACTCCCTATTCCATGTTTGATGGTTTCTTGTTCAAAGACAAGAGACTTTATGTGCCTATGAGCTCTTGGAGAGAACAATTTGTGAGAGAGGCACACAATGGTGGTTTAATGGATCATTTTGGTATTGACAAAACTAGGGAAGTTCTTGAGGAACAATTCTATTGACCTAAAATGTGTAAAAATGTTATTCGAATTTGTGGTCAATTTGTTGAATGTCAATGTGCTAAGTCATGCCTCCTTCCCCATGGTTATACACGACACTTCCCCAGGCTCTCAAATACCTGGCTGAAATATTTCATAGTGGACTTAATTGGCTTTGCTAAGGACCAAAATGATTGGTCGAGTTCATCTTTGTTTATTGTTGAGCATGTTGATGTTAGAAGTCCGTCAATACCATTGTATCGTAATAGGATACCAAATTCCTTAGTAAACTTTTGGAAGAGGAATTTGTGGGGTATACTGGTACTAAGTTGTATTAGAGGTGGAATTATTAAGCTGTGTTGTACGTGGAAGGCTAGGACAAAGCAAATTCCTCAAAAGACCACGAGTAAGGAGATAGACAACGAGGGAAATATACCAAAAACACCAAAGATTTAACGTGGTTCGGTCATCGACCTACGCCCCCCACAAAGGAGATTGAGCAATCCTATAAATATGAGAGTACAATATAGAGAGAAACAACCTCAACCAATTCATAGGAATACATGGGAGGTTCACACAAGTGATAACGTATAACGCTTGTGACCCACAAAATTCTCCCTTAACCAAAACTTCTCAAAGACTTAGACTACATTGTGAATGATTTTGATTAAGTTAGAGGAACATTCATATTATAGAGTCCTAAACCTTGTCCGTACAAGAAAGGATTAGTCAATTCAAAACTTTTTCCTTAAAGAAAACACATTATGCTACGAAATTTAGGACAAAAAAACCTAACAAATTCCCCCTGGCCTGAATTTCTGACAAAATAAATCTTGTCCCCACACTTATAGCCTAATCTTTCAACAACTTGCGTATCCTATCCGTAATATCCTTTGCAAAATTTAGGTATCAACACACAGAGAACCTCTCTGAATGAATTCTCAACAAACCATCTTCATTATTGTCAAAACGGTTGCAGCTAAAACTACACCGCCAAGATGAACACTATTTCTAACCTGGTTCATAATCGATTATCGAAAACCACTGAACCTGACGACATCATGAATCTGGCCTCTGATAAAATTGTTAGAATCAGAAATAAAGCAAGAGTTTAACGTCGGAAGCTAGCAAAGCAAACTCAAAAGACCACGAGTAAAAGACAACGAGAAATATTACCACAAAAGACACAAGATTTAACGTGTTCGGTAATCGACCTAGGTCACAAGGAGATGAGCAATCCACAATAAATAGAGAGTACCAAAACTACAGAGAGAAACAACCTCAACCAATTCACTCGGGAATACTATGGGGGATGGTTTCACACAGTGATAACGTATAAAGCTTGTGACCCACAAACTTCTCCCTCTAAATAAAACTCAAAGCCCTTAAGACCTACAGTGTGAATGATTGATTAAGGTGGAAGAACATTCCTATATTATAGAGTCTAATACCTTTTCCTACAAGAAAATTAATTAGTCAATCAAAATTTTTTCCTTAAAGAAAAACTATTTATGGTAAGAAAATTTTTTAGGATCCAATAAAACCGAACAAGTGTGTTCTCAACTCTTGTCATCCACAAATGATGGCCAAAACTGAAGGTTTGTGGAATAGGATATTGGGGTTTTCGTGTGTTGTAAGTGCATGGAATAGTTTGGTCTCATTGAAGGAAGCATTGCCTTTAATTGAATTTACGAATGATCGAGTTATTCATAGAACTATTGGCATGACTTAGTTTGAAGTTGTTTATGGTTTTAACCCTATCACCCCTTTAGATTTCACTTCACTTTCTCAAGATGTTGTGTTAATCCTAGAAGCTCCCATATATGAAGAAGCCTCATGAAAAGGTGCGACTGCACTTAGAGAAGAAGAACCAAGATGTAGCCAAAAAGGCTAACAAGGGTTGTAAGAGGACCGTGTTTGAACTAGGTGACTTTGTGTATGTACATTTTCGCAAGGAGCAATTTACCACTCATCGCGTGACAAAGTTGATGTCGGGAGGTGATGGACCATATCCAGTGCTTCAGCGGCTCAATGACAAGGCCTACAAGGTTTCTCTTCCTCCGAAATACCAAGAGCACAATACTTTCAATGTATGCCACCTATCACTTTTCCCAACTGTTAATGATGATGATCCATCAAATTTGTGTAACGACCCAAAGTACACCATAAAAGATAGGGCATCCTTCAATTCTCCACACGGAGTACTCGACTTCTCGGAGGTCTGCGCAAGCCCTTAGACATCATTCATCACATAAGTGATATGAAATAGTTGTGAATTAAAACTTTTCACACGATAATGAACTAAACATAAAAAATTACTTCAAAATCTATTTTATAGAAAACATAGGAAAGGCTAAGTCTCTTTGTACCCATATTGGACACACAAATATCTTGGGTCATAGCCCATACATTAACGAAATAGAAAATATCAAAGTCTAATACAATGTATCATGACAAGAAAAACTAAACATAGTTATATCCTCGAATCACTTGAAGACATACCACAACTTGCTTGAAAGGATGCTAATTCCAAGCTTGCTCCAAATATATTCCTCACTTGCCACCTACACCTTTAGATATAAGACAATATATGGAATTAGTAGATTAGAATGCAATAAGTATGGTGACATACAATTAAAACCATGCTAAAAGGATATTTGAGTTATAACATGCTTTCATTCTCTTTTTGAAGAAAACCTCATAAACAAGTATAAAAACTATTTTAAGACACATACACATATAAGACACACTTCAAGTAATCCATAAGAGACAACCAATTAGATCACATAAGTACATATACATCCTACCAAAGGTCATCCTAAGACTCACTTAAGTAAGATACGAACCTGCCGCCCATACAACCCCTTCAGACACACCTAATTGATCCTTAAAACTTCCTAAGACAAGATTATTCACTTTTCACCATTACATTTTCATTTACATGCATTATTTAAGTCAATCAATAGTCATCAAAACATTTAAGATACATTCACATTTCGAAGACTTCACATAGTGGTCTTGGAGAGACCTAGGGAACCCTCAACCTAGCACCTTCAAATCTTACTCGTGCAATGTATAAATATGTCTCATTCCACTACCTACACGTTTTAGAACTTATCCAATACTAGAATTCATCCCACATGATGATAATAGGCTTTAACCAACATAGACCATACTAGCTAGGCATGGAATCCGAAGTCTATCCTACTCTGGTAGAGGGTGTTCTACTTGCCAAAGGTAGAACTAGGACACATACCATGTAGGCACATGGTTAAGGAATATCAAGGGTTTCTTTGTAATCTAGTATCAATTCAAGTAGAGCCACTCCCTAAGAATATTCCCTCGGTGCTAGCCATGTTCTCATAGAGTAAGTTCAATCACAATACCAAGATGGGTTGATTAGGGCTTCCACTCAATGACTTTCGTATAGATGGTTTCATATTGTTCCATCAAACCGATCCCTAAGTCCACCATTTACACAAGAAGGATACAGTTACGACTTTCAACTTCAAGGATATCATAACCTTCCTAGTTTTGAAAGTTCCAAGTTAATGATCCTCCTAACCATGTTCAAGGTCATATTTCACTCATACATACACATACATGACAAAGGTTCTTAAGACTACAAACTCAAGAGTTCATATTTAGATTATTCACGTATCAAGTACCGGGAGATAGGTCTACCAAAAAAAGACACACACATCATCATCTTAATTCATGTACAATACCATTCAAGTAGAACATAGGGACAACTAATTCTACTACAAGTCACCCTATCCACTCCTATAGAAACATAAACATAGTCCATCATAAGTCGTACATAGACAATTAGGGAGAATCATACTTCAACGTCAAGTATAAACATATAAAGACAAGTACATAGTCGATCGTACCACATATAATAAACTAGACAGATATAATATAGATATATATAGATATATAATATATATATCTATATAATATAGATATCATAGATATATATGCATGTACACATAATATTTCCAAATTGATCACCTATATATATACAACATGATAACATCATAATTTATAAAGTAATTGCCGACTTAATGGCCATGTTCTTCACAATAATAACACATAAGCACCGCCACCATAAATGGACCATACCAACCATTACAATTGAATAGCAATACTACACTATATAGAAAAATTAGGTCATCTTACCACCATTCCATCATCAACACCATAAATTCTTAGCCTTCTCAATGAATTCTATTCACCAAAAACTCTTATCAATAGTCATACACACAATTCCTGTCCAACATGAAACCAAACCAATGATCCAACAAGATATAATATGGAAATCATCAAATAAGGAACAGCATTTGCCCCACAATTCTAAATGATCTGTACATAATTATTCAATAGCCCAAGTAATCTACACAAATTTAATCAACAAAGCCATGATCAAATACAGCAACACATTTTAGCCCTAAAATTAGCGGGATTACATGAATTGCTGCGTTTCATAGCGAATTTTGATCTTAAATTATTAAATTAACATCAATTATAACATAAACCATAGATTAAAATCATTTTATGTAAGAACACATGGCTAGAAGTCAAAATATAAGTTCATGCTTTGAGAAAGGCTTAGAAAAAGCCCTTGAAGTTTGGATCCTTGAAGAAAGAGAGTTCAAGGATGAAACACCATAGGTTAATGAATATAATACAATAAAGTATGAAGATTCAATGGATAAATCAAGCTCCTAGCCTCAACCTTGCTTCAAGCTTCAATGGAGTTCTAGAGGATTCTATTTGGGGTCTTGGTTTTCTTTTTGAATAATGATCAAAACTATAGGTTTTAGACTTATGAAGTCAGTTAAACTACCCAAAATAACCTTAAATAAACTCCCAATATATTATTTAGAAGCTAGGTGAATTTCCGTAAATGTCCTTACCTTGGCCGAGAAACAACGGAAATTGCATACCCCAAACGATGCCTGCAGACAACAGACCGTCGATGGAATGATGGCTCGATCATGCAGGTCCATCGATTGTTTCATAGACGCTGCATTTTGGGGTCTTATATCCCACACATAAGTGTGGATAAACGGCCCCCATCGACGAGGCGACGATTGCAGTTGTTGGTTAGGACTGCCTTGGGCAGTTTCAAGCCCAAGTTTGGGTCCTCCTCAAGGACCCTAGGGTGGCCCTTGGGAAGTCGTGCCTGGACGTTTCCAACCTAAGTACACTTGTATAGATGTTAGGAACCTTCTCTATAAATTTGGACTCAAGAAAACATGTAAAACATGCAAAGGCACATTAGAACACACAAGCATGTCTCATGGCTAATTTTTGAACGTCTTGGACGTTGGACCTCCAAACTCAATATCTTACCACTATAATAAATCATTTAAGACCTTATAAACTCATTAAAAACATGTTATGATCTAGTTTCACCTAGTTCATTTTCAAGAAGGAGAGAATGATGTAATACGAATTACATCAAGGCCATTTACTATAATCCATGATCAAGACCTTCAAAGGATTCAAGGGTTATTCATGAAGATGGAGTTGATAGAGATGGTATTGTATACAAATAAGGGAATTCACGCCTTGAGGATTGCAGATGAACATATTGGTGAGTCAGATCCAATCGGCGGATCACCAAACTTCTTGGTTGATGAACCCAACTCGTCCAATTTTGTAGAATGTGTCTCAAAAATAATCCCAACAGTAATCCTCACCTAGTTGAAGGGTGGATCGCTGAATCCATAAGTCGAGCTCGGCCTAGCTCACCCTTTTGTCATTTTGGTCACTTTTGGGCCATTTTAAATTAAAACTATAAATACTTAGTTTGAGTTCATTTTAGACTCAAACTGATTTTGAAAATTGTGATTATAAACCTAAAACTCCTTGTGTGAGTGTTGAAATCCTGGTGAAATTTTTATTGAACCTTGTTTAGAAACGTTGGTTGCTTAGGATATTGATTCCCTTGAGGTCATCATAAGAGTTAGGTGCTTCTTGTTGGATTAGCGAATTGAGGTCTTTGAGTTTAATATACCCTTAGGTTGCTACTTGTTTCCACATTTGTGTCTATCTATTTATCCAAATTAGGTAATTGTTAGGATATAAGTTGGAGGTTATTGGATTTAATACATCCTTTAGTTGTCATCAATTGTAATTCCCCTTGTGAGAATTACATCAAAGACCACCAGATTTAAGATCAAGCTCGAAGCCTTAAGATAAATTTTAACTTCAACATCAAGATAAAGTTAAATTTCAAGATCAAGATTAAGTTCAAGTTCAAGTTAAAGTCAAATTCAAGATCAATCTCAAGAGCCCTTGAATTTATATTCAAAAAGGCGAATTCGAAGAAATTATAGAGACTGTAACACTCACACTTTGAAATAATAAAACTATTGTTGCAATAATTTCCTTTCTTGATTATTGTTTTCTCAACGTGAAGTTTTACTGTCTATAAGCCTGTCGTTGTTGCCCCCATCCCCCACCCCGACAAAAGTTCTTAAACCAATTCCACTTCTTTCCTTCTTTCTTTGGATTCACCCACCATTTCCCTTCTTCTTCTTAACACCCCTGTACACTGTCCCACCCCTAAATATTTTCTCAAAATTCATTTTTTTACTGCAAATCGACATCCTTCCTAGTTCTTTTTGTTGTAAAACTAAAGTAAAACAAGACAACAAATATAAAATATGATACCAATATACATAGGGAGACAAGAGATGAGAGCTTTTCTTATTCAAGTATACACCAAACCTCGAAGTATCTATAGTATCAACCATTTTGCCTCTATTTATAGTGTATCATAGAAGCATAAAAAAGGCTAGACATAAACATGACATTGACATGAATATAATGGAGGAGGTTATGAAAATGAAATATTACAAGAATAATGGTTATAAAGTTTGAGGTTATAGAGGTTATGATTGTCTTCATAATGAAAGAAAGTAATGGAGATAAAGGGTGAGTAACTTCTTGGTGTAGTGGACATCCACACTAATATTTTATAACACTCCCCCTTGGATGTCCATAGATAATGTGCCTCGTCAAAACCTTACTAGGAAAAAAAACTGTGGGAAAAAATCAAAGTGAAGAAAAAGAGTGCACAAATCTTTTAATACGATTTGAATGTTGCTTCGTTAAAAATCATACCAGGAAAACCCAATTGGGATAAAATCATGGTTAAGAAAAAAAGTACAATGTGTATTTTTCTCCCCTTGATAAAATTTTTACTTGATATCTCAAAACCATTGCATTCTAATCTTGTATCACAACTTTAAAAATATTGATGTTGGTAATGTTTAGTTTACAAGAATATCACTTGAATGGATCTTCGAACGTCTATGTCACCATTTTATTAAAGATCATGTGTAAAAAAGACTTTTGGTGAAATATATTTTGTCTGATCTCATTTGATTTAAATTTTTGTATATGCTTGCTGAAATATCCTTTGTCAAAGAAAAATCACATATTTTATGAATATGATAGATCATGATTCCAACCAAATACACTCTCGACTTACTTCATCGATCAATATTATTTATGCATGATTTGAAGAAGTGGTTACCAATTTTGATTCTTTGAACGCCAAGATATTGTTGTGCCTTCATATGTAAAAAATAGTCCATTTGTGTTCGAGCTTTATGCGGATCAAATAAATATTCTGCATTTACATAATAAAATCATTTTGACTCGAAGATTGATCATTTCAATTTTATTGAAGCTCATATTTTCTTCTCAAATAAAATCACACATGTTCTATGTGTTGATTTACTTGCTTTTCATAACTTGAATGATAATATGACAATCCTTTCACATAACTTTTGTTATTTATATCAAATAATCTTCTAGCCTTTGAATAACTAGGAATTTGTAGGTGCACCAATTGCAATAATACATGACATTTGAAATCATTCTCATTGTGTTAAGCAATCTCAGAACCATTGGGTACTCAATGGAATTGTTTTACGACCTTTTAAATCCTTTAAGAATTTTCATATGACCTTTATTCTCTAATTAGACATAATAATTAGTCATTATATATAATTAAATATTTTATCTACTGTCTGACTAAAATAAATCTCATTACATCCACCACTAGAGAATATATCTCCATTTAATAATGGCAGGATTTTTGCCAAAACTCTTTATGATCCGAGGCACAAATCACACTTTATATCTTACGATTATATTTTTGCACAATGATTCATTTGTACCACACTGACATTATATTTTGATCCATGAACTATAAGATCAAAAATAACACTTTTCTAAGTGAAACAAAATATACTTGAATAGTGTCAATCATTTATATGTCCACACTATATGACAGATTTGAATTTAAGATTCTCATAACTATTTGTAGAAGTGAGTGCTACTTCATATCAATTATACGATCGACGACCATTTTGATATCGATTTCAATACGACATAACTTATCGAGATCTCTTCATTTTTCATATTTTTCAGGTACCTGAACCTTTTCAAAGGTTTTATGAAATGTTATGTCATAGAGATCTTTCAAAGAACTAACCTCATTATCAATTACCATTTTGATAATTTGCTCCTCTCTTTCCTCAAGGAGTTTTACATTTGAAATCGATTGGTCTATCACGCTTCTGGCGTACGATAGACTCTGTCCTTCAAAGACTATTTATTAGAGCATTTGCAACTTAATTAAAATATTGAGTCAAAAAATATATCTGGTAAATTGCTTGCAATATATTGCAAATGAATTATTTCTTGAACTTCAAGTTTCACAATTTTTAACAAGGATCTATATAATTCACCCCACACGTAATTTTCAGCTGCTAAACATATCTCCCCCTAATGTTAGGAAATCTAACATTTACCTCCAACCTCATTTGGGGATCCATCTATGTGCGTGGTGGAGCAATAAAATCATATGTGCATACATCAAATTTTTAGATAAAACTTATTTGGTTCCTGAGTCAGAACCAATTTTATTGGGAGAACCTTGTTGGCTTGATGCATACATGTTAAATATGCTCATCTCGTAACAAATTTTATTTGAGAGAGTATTTTCATAATCAATGGTCTAGCTATAATTAGAGACATACAATTTCTGCTAAACCAACCAACATTATCAACATAATTTTATAGTTTTGAATTGTGCTCTTAATTTAATAATTCGAGTAAACAATCTTACTAAAACAAATTTGTAAGTTGATACAAATGCAAATTTGATCATATCATAGATGCATCTAATAAATCATAATATTAAATGGTCCATATGATAGGTGAACAGGTTCATACCCACCTTTTTAATGTTTCAAATAATTTTAAAAGATACAGTTCAAACTTTAGCTGGTACAATCATCATTTTATCACGAGAAAAGCTATAAAAGAGAATTGCTGAAGTAATCTTTATTTCTCAACATATAGCAAAAAAAACCACGTGATGTTTCAATTTTTCTTGCATTCACATTTGAATCGAAAGACAACGATTATACATAACAAATATTTTTCTTAATAAAACTCTAGGTTACTTTTACATGTTTAATTACCTCACCATTCTCAATGTTTGTAGGCAACAAACAAGAGGGAAAAAATGGGTAATCTTATACATAAATATTTATAACCCACTTTTGTTGTAATAATTTAAAAATATTATTTTTTTCATAATTTATAATCTCAATATAATATTTTTCGTTTTAATTTTTCTGAAATTTAAAAAGTTTCTTTTGAGACTCACTACAATCCAAATATTATGAACAATTTCATTCCTCCTTATAGTAACAAATTAGCCGTTGCAGAACTCTCAACTAATTTTGTGTACTACCATAAATTTCACAACGTGATTCTTATGGTGATCATCTTCTTGAAGGAGAAAATTATTATTATTGTCATGGTTAAAATTATCACATGAAAGATTATTACTTGAAAACCAATGACAAATTTGCTTGGTCATAGCCACAACCTTCATACAAAAGAACTACTTCTTTCTTTTGTCCTTCAATAGTTCATAATTTAACATATCTAAATACTTGTGTAGTGCTTAAAGTATATGACTAAATTACCATTTATGTCAAAATATTTCTTTTCAATATCTAAAACCTCCCGTAGAGGTGAGATGTGACATTTATCCAACAATTCATGGACATGTTCTTACCATCAGAACACGAGTCACATATTCTTTGAGAAATGGACCATAACCTTTTGAACATGTTCCATAAGTTTTTATTAGATACTCATTGTTATACTTTCACATTTATCAAATTTATGTGACTCACCTCAACATCATTTAAGAGATCAAATGTATTAAATGTACTATCACTTTGTATTCTTTTATTTGATGGAGGATTTACAAAACTTTTCAAATTTGGGTTGCACCAACAACAAAGTGCCGAATAATTTCTCATACCATTTTGATGGATAAAAATGACCTGCACATTTAAAGGAGTATACCACTTTAATGGATAAAATTACCTTCAAGTTTGAAGGACCATCTTAGGAACCCATAATGTTCTTCCTTTTCATTACCACAATGATGATCATTAACATTTTACCACACTCATATCCGTACACAATCACTTGTCATTTTTCAGACATATTATGCACTGCTACCATATTCACATTAAAGAATAGAGCAAATTAATTGGGAAAATTTCATGAATTTCAGTCAAAGGTATATAACTTTATGTTAGTCATATCATGTCATTAGTATAGTGCATTAGGACTTAAAATCAATGTCTTACCCATATAAAGACTCCTTTGGTCATAAATCAATGGGACTTGAACCCAACTTCTTATTATCATGGTACACCGAGACTTTAACCCCATGCCTTACCAATATGGTGTGGTGAAACATGAATTCACCATCTTACCCTCAACCAATGTCGCAATAAATCAGATGTATTACCAAAAAGAAATATTGAATATCATAAATAAAATGTGAATTTGACTTAAAATTAAATAAAAATGAACAAACCTGGTTAATTAGAATAGCATGTTGGAACCATAAAAAAATTCAAAATAAAATAAATTAAAACATTTTATCTCACGAAATTGTTATGAAGATTATTTTAATTTAGTAACCATTTTAAATAACCACGAAACAATTTTTGTTAGTACAAATAATATATAAGATATTAAGTATATCTTGCAGCCAAAAAATAGTAGGATAATTCATAAAAATCACCTATCATTGATTCTTGAAGGAGAATGAGTAACTCGTGCTGATAACATGTTGTAAAACTAAGGCGAAATGGTCTGGCAGACCCTTATACTTATATCAGTTTGTATTTTAAACCCTTCTATTTATTCCTTTGTCATATGGACCCTTAAACTCAATTAAAATGAGACTTTTGAGCCCCTCTAACAACGTGTGTAGCCACTCTCCTTTAGATAATTGACATGTCATATCCACGTCAGATATATTAATGTCATGTCATAATTATTTAATAAATATTTTAAAATTGTTAACAAAAATTATTTTAGAAGATGTAAAATAATAACATTTTAATTTATTATTGGCATTTCTATTTCTCCTTATTTTCACTATTTCACAACCAAAAGAAAGTCATCGCCACTTGGTTATCGTCATTTTTGCGGGCGAAATCACATTTACTTTCTCCCTCACCCGTCTTCATCTCAGAGTCACACCATCACTATTTTTATTTCCTCCTCCAACCTCCATAGTAACAACAACATGCAGATGGATATTGGTGGCATTACTCTGATGATCTCCACTTCGATTGTTTCTAGAATGTTGCCACCATCCATTTTCTGGTCGTTGTCTGTTAGTGGGGTTTGGAGTGTTGAAGTTTTTCAAGGTTTATTTAGAAAATCTCAACAGAAATAGAAATTTGGCGTAACTAGCCACCACACATTAGATCTGGCCACGCACGACGAGATCTGGCCAAAAACATTTACGTAATCCAATGCCGACTACTATTTTCACACTCTAATTTGTATATAAATACAATTTCACACCAATCTATTTCATGAAACTTGTCGAAATTTACTCAATATTTGCCTAAAATTTTCTTGAGTTATCAAAATAGATTGAAAAAGAAATGTTTAAGGGATTAGAAGGAGACTTGGAGGAGATTTCTTGGATTACCGAAGAAGATTTCAAAAAATTGCAAGCGAAAGAGATTAGAAGAAGATTTTCTTGGGTTAAAAAATTCATCCAGAAATTGTTGTGAAAGATTGAAAATATGGATGAAAAGAAAGTTAAAGTTGTCAGGAAAGCAATTAGCTTTGGGGAAAAAATATCTTTTTAATTAATTGTTTTTTTTAAAAAAATTCTTTTATAATTTTATTTTTTTAATCTAAAAAAGTTGTTCACTCTCTTTAAAATGCGTAATGTCACGCATTTTCGCCAACTCAGCCATTTTAAAGTCACATAAGTTTGGTCAATGGTCAGAGGAATTTATTAAATTGTGTTTTATTGAGTGTAAGGGTCCAGATGACCAAAGTGTAAGTATGAGGGTTCAGAATACAAACTGATACAAGTATAAGGGTCTACCAGACCATTTTGCCTAAAACTAAAGTAAAACAAGATAAGAAATATAAAAAATGATAGCAATAGAAATAGGGAGAAGAGAGATGGGAGTTTTTCTTATTGAAGTATTCACCATACCTCCAAATGTCTACAATATGAACTTTTAGGTTATTACGCCTCTTGGGAGAACAATAAATAAGGGGAAGTCGACTGTTGCCTCTAAAAGGGCCCGGATACCGCCTAAACCAGTGTAAGGTGGTATTCCCGTTTATGCCTCTAATTATAGTGTAACATAGAGGCATACAAAAGGTTAGTCATAAACATGAGATTAACATGAATATAAGGGAGGAGGTTATGAAAGTGAAAGGTTACAAAAACAATGGTTACAAAGTTGGAGGTTATGGAAGTTATGATTGTCTTCATAATGGAAGAAAGTAACAGAGATAATGGGTGAGTAACACTTTTTTGTCATATTTTTTCTTTCAAAATATTGATCTCATGTGTATTCTTTGGTGATAGTGGGCATTGAATAGTGAAAAACTTCGTTGATAAGCTTGATGGAGCTTCAAGAATAAACATATGGTTTTTGTGAATTTATGAGATAAATTTAAAATTATATATAGATTTGTTAGTTAGTGTTTATGAACAATAAAATGTAAACTTCAAGTTAAATAAGTAAGAATTTCACCAATTTGACATGAATTTGGAGCTCAATTTGAGAACAAAAGCGGAGAAAATAATGTCAAAAATTTCTAGCAAATGCAGAAGTACGCTTTTTATTTTTATGTTATTTGCTTCATATTTGACTTCTTACGTGTCATTGAAAATGACGTGAAATCCTACGTGTAAATGAGTGTACGATACACACACATAGGAGAGCCGTCAATATGGGCTAGGCTTGGTCCAGCATGGCCTGACTCGTGATTGGATAGGGTTGTGCTATGATTTTTGGAGCTCATTTAACAAAGAAAAAATTACTTGGATTGGTACCTTTTAATATATAATTACTGATTTTAGTGATACATTTTATTTATTAACATTTAAGTAATACTATATTAAATACGCAACAAGTGAATTATGTATAAAATATATATGTATTATAACTATATTATACTTGTTGGTAAGATATTGACACATTATATTATAAATGTATTAACCATCAATAAAACTTGTATTATATGTAAATAATAAATTGTTCTTTTTAATATGTATTAAAACTATATTATAAATGTATTAAAAGTAATCAAGTGAAAAAAATGTTATTGCTATAAATGGTAAATATTTTTAATAACGTATAAAACTTTTTAGCTCAGCCTGAATAAATTTGTTGATTTGTGGGCCTTGAAAAATATGGACAGGGCCAATCGTGGGCCAAACTAAAATTAATTAAAAATAAAAATAAAATAGAGCATTAAAATAAAAAGAGTCTAAACTCAAAATTTATTTTAAATTTGAAATATTAAAACTTAAATATAAATTATGTTTATAAATTGTATACTACATAAAATAAAAATTTCGTAAAGTTTCTAATGAATCACTACATAGGTCACGACTATGGAATATTGTCATGATTTTTGTGTTTTATTATGATTATTGGAAAACAATTAAGTTAAGATTTTTATTTAGCTACCTATGTTTTTACTTGAAATCAAACTTACTAAATATTCTAAAAATATTTTTTATTTGTGTATTTGATTAACAATTCGTGACACTAATACATATTGTATGTCGATAGTTATAATAATACTTTAAATTATAATTTAATTTTTAAAATTATAAAAAAAACATATTTTTAATTAAAGAGGGTTTGCTCAGGCAAACTCGTAGCCCACGTACTTGTAGGTTGAGCCGATTATTTTATGATCCACACAAAAATGAGCTACCCCGGCCTGACCCGTCAAATTTCAAAGTTTGTATAAGTTAGCCTTAATGAGGTAGAGCAGCTCATATTGACAACTCTACTAATAAAATGAATAAATCATTTGAAATATTGTGTTTCAACAAGTTTAAAGGCTTAGTTAACAAAATAACAAGTATAAAAGTTCAACTTACAAACTGAGCCAAGTATAATGACGTCCAAGCCATTCCGCCGAGAATAAATGGAGTAACAAAAGATAGGCGTGAGGGAAAATTAGTGATTTTCCTTTGGCGAGATAGATAGATACTCGGTATTATTACAAAAAGGTGACATTAAGGTTTCAAAATAAATGGGTGGTGACATAAGTCTAAAGTATTGGGTGTAGATGACAATTATGTGATTAATGATTAAGGATTGTAGAGTTGCCCTCAAGTTTATAAGTTGACATTTTGGTCCACTGAATTAAATGAAGGGTAAAATGATAATTCCATAATAACTAATTTAACCAACTTTTGTGGGAATTAAATGAGTGGAAAAAGGTTATATTGAATAAACCAAACCTAATTTAACCAATTTTGGTGGGAAATATCGAGCCAAAAGGGAAAATAAAGATTTTCCCCCCGCCTCGAGCAGTCGTGTCGTCCTTTTTTATTCTTCTTCTTCTTCTTCTTCTTCTTCTTCTTCTTGTTATTATGCTCTCGTCTTTGCTTGTTCAATTGCTTGCCTTTGTTTTCGCTCTTTTCATCATCTTATTCTTGTTCTTTTTGTATATTGTGTGTCTTCGATGCTAGTGGTTGAATCAAATTACATAATATGTAATATGTGGACCAAATTTCATTTTGTTTCAATTGAAATTACTTCATAAGCGATTGGGCGACACATCATTGTTTCTGGTATGTAAAATTTAATAGTTATTTGAAATCAATTCATTATCACCTGATCAGTGTACCTGCAATTTTTTTGACTAATTTGCATTCGCTTTTCAAATATTTTGTTATACATGTTGTAACAGTAGACAGTTATAACATATTAAAGTCATATGTAGCAACATAAATGTTATTCCAATCGCAACACAACAATAATATGTAGCAACATATGACTTACAAATATTTCGCAACTGAAAAACCATATGTGACAACATATGATATAACATAAAAATGTTGCTACCTGTGATTTGTCTGTAACAACAGAACAATCATATGTAGCAACATCTGTGTTACATTTCACAACAGAAAAACCATATGTGGCAACATATGAGTTATATTTCGAAACCGAAAATCCACAAGTTGCAACATTAGATATAACATAAAAAAGTTGTCACATGCAATTTGTCTGTAACAACAGAACAATCATATGTAGCAACATATGTGTTACATTTCGCAACAGAAAAATCATATGTTGCAACATATAATCATTATAAATAATTACTAATTGGGTTTTTAACTAATTTATGTAGGTACAATTTCATTATTTGTAGGGATTGATTGTTGTGGTGAATGGGTCAAGAAGAAAAATTGATTCATATGGCGTTGGGAGGATAGTAAAAAATGAGGAGCTGGTTCAGTAGGGATGCATGTCGAAAGAAACATATTGTATGATAATTTCTTCAATTTAATCATGTATAATTGTGGATACAATTGTAAACTGCAAGATCTTGTTATGCGTTACATTCCATGTTTTTTTCATAATGAGAAGGATTTACCTTTTACAATAATTGATCAATCTAGTTTGCTTGTTTATTTGGGAGGAGCAGAGAAACCGCCCATGTTGAGAGTATACATGGAAGAAAATCCTATCGATGAGGATCATAATAATGTAGAGGAATGCCAACAAGATATGTTTAACGATGAATTTTATCTTGCGGACATGAATAATCCTGATGATGAAATTGAAATAGGTGAAGGTGAAGGTGAAGGTGTTGGTGAAGGTGTAGGTGAAGCTCAAGCTGAAGGGCCGGACCATGAGAGCAAGTTTTCTCCCACACCTATAGTTTGCAGCAACAATCCATGTGATCACGTGTGAATAATGAAAATTGCTTGCTTGAAAAAAGATTTTAGACTGAAAAAGGTGATCAATTCTCGTAATGTGTTTTCCTTTAAATATTCATATCCGAATTGAAATTGGTGGATGAGGGCTTTGAAATTTACAAGTAGTGATAGATTTGCTATTAGAATTCATGAAAATTTCCATACGTGTGGTTCAGAGCATCTTACAAGTCATAATCCCCACGCCACGACAAAAGTCATAGGTGGTAAGTACTTTGAAAATAGGTTTCCCAATGGTAAAGGACCATCCACAAGAGACTTGTCAAATCAACTCCGCAGAGAATTGGGTTGTAAGGTAAGATATTGGAAGATTTATAAGGGCATGGAGCATGCTAAGTCTAATGTTAGGGGAACACAGAGCACGGATACGCGAGTTGTTAATCCAGAAAGCAAGACGACATTGTTACTCAATGAAAATGGGAGGTTCCAGTACTTCTTTGTATCATATGCTGCTTGGATAGTTGATTTTCAAGAAATGAGAAAAGTAATAGTCGTTGATAGCACATTTCTAAGGAGCAAGTATGGAGGAGTTCTGCTATTAGCGGTGCCACAAGATGTCGAGAATCATATATTTCCAGTGGCTTTCTGTGTCGTGGACAAGGAATGCGATGTCTCATATGAATATTTTTTTCAAAATATGAGAAGCTTTGTATATGATATTGATGAGTTGTGAATTATCTCTGATAGGCATCCAAGTATTCGAAAGATGGTTTCGAGAATCTACCCTGCATCTCATTGTGGTTGTTGCATGAGACACCTTTGGGAAAATATTCAAAATACCTTTCACAATTTAAAGGTAGTGTCCCATTTTTATAAAGCAGCAAAGGTGTACGATATATGTGAGTTCAATGACCATTACAATCAAATAAAATATTTGGTACCAAAGGCTGCTGAAGCTCTTGAATGTATTGGATTTCACACATGGAGTAGGGCATTTTGCCCGGGAAATAGGTACCATCTCAATTGAGTTTATTTTTATTTTATGTGTTTTGTATTATTTTTATCTGTTGTTGTGCAGATATAATATTATCACGTCAAACATAGCGGAATCGGTGAATGCTGTGTTTGATGTTGAAAGAGAATTTCCCATGTCGCTCTATTTGATGAAATAAACATGAAATTTGCATTGTTATTTCACCAGAGGCGTATGGAATTGGTGCATTCCGCAAATAGATTTGTTTCTTCAATTAAAAAAAATATATCAGAGTCAATGCGCGCAACAAGTTGTTGACCCGTCAAATCGCAAACTACAAGTTCAGTGTCACTAGTCATGAAAATGTTGCTACTGTGGATCAACAAAGAAGAACTTGTACTTGTATAATTTTTAATTTGGACAAAATACCTTGTCCACATGCCATGGAAGCGATTCAATCCCAATATGGCTGATTTTGGAAATCAAATTTACCTTTACTCCTCTCCATATTATTCAGTGAAAAAATACGTAATTGCATATTGTTAGAAAATTCACCGGTGCCAACTGAAGATTCTTGGATTGTCCCTTTGGATATCAAACAGAGATAAATACCTCCTTTATATATTGATCCAAGAAAACCTGGAAGAAGGACATATATAAGAGACGGCGTAGAGTTGGTGAATCATTTCCAACAAGAAAAAATAAGTTTACAATATGTATGGACTTTGGCCACAAAACAACTACATGCCCAAATCGAAAGGCCCCGTAAAAAGTGTTAAGCATTGCGTTATTGAATTTTAATGAATGTTCTTTCTTATTTAAGGATGATCTCTATTATATATTCTTATTTACAAATGCTCCAATGCATGATTTATTACTCTTCTTTGTTTCTGTGTCAAACATGTGAAATGTTCCTACAAGATATACTAGATGTGGCAACATATGCAACAAATGTTGCTATAGGCGAATCATCTGTAGCAACAAATGCCACATGTTGTGATTCGCCTGTAGCAACATTTATTGCATATGTTGCCACATCTAATATATCTAAAATCACACTCCAACGCAATCATTATTTAAAAGTATATGTTGCCACAGATGATTACATGTAGCAACATATGACTCAAATGTTGTGACAGACGAATGTTGTGATATACGAATCATCTATAGCAACATTTGACTCAAATGTTGCTACATATAATCATCTTTAGGCAACATATACTTTTAAATAATGATTATGTTAGAGTGTGCTTTTAGATATATTAGATGTGACAACATATGCAATAAATGTTTCTACAGAAAAATCAGATGTAGCAACATATGCCACATGTTGTGACAGATGAATGTTGCTACATATAATCATCTGTAGAAATATATGACTCAAATGTTGCTACATATAATCATCTGTAGAACCATATACTTTTAAATAATGATTACGTGGGAGAGTTATTTTATATATATTAGATGTAGCAACATATGCAACAAGTGTTACTACAGACGAATCAGCTGTAGCAACATATGTCACATGTTGTGACGGAAGAATGTTGTTGTATATAATCATCTGTAGCAACATATGAATCAAATATTGCTACATATAATCATCTGTGACAACATATACTTTTAAGTAATGATTACATGGGAGAGTGTTTTTAGATATATTAGATGTTGCAACATATGCAACAAGTGTTGCTACAGAAGAATCAGTTGCAGTAACATATGTCACATGTTATGAGGTACGAATGTTGCTACATATCTGTAGCAACATATGACTCAAATGTTGCAACATATAATCATTTGTAATAACATATACTTTTAAATAATGATTATGTGGGAGAGTGCTTTTAGATATATTAGATGTGGCAACATGTGTAACAAATGATGCTACAAGCAAATCAGCTGTAGCAACATATGACTCAAATGTTGCTACATATAATAATCTGTTCCAATATACATTTAACTTTTGATTACGTGGGAGTGTGCTATTAGATTATACCTTTTGCTTAATAGTTATGACTCTTCATTTCACTCTGTTAAAATGTCATGTCTTCCAACATTTCAAAATTATTGGCCTTTATAGGAACAAAAGAAGGGAGAGATGAGTCAAAAGTTGTCTTATCTTCTTGTCTTCTTTTTCATTCTAAAAAATGGTTTCAACTAGTTTAAACCTCTTCGAAGCCCTCCCGAGACTACTAATTTTTATTTATCGTTAAGGTTGCTTCCTACTATCTAAAAGATTAGTAAATGTTAAATCATGTTCTAGGTTTCCTCAATGAAGTTGGTATGAATGTCTGAAATATCAGAAGGTTAATAGTGGCCACTTTCCCACAGAACCTACATGGACAACCAATCACATGCCGTGTATTCATAATTATCATGCATTGGAGAACTTAGACCCTATACAGAAAAGTCGTGGTAATTTACTGTGTTTGAAGTTTTCTTTTTCACCTTGTGCATCAATGTTTTTGTAATCTTAATGTTGGTTGTTTTTTCTTTTATAGATTAATTTTTTTAATATAATGATCCAACTGGCACTGAGAAATGGTTAAAAATTAGCAGAAGGGAGTGTGTCTTGTGTATTTGTCAAATCTTAAAGGCGTATTTTTCTGAAAAGAAAAGGCTTGAGTACATTGCCAACATTTAAAAAAACATGCAATAATAGTGAGAAGATGTCGACCTTATTTGTGGTGCATTTTAAATCGAATGTGGATGCAATAACCTAATTACAACCCATTTTGTTTGCAATGTGCATCAACGCCAACTTTAAAAAAAAAAAAAACAAAAAAAAAACACAATGTTCGCGGATTGGTTGCTCAGAGGAAGTGACGATGAAGACGATATCATAACGAATTGTTGCATTTTGTTGAATTTAGAACTAGATTAATCTAGTTAAATTTGTCTTTAAATTTCTTCCGCATACTACTGTGGTGAAATAATTTAATCTGTGTTGAAGACGATGTTGATTTTATTTGTTTGTCTTATTTTGAAATTAATTGTGCAAACATAATTATTACATATGGTGAAAAGTTGCCTCCCTTGTTTGTTTCTATTTTTGAATTATGATAATTAACAATTAACGGCGGACACAACACTCTCCATTGTTATACCTTATTATTATTAATTATTTATGTTCTAAATTACTAAAATTTGATTCAAATTTCTATTTTTCCTTTCCTAAATTGAATAAATCGTCTATTAGTGTCTCCTTGATTATCATCTGTAGCAATGTATGTTGTTTCTGTTGTTGAAGTCGCAACATATAATGAAGTTGTCGCAACATATAATTATAATAAATCTATCTTTTGGAGCTTAATTCAATTAAATTATCACATAATTCGATATGTAACACCATATAATATTCCTACACACAAAGTCTAAGTAACAAATTCTGAGCTAGATAACACTCTCCATTGGATATAGCATTATATTGTTCTAAAGACAATCATTTCACTAGTTCATCATGCATGTCCTATTAAATCCTATGATAGTTATATAACACCCTTCTAAATCGTTGGTTCCAATGTTATACCTTATTATTATTATTATTTAATGTTCTAATCACTAAAATTTGATTCAAATTTTCTGATTTCCTTTCCTAATCGATCAAATCGTCTATAGTGTCTCCTTGATTTTTCATCTGTAGCACATATGTTGTTCTGTTGTGTAAATCGGCAACCTATAAATACACTGTTGCGACATATAATTATTACCTCGTTCTTTGGGGCTTAATTAATTAAATTGTTACATAATTTGATCCGTAACACCATAAGTAGTCCTACAACATGTCGAGTACAAATTATGGGTCTAGACACACTCTCCCATTGGATTATAGCAATTATCATTATAAGGACAATCATCTCACTAGTTCCATCATGCATGTCCTAGTAAATCCTTATGATAGTTCTATAACACCCTTCTAAATTCGTGTTCCAGAATGTTCTACCTTATTATATTTATTCTTTATGTTCTAATCACTAATAATTTTGATTCAAATTTCTTTTTTCTTTCCTAAATCGAATCAAATCGCCTATTAGTGTCTCCTTGATTTTTCATCGTAGCAACATGATGTTGTTTGTGTTGTTGAACTCGCAACATATAAAGGAAAACTGTTGCAACATTCATATTCAAGCGGTCTTTTGGGGTTAATTCAATTACGTTGTAACGTAATTGATGATGTACCATCAATAGATAGTCCTACAACTGTCTAATTACCAAATTCATTGTTGTAGACAACACTCTCATGATTATATCCATAGAATTGTAAAGACCATCATCTCACTAGTTCATCATGCAGTGTCCTCAGTATTCATATATAGTTATATAAAACCCTTCTAAATCGTTCTTTCCAATTGGTTATACCTTATTCTTATTGGATTATTTATGTTCTAAATCACTAAAATTTGATTCAAGTTCTATTTTTCCTTCTAAATTCGATCAAATCGTCTATTAGTCTCCCTTTAATTTTTCATCTGTAGCAACATATTTGTTTTGTTTTTGTTAAAGTCGCAACATCTAAATGAACTGTTGCGACATATAATATTACATCGGTCTTTTGGGGGCTTAATTGCAATTCAATTGTCAACCGTACTTTGATATGTAACACAATATATAGTCTGTACAACATGTCTAAGTAACAATTTATTGTCGAGACAACACTCTCTACTTGGATTTAAGCAATTTAGATTTATAAGACAATCATCTCACGAGTTCATCATGCTTGTCCTAGTAAATTCATATGATAGTTTTAGACACACCCTTCTAAAATCGTTGTTTCAAATGTTTATCCTTAGTATAAATGATTATTGATGTTTTTAAGTATTCACTAAATTTGATTCAATTTTCTTTTTCCTTTTCTAAATGCTGTCAAACGTCTATTAGTTTCTCCTTGAATTTTCTCGATCAACATATGTTGTTTCTATTGTTAAAGTGGCAACATAGAATGAAATCTTCGCAACATATAATATAACCATCTCTCTTGTGGGGCTTAATTCAATTAAATTATCACGTCTTGGATATGTAACACCAATTAATAGGGCCTACCTACAACATGTCTAATAACAATTATGGGGGTCGTAGACACACTCTCCATTGATTATAGCAATGATATTTATAAAGACAATCATATCACTAGTTTATCATGCATTGTCCTAGTAAATCCATATGATAGTTATATAACACCCTTCTAAATTATTGTTCCAAATGTTTTACCTTATTATTATTGATTATTTATGTTCTAAATAACTAAAATTTGGTTCAAATTTACATTTTTCCTTTCCTAAATTGATCAAACCGTCTATTAGTGTCTCCTTGATTTTTCATCCGTAGCAACATATGTTGTTAAAGTCGCAACATAATGAAACCGTTGTGACATATAATTATAACAGATTGGTCTTTTTTAAATGTGACCTAATGATGGCAAAGCTCATTATATTTTACAAAAAAGTAAAATAGGACCAACCCATTCTTAGAATACGTTTTCATTTTCATTTCAAGACTAGGGTTTTCAAATTTTTCATCTTTGCCGCTTCAGTTTGGCGCCTTTTTTTACTCTCTCTCTCCTGGGATGTCCTATCTCCTATAAGACCTGTCACTTCACATTAAATGTAATGATCTTATTTGATTTTCTTCTAGTCACTCCCCCGTCACACTGTTCTATATTTGATTAGCCTTTTGTTAAACTAATTTTTGGTACTCCCATGGTATGATGTCAAATGTTAAGTTGAATTTGTGATGATGAAAATGATACAAATTGAATGTTAAAATGTATTGCAAACATGGAAATTTACTTTCAATGCAAACTTCACGGTCAAAAGACAATCTAGGTAGCATATTTTGGTCTTGTCCACGATATCACGTATGTATGTTTATTTCTAAAATATTTGGAGATTTTGGTTCTTTTATTTTTAGTTGAAAAACAAAAAAAAAAATTTTTCTTGTGATTTGTATTTTTGGAAATTCATGCACTTCTTTAGATGGAGGGATCGTGGTTATGTTGATCTACATCCAAGTTCGTTATTCTCCACTGCGAACAAAATTAAGGAGTTTGGACCACTATTGATGAAAGTCATATCAAAAGAATACCGAATGAGGGATAAGGATCGAAAAATATCAAATGTTTGTAGCATCTGGAAGCTAATTTTTGGTGTTCTTTGTTTTTTTTCTTTCTTTTTTTTAAGCATTACCAAGAAGACTTTTTTAGAGGATACAAATTTATTATGTATTTGTGGACAACCAATAATATTATCATAGTTGTGGAATTAAATAGATGTAGTTTTGCACTCCTGATCAAACAACAAATTATTACGTAGTCGTGACGGACGAATGTTGCGATATACGCATAATATGTAGCAACATATGACTCAATTGTTGCAACATATAATCATCTATAGCAACATATGACTCACATGTTGCTATGTATAATCATCAGTGGAAACATATGCCACAATGTTGCTACAGGTTATACATCTGTAGCAATATATGCCACATGTTTTTACGCTCAAATGTTGCTACGTAAAATCATTTGTAGCAACATATGACTCAAATATTGCTATATAAAATCATATGTAGCAACATATGAATCAAATGTTGATATATACAATCATCTGTAGAAACAAATGCAACAAATATTGCTACAGGCGAATCATTTGTAGCAACATATGTCACATGTCGTAATAGATGAATGTTCCGATATGCACATTAGTTGTAGCAACTTATGACTCAAATGTTGCTACATAAAATCATCTGTATAAACAGATGACTCAAATGTTGCCATATAAAATCATCTGTAGCAACATATGACTTAAATGTAGCTACATAAAATCATGTGTAGCAACATATGACTTAAATATTGCTATATATAGTCATCTGTAGCAACAAATGCAACAAATATTGCTACAGGCGAATCATATATAGCAACATATATCACATGTTGTGACGGATGAATGTTGCGATATACGCATCAGCTGTAGCAACATATGACTCAAATGTTGCTACGTATAATCATCTATAGCAACATATGGCTCAATGTTTGACGGTGACTAATGTTGGCGATATACAAATCATCTGTAGAACATTTGACCTCAAATTTGCTACACTAATCATCTTTAGGCACATATACTTTAAATAATGATTACGTGAAGAGTGTGATTTTAGATATATTAGATGTGACACATGTGCAATAAATGTTTCTTACATAAAAAGCAGATTAGAAACATATGCCACATGTTGTGACAGATGAATGTTGCTACATATAATCATCTGTAAGCAATATATAATCAAATGTTGATCATATAATCATTTGTGGCCACAATACTTTTAATAATGATTAATGGGGAGTGTTTTGATAGAGTCGATGTTAAATAACAACATATTGCAACAAGGTTGCTACAGAAGAATCAGGTGTAGTGACATATTCACATGTTGTGACGTAACGAATGGGGTTGCTACATATATACTTGTAGCAACATTTACTCAATGTTGCTACATATAATTATCTATAGCAACATATACTTTTAAATAAGATTATGCTGTGAGAGTACTGTTTAGATATAGTAGATTGTGGCAAACATATGTAGCAAATGATGCTACAGCAATCATTTGTGCAACATATGATCAAATGTGTGCTCAGTATAATCATCTGTCCCAATACCTTTAACTTGATTAACGTGGGATTGGTGCTATTAGATAATACCTTTTTCTTAATACTTATGACTCTTCAGTTCACTCTGTTGAAATGTCATGTCTTCCAACATTTCAAAATTATTGGCCTTTATAAGAACACAAGAAGGGAGAGATGAGTCAAAAGTTGGCTTATCTTCTTGTGTTCTTCTTCATTGTAAAAATGGTTTCAACTAGTTTAAACTTCTTTGAACCCCTTCCGAATGAACTAGTACATTTTATCGTTGAAAGGGTTACTTCCTACTCTCTAAAAGATTTAGTAAATGTTAAATCATGTTCTAGGTTCCTCAATGAAGTTGGTAATGAATGTTCTGTATATCAGAAGGTTACATAGTTCAGCTTTCCCACTGAACCTACATGACAACAAATCAACATGCCGTGTCTTTCATGAATTTTGCATAGCATTGGAGAACTTAGAAGACTTATGATATACCATGGTTTCACGGTATTATTAATACTTTTTCCTTAAGTTTAGTGTGTCCAAAAGACTTTTTATGCTAATGTTTATATAAGTTTCTCTTCTATTGCAAAGGAATCTGTCCATGACGAATTGGAGATTTTGATCAAATCAATGCAGAAAGACCACCTACGAGCTGTGACCGATTCGTAGTGGCAGCGTAGTGCAGCTGCTGAAAGAAATGGGGAAGTCTGACCAGGTGGGGTTATGAAGCTTGTGCGGTCCGTCCTGCAGATTCCGTCATGAGTTCACACAAGTAAGCCAGTAAAACCCTATTCCAAGAGTTGAAGTGTTTTGGAACGAAGACCCTCGACGAAGCGTTATGCCTATGACGGTCTGTCATACTTGCCGTCGAGGGTAATGGAGTCCACGACGGTCCGTCGTGACCACGACGATCCGTCGTGATCACGACGATCCGTCGCGAGGTCCGTCGATCCAGCCGCGTTTTGACAGATTTCCAGCAAATAGAGTTCTTGCTTAATTAGGCTTTTATTTTCTATAAATAGCTCAAAAAACCTCATTTTTGAGGTTAGACTCTGGATCATTATTAGACTCCGTATTGTTAGACATCATATTAGTAGACACTGTATTGTTAGACTTATGAGAATCATTATACTTTTTGTGAGATTGTTGATTACTCTTGAGATCTTGCAAGGATTATTGTGTAATCAGCCAACATTTGGATTGTAACTCTTTCTCATTGAAGTAAGTATTGAATTCTTATTTAAATATATTTGAATATTGTGATTATGACTATGAGTAACTACTCCATAACAGGCGTTGTGGGAACCATGAGGCAATAATGAATAAAACCTAACTAACATAACGATTCTATAATGTGTCCTTGCATGTATTAATAATTCTTTCGCTTAGCATTCTTTTTAACACGGAGTGAGTCCAACGTTAAGTACACCAAAAACACTCGCCCCATCAATGCGACTTGTCGGACCAAGGAGGTAATAATAGGAAAAGAAATTATCACATGTTTAGTGTATACTATCTAACAAACGTCTATATTGCTTGGTACGAGGTTAATAACTTAGTCAAATATCGAATATATTCTTAATATGAGTAAGATAAGGGTTAGGCTATCAACCTGGCAAACCCCTCTACTTTTCACTGTACCGTACCAAGGCGCGAGTTAGATGTTCTATATGCCGGACCAAGGATTAGAAATAACATAACTTATACCTTTGCATGAAGATACTAGGAAAGAATTGTTATATTTAGAAATTATCAAGTTTGAACCTGTTGGGAACACGTAAACCCTAGGTTACTTTGATTAATTTGATTAAAATCCAACATTCAGTTGTTAAATGCCTCTTTCAATTGCGTTAGTTATTTTGCATTCATTTAGAAATAGAACCCCCCCTTTTTAATTGTTTTACTTTCCAAGGAAGTCATTGGCCTGACACACTAGCAATAATAGATTTAAGTTAATCTAGACTATTTCCTCGTGAATAACGATCCTAACCTCACTAGTTGGGTTCTTTCTTGACAGACGGCGCTTACTTCTTATTGAATTAAGTTTGACGTATCAAATTTTGCGCCGCTACTCGTGAATTATAGCTTTTAGATTAACTTGACTATTACTATCGTTTATTGATTTTTTCTTGATTTTACTTTGGTTTTATTGTTTTTGATTTTTTTTCAGAACTATCCTCCTTGTTTGCCAAATACACGGAGAGGAAGAGGAACCCTTGTTTCCCCTACGATCACGAATTAGAGCTACCACTGCACATATGAATCGAAACTTTTTTTGGGAAAAATGATGATGATCCGAACCAGAACATCCCAGCTCCGATTGATGTTCATGGTCAGTTGTTATCCGATGCTTCCGGGTGAACATTAACAAGGGACAAATCCCGCTCCACGGCCACAGGCACTACAGAGGTATGATAACATAACAGACTAGCCTCCGATGCGTCCACTTGTTTTTTGGTCTCCCCTACCCACAAGCCATACTTTGGGCTAGTAGCTTGATGCAAATTCTCACTGCCCTAGGTTTTTTTTCCAGTTATACATTCTGAGGATCCCACATTCCCCATATAGCTAAGGTAAGGCAGTTGTGTAAAAGTTGTGTAGGGAGGCCTAGATTTGATTTAGAGTAATATTTCTCTGACTGTTTCTCTCTCCTGACGGGAGAGTCGCTATGTGGTTCACTTAGCTCCCTTACACTCAATCTTCTTGGAACAACTAAGGGATGTCTCTTAACACGCTACTATCCTTATCCGTTCTCGCAAGAAACTAAAACCACAAAGA
Organism: Solanum habrochaites; assembly: GCA_027704765.1. Taxonomy (NCBI): domain Eukaryota; kingdom Viridiplantae; phylum Streptophyta; class Magnoliopsida; order Solanales; family Solanaceae; genus Solanum; species Solanum habrochaites. The sequence continues at coordinate 43,128,560 of JAKWJA010002500.1, forward strand.
CCAGAGTGAACAACTTTGTGCACATACCAGGAGAAGTCAGTTAATAGTTCTTGGGCTAGATTCACCTCATTCCTTGAGAAGTGTTCCAAATCACGTAATATGATGAGTCACTAAAGGACTACTTCAATAGGGACATGATGGTAATATAATCGTGTTGCACAGAGCAGGGTGGATCTTATGGGCAAGTCCCTTATGTATGCTGGAGATGTCGAAAACTTAGAGAAAATCGCCCGGAATAATAAAGCTTGGAGTACTATGACGTCAGATACGGGAGACATTCGCAGTGCAGTCCACTCACAACCAGCCACAGATGAGAATTCGTGAAGAAATGGCTCAGATGAGAACGGGCTGGTTTGTTAATAAACCTGTCCAATGGGGTGCGAAAGATAAATGCATTCAACTACTTATCGAACCCCGCCACCAAACATGAGGTGCTATTATAGGATGATTTCTATTCAGTAAATGAACAGAAGGTGTTTCCGACCAGTGCCCAGGCTCTAATCAGGAGAATTGTGCGTCCAAGGCAAGGGAACCAGGTCGTAAGTATGGTACTACAATCGTGATGGTCCCTTAGTCCAAAAATGAAACTAAAATCGCGACAACCACTTCCACAGGGGTAACCATGGTTAATAGAAAGCAGGAATGACCTATGTTCCTCTCAATATCGTGAAGTTACTCTAGGGATGGTGGAGTTATATGTCCAACTAGTTGGAGGAATGTGTGCATAAAATGATGATGAGGTTCGAGCTAGTGATTGAGAACAATAAAGAGTTGAGAATGATTTAGCTGGTATTGGGAAAAAAGTCGATAAACATGCATATCGATTAAGCAACTTGAGTTGACAATTGTGCCCAATTACATCTGCGACTGTGAACACAACGCAACCGGGGCACATCCTTGGCTAGCACACTGTCCAAAAAATATCCAAAAATGATGGACATTGTATGGCAGATTACACCGTAGTGGCAAGAAAACCATTGACCCACCTATGCCGTCTAATGAGAAAAAAGGTGACAAAAGATAACTGATAAAGTGGAACTGTTGATGGTGAATCAGAGTAACACTGTATCAAGATGCCTGAAGTGCCCTAAAAAGGTACTCCCATGTCTAGGCCACCACCACCCCCATTTCTCAAGAGTATTGAAAAGACCGAGGATGGTAATATATGGGTTTTAATAACAATTGAAGCAACATTCTAATCATGTCCCTCTGGTAAGAAGCTTTAGAACAATCCCGGTTACGCCAAGTTTAGGAAAGATTTGGTCACACAAAGAAAAGATCGGTCACTTTTTGAGGATGAGAAAGAATGCAATTTAGTGCTATTGTCGACAAAATCTCTGGTACAAAAGAAAGAAGATCTGGGTACGTTCACTATTCGTATATGCATGAGTTATTTGGGGGCAAGCAGAAATCTCATGCCCCTCTCGATTGACAAGATGTTGGGTTTGGTGATCCAAAGCCATGCGATGCGGCTTACTGATGTGATCGAATGTAGTAAAAAAGGCCTATCGGGATACTCAACTATGGTTCTAGTAAAAGTGGAGGTCGTCATATTTCCGGCAGATTTGTTATTCTTGATTGTGAAGTCGATTTGAGTACCCATTATTCTTGGGGAGGCCATTCCTTGCTACGGAAGAGCCTTAAGTAGACATGAAAAGGGCAGATGAAATTTCGTTGAAAATGAGGAAGTGACCTTTAACATTTGTAGGTCCATGAAGGCAGAGTGGTGAACTCCAATCGTATCTGCTATATCCTACAACATGGGTTGAGACATCTGATACACGAATAGAAGAACGTCCTAGGTGTCGCGCATTAGCGGCAGTGATAATGAATTTTGATAGCAATGCATTGAAGAGGATGGATTCATTAAGTGTGTGCTCGACCGAGGTGATGTTTGGTTTAAAGCAACCGAAGAATTATAGCTAGATTGAATATCGCGAGTCCCTACCCGCACAACCATCTATAGAGGAGGCTCCACATTAGAACTAAAAGCTCTCCACCTCATATCAGGTAGAATTCTTAGAACTGGTGACACTTGCCGTAATGCATTGCATCAAGACCTAATGAAACCCAAGTTCAATTTTTGTGAATGGTGCTGAAAAAGTTTCAAAAGAGCTATTGGGTTGACATTGCGGTACATGTATTTGGGATCCGTCTGGTAATTGGCTCTCACAAACTCCATCTCATGCCTGATCATAAGCCAAGTATTGAGCACCACACCACGACGCTTAAATTCTCTCCTATGGCAAGAGTCGTGAAGAGGGAATCATTAGTGGTTGGATGTTCGGAGTATCTATCATGCCGTAGTAGTTGGGTATGGCCCCGGTTCAGTGTGTACCTAAGAAAGGGGAATACTGTGGTCCCCAACGTAAAAAAATGAACTGTTTCCAATTAGACGGATATCTGATTGGAGGATGTGTATGATTACCGCGAACTAAATTCATGGACTGAAAAATACCACTTTTCCTATACCCTTCATGATCAGATGTTGGATACACTTCCGGAAAAGGGTGGTCCTATTTATTGATGGATAGTCGAGGATATCAGATTTCTATTTGCACCAGAATCAAGAGAACTCCACTTTTACTTGTCCATATGGTAACGCTCTGCGTTTAGAGAATGTCGTTTAGGTTGTGCAATGCACCCGCCACTTTCAGAGATGTATGATTTCGTATTTTCTGACATGGTGGAGGATACTATAGAAGTTTTTTATGGATGACTTTTTATGGTTTTGATCATTCGAGGCGTTGTTTGACCATTTATTCTGAGGTCCGTAAGATGTGAAGACTGGCAATTTAAGGACTAAATTGGGAAATTGTCATTTCATGGTGAAAAGGGTATTGTTTTGGGTCATCGCATTTCAGAAAAGGGCATAGAGAGGTTGATGAGCCTAAAGTCGAGGTACTAGAGAGACTTCCCCCACCGCTCTCTGTGAAATGTGTGAGAAGCTTGTCTGGCATGCATGTTTTTTACCGGAGATTCATCCAAATACTTTTCAAAGAGGCACATCCTTGTGCAAACTGCTGGAGAAAGAATTGTAAATTTTGTTTTTGATGAATCCTGTCCTTAGCATTCAAGTGAGCTAAAATAAAAAGTGGTTCTGCGCCCATCATTATTTCTCCTGATTGGAACACTCCATTTGGGAGGTGATGTGCGATGCTAGTGTTGTTGGCTCTTGGTGTAGTATCGGTACAGGAGAAAAAACAAAATCCTTCACCCCATTTACTATGCTCGTAAGCCCTAAATGCAGCCCAGAAGACTACCAGTAACCGAGCGAAGAACTCCTTGTATAGTCTTGCTTTTGAGAATTTTTGCTCCTATTTGCTAGGTACTAGAGTTATTGGCATACTGACCACTCAGCCTTGAGATATTTGATGGCAAGAAGGATGTGAAACCTAGCTGATTCGGTGGGTATTAATGCTACAATACACGAATTTGACTTTGAAAGTGATGGATAGAAAGGAACTGAAATCAAGTGCTGATCACTTGTCCTCATCTAAGGGATGAAGATATGAGAAGAGTTGGGGATAAGACTGACATTGATGATACTTTGCCCTGATGAGCATGTATTGGCTGGCTTCACAAGACTGATCCATGGTTTTCGCCAATTTGCGAACTATCTGCTATTGATATGTTCCATCGGAAAATTGTTCCTTTCATCAAAGAAAAAAGTTCAGTACGTGTGACACAAGTTCTTTGGGGTGACATAACTTATATAGGAGTTGTGCCGGCGAGCCTTATGCCGGCGTGTGTGGCCATAGTGGGAGATCTTGGGTGTGGTTGGACGCATGCACCCATTCTCACCCGTTGGTGGCATTACAGCGGTATAATAACCGGCTCATGAGATATTACATGTGGGTTACTATTGCACTCTTCATCAAGATGTCTCATGAGTTTGCTAAAGCATGTGACCGATGCCAACGAGATGGAGGCATTTTCAGAAAGCAAGAGCTCCCTCCAAACGCCATTCTTGTGATTGAGTTATTTGATGTTTGGAGTATTTACTTTATGGGACCTTTTGTGATTCTCATGAATTAAGTACATTCTAGTAGCATTGATTATGTATTAAATGGGTCGAGCCATCGCACTCTGCCAACCATTGAAGGGAAGGATTGCCTGCATTCTTGAAAAAGAATACTTCTCTCATTTTGGTTCGCATAATAATGGCCACTCCTTACCACCCGTCAAACTATTGGGCAGGTTGAAGTGTCCAAAATTTGGAGATCAAACAGATATTGTCAAAACATGAACGCGTAGTAAGAAGGATTGGTCAATGAAGGCTTGATGATTGCTCTTTGGGGCCTACCGTACAGCAGATAAAACTCCATAGGTAGGTTCAATACCAACTTGTATATGAGAAAGCTTGTCTCTTCCTGTTGAGTTAGAGCATAAAGCCATGTGGGCTATGAAGAAGTTTTAAATGGATTGGAGCGAAGCTGCGAACAACATTAAATGGGTTGATAACTCGATGAGTTTCTCCTAAAGAAAGCCTAATGAAAGCTAAGTCCTATACCAAGATCAAGATGAAGAAGTACCATGATAACAAAATTGAAAAACGAAGTTTTTATGGTCTGAAGATTTGTGCTTTTATTCAATTCCAGGTTGCGCTTGTTCGCGCAGCTCAAGTCAAATTTGACTATGTCCCTACTTTGGTTACCCAACTATTCGCCATGAGCAGTTGAGTTGGAACTACGAGGTGTTTGCGGTTCAGTAATGGACACGCATAAAAATCATTAGACTTTTTTTGTGAGATGGTTTGATTACTTTTAGATTCTTGCAAGTGCTTATTGGTGATTACTCACAAACTTTCGATTTTACTCTTTCTCATTGATAGTTATATGAAATTCTTAGTTTAATCATTTGAATATTGTGATTATGGACTAATGAGTAACTAACTCCATAACTAGGGTTGTGGGACCCATCGTCAATAATGATAAAACCTACACTAAAATAACGATTCTATATAGTGTCTTGCATGTACTAATATTCTTTTCGTTAGAAGTCTTTGTTAACGATGACCCATTAGAACCGCCTTAATGCTACTTGTCGGACCCAAGGAGGTAGACTAATAAGAAAAAATTTTCAACATAGATTTAGTGTATACTATTATAGGCTAGTATTGTTGGTACGAGGTAATAACTTAGCAAAATCGAATATGATTTCTTATGGTACATATAAGGTTTAGGATAGCAACACACGTAGCCAGGACTAAGTGGTCGTATGAGATTTTCTAGATGTCGACCAAGGATTAGAAATACATAACTTAAATCACTTTGCCCATGCAAGATACTTAGGAAATAATTTTTATAGTTTAGAATTAATTAAGTTTGAACCTGTGTGGAAAGCCACTAAACCGGTTCTTTGATTCTTTATTAAAATCCAACATTCAAAAGCTGTTAAGTGCATTTTCAATGCATTAGTATTTGCATTCATTAGAAATAGAAACCCCCCTTTTTATTGTTTTTACTTTCCAGGAGTCATTGACTGAACATAGTAATAATAGATTTAGTTAAGTCTAGACTTCCTCGTGGAACGATCCCAACCTCACTAGTTAGGTTATTTACTTGACACGACCGATTTACTTCTTATTTGAGAAGTAAGTTTGAGCGTATACAGAAAAGGCGTGGTAATTTTACTGTTTTTAGTTCTTGTTCACCTTGCATCAATTTTTTTTGTAATCTTAATGTGTTGTTTCTTTTATAGTTTAACTTTTTAATTGTAATGATCCAACTACAGTGAGAATTGTTAAAAAAGAAGCACAAGGGAGTATGTGCTTGTGTAATTTCAATCTTTGAAGACGGTATTTTCATGAAAGAAGGCTTGATGTACATTGCCAACATGAAAAAAACATGCCAATAATCTCAGAGAATGTCGACATTCAACCATTTGCGGTGCATTTTTACTCGATGTTGGTGCAGAAACCTAATTACAACAATTACAACAACACCACATTTATGTCAATGTGCATCCCACCCCAACAAATGTGCGCAGGATTTGTTGGCCCGAGGAAGTGACGATGAAGATGATATTCAATAGCTGAATTGTTGTATTTGTGATTAAGACTAGATTATCAGTTAAAAAATTTCTTCCCATAACTACTGTGTGGCAAATAATTTAATCTGTGTTGAAGACGGTGTTGATTTTATTATTTTTTATCTTATTTTGAAATTATATATGTTGCACACATATTATATTACATAGGGTGAAATGTTGCCTTTCACTTGTTTTGTTCTTATTTTGACTTTATGATATCGAATTAGTGTGCATACAACAACACTCTCCATTGTTAGACCTTATTTTATTGATTATTTATGTTCTAAATTCTAATATTTTGGTTCAAATTTTATTTTTCCTTTTCTAATTGAACAATCGTCCTATTTAGTGTCTCCTTGATTTTCATCTGTACAATATGTTGGTTTTTGTTGTTTAAGAGTCGCAACTATAATGAAGTTTCGCACATATAATTATAATAAATCTATCTTTTGGAGCTTAATTCAATTAAATTGTCACATAATTCGATATGTGAAACCCAGATATATAGTCCGACAAACGGTCTAATAACAAATTACTGATCGTAGACAACAACTGCTCCATTGATTCTAGCATTATTTTATAAAGAGACAATCATTTCACTAGTTCATCATGCATTGTCCTAGTAAATCCTTATGATAGTTATATAACAAACCCCCCTTCTCAAATCGTTTGTTTCCACTGTTATAACCCTTATTTATGGATTATTTATGTTCTAAATCACTAAATTTGATTCAAATTTCTATTTTCCTTTCCTAAATTGATTCAAATCATCTATTAGTGTCTCCTTGATTTTCATCGTAGCAACATATGTTGTTTCTGTTGTTAAATCCGCAACAATATAAATGAACTGTTGTGCGACAATATATTATTACAATCGTCTTTTGGGGGCTTAATTTCAATTAAAGTGGGGGGGGTCACGTTAATTTGAGATATGTAAACCATATATAGTCCTACAACATGTCTAAGTAACAAATTATTGTCGTAGACAACACTCTCTATTGGATTATAGCAATTATAATTATAAAGACAATCATCTCACTAGTTCATCATGCATTGTCCTAGTAAATTCATATGATAGTTATATAACACCCTTCTAAATCGTTGTTGCAAATGTTATCCTAATTATAATTGATTATTTATGTTTTAAATTACTAAAATTTGATTCAGATTTCCATTTTTCCTTTTCTAAATCGATCAAATCGTCTATTCCTTGGTTTTTCATCTGTAGCAACATATGTTGTTTCTATTGTTAAAGTAGCAACATATAATGAAATCGTCGCAACATATAATTATAACAATCTATCTTTTGGGGCTTAATTCAATTAAATTATCACGTAATTCGATATGTAACACCAATATATAGTCCTACAACATGTTTAAGTAACAATTATGATCGTAGAAAACACTCTCCATTGGATTATAGCTGTTATATTTATAAAGACAATCATATCACTAGTTCATCATGCATTGTCCTAGTAAATCCATATGATAATTATATAACACCCTTCTAAATCGTTGTTCCCAAATGTTATCCCTATTATTATTGATTATTTATTGCTACAATCACTAAAACGTTGGTTCAAATTTTCATTTTTCCTCTCATAAATTGATCAAATCGTCTATTAGTGTCTCCTTGATTTTTCATCCGTAGCAACATATGTTGTTAAAGTCTCAACATATAATGAAACCATTGCGACATATAATTATAACAGATCGATCTTTTTTAGAAGTGTCCTAATGATGGCAAAGCTCATTCTTTTTTACAAAAAGTAAAATAGGCCCAACCCATTCTTAGAATACGTTTTCATTTTCATTTCTAGACTAGGGTTTTCAAATTTTTCATTTTTGCCGCGTCAGTTTGGCGCCTTTTTTCACTCTCTCTCTCTCTCTCTCCTGGAATGTCCTATCTCCTATAGGACCTGTCACTTCACATTAAATGTAATGATCTTATTTGATTTTCTGCCATTCACTCCCCCGTCACACTGTTCTATATGGGATTACCTTTTGTTAAACCTAATTTTTGGTACTACCCATGGTAATGAATTCAAATGTTCTCTAGTCGAATTTGTTGATGATGAAAATTTGATACTACTTGAATGTTAAAATGTATTGCACATGGAATCTACTTCAATGCAAACTTCACGTCAAAGACAATCTAGTTGCAGATTTTGGTCTGGTCCACGATATCATGTACTTTATGTTTTATTTCTAGAAATTTGGAGATTTCATTCTTTTTATTTTTTAATTAAATTTATTTCTTTTGTGTGTTGTATTTTAGAGGAGAAATTCATGCAACTTCTTTAGATAGAGGGATCGTGAAGATGTTGATTGATACGATCCAGTTCGTTATTCTCCAACTAGCGAACAAAAATTAAGGATTGGGGACATATGATGAAAGCATATCAAAAGAAGTACCGAAGGGGGATGAAGGAAGTAGAAAAAGAAAAGAACCCATGTTGTAAAGCATCTGGAAGCTAATTGTTTGTGTTTCTTTTATTTTTTTTTCTTGTATTTTACGCATTACCAAAAGAATTTTTGTAGAGGAACAAAATTATTATGGTTTTGTGTACCACCCAATACAAATTATCATAGTTGTGAATTAAATAGACGTGTTTGGCACTCCTGATCAAACCATAAATATTACGTAGTCTTCGACAATGTTTTTGCGATCTACGCCTAATCTGTAGCAACATATTGACTCAATTGTTGCTACATATATGGCGTGTGTCTGTGACAGGGGAGCGGATATGAGCTCCATTTTGCGAGTTAATCATCAGTGGCAACATATGCCCCAAATGTTGCTACAGGCGAATCATCTGTAGAAACATATGCCACATGTTTTGACGCTCAAATGTTGCTACATAAAATCATCTGTAGCAACATATGACTCAAATATTTCTATGTAAAATCATTTGTAGCAACATATGAATCGAATGTTGCTATATGCAATCATCTGTAGCAACAAATGCAACAAATGTAACAAATGTTGCTACAGGCGAATCATTTGTAGCAACATATGTCACATATCGTGATGGATGAATGTTCTGATATATGCATTAGTTGTAGCAACATATGATTCAAATGTTGCTACATAAAATCATCTGTAGAAACAGATGAATCAAATGTTGCTACATAAAATCATCTATAGAAACATATGACTCAAATGTTGCTATATAAAATCATGTGTAGCAACATATGACTTAAATATTGCTATATATAGTCATCTGTGCTACAATGCATAAATTTGCTACAGTCGATCCTTTTAGCACTATGCCACATGTTGTGCGGATGAATTTGTTATATAAACGCATCAGCAAGTCGCAACATATGACCAAATTCTACTACAAAATCATTTGTTAAAACATATGACTCAAAATTTTGCTACATAGAATCATTGTAGCCAACATATGACTCAAATGTTGCTACATAATAATCATCTGTAGCAACTATGCCAATGTTTTGACGGACAAATGTTTGATATACGCATCTGTTTTAGGGAACTCTGACTCAAATTTGCTAATTATAAATCATATGTGCAACATATGGCTCAAATGTTGCTACATATTATCAGCTGTAGCACCATGTCGTGAGAGACGAATTGATAAAAATAATCCTTGTCTTTAAATTACATTGTCCTTTAAGATAAATAAATAACATAATGATAAATTAAACTTGTCCTTAATTCAACATAATTCAAGGATTTAAGCTCTGAGATATTTCCCATAATCCTCAAACATATTGCATCCGTTCATTATTGTCAATAAACAGTGAATTGGGTGGGATTCAAATTATGTCCGCCAATCAATGCTCAATGAATGCAATGAATAACCAGCAGTCCATCCCCTTTAAATTTTTTAACATAGGTTCTATTCCGACCGTTGAATTCCCCTGGGTTGTGTGATCAAACTTCTCTGGCAAATGATTAATTATTCCACTTCTTGCTTAAACAATTAGCAACAACTCGAATCAGGTTGTATGAGTTTAAAAAACTTGTCAGTTTCGTACCACAGGTTGCAGCATAAACATTGATCAATCCTCATGCAAATAATCTGAGAGTCACAAACTGGTACCCCCTGGTCGTGTTCATCATGAACTTCAAATCCTTTTTTGCATCAATCCAATCCATGACTCCAGGAGTTGGCCTGATACCCCTGACATAGTCCAATCATATCAATCATCACCAAAAAAAGTCGTCTATAACTGACTCATGTTTTTACGCACCAAACTATTGTTGCCCTTCATCGCTCATATTGAATTATATCTATTACGACTTCGTATAAAAGTTGAGATCCAGTATTTATCTCTGGATCCATAAGTATTTCTGAGTATTTCCAATGCCTCTGACACATGAGGTTAGGATTTTTTGTCAATCTAGTGAATAAAAAATAATATTCAATAGTTTTAGGAAGGAAGAGTCCCTGAAAGGATATAAGAATAGTAAATAATAATAAGGTAGGATTACCCGTTTCCCACCAACTTTTAGGCTTGTCATGTTCCTGAAATCTTGACCGGTAAAAACATGCATGCCGTATTTCATTCGAATAGCTTTTGAACTCGTCACCTCAACACTTCGGCTTTTCAGCTACAGAGGACGCTTATAAATCTCAACTTTTTATACTCCATCACTTCCTCCATTACGGCCCGTGGATTTCTCCAACATCTTTCCTCCTTCAATTTTTCATTGTCTGCAATGATTCTTTTCTCCGCTTGGCCCTGTGGAATATATGATACTCACATTCTTGATAAATTACCTTCACACTCCTTTTCTTTTTTAATTCATTGACACTTCACTCAATTTTTTTAAGTACATGATTAGAATCTGCATCAGTTTTGAGACCGTTCTCACAGACAAGCCACAACATTCGTCTACGCGAGTGTAGCCCCTACGTGTTGTCCGTCACCAACACATGAGCATCATCCCACCAACACCAGTACCATCACCAGTACCAATACCAACACTAGCAGCAGCCACACATCACCATGTACCATCAAAAACAACTAATTCATTAAACGATTTCATAGGATTTCTCCTCTCCTCGTTTTGATGGTTGTTGCTCAGCCAACGAACGAGTTTAACTCTATCCCACAACAAGATAAAAAATTGTTTCAACCAACCCTAGATTTATTAGATATGACATTTGTTATCCTCTTTTGTTGGGGGAATCCCATTGATGCAGCCCCCCCCAAACCCAAACCTACAAAAAATGTAACAATTGATCATCATTAAGAATTACCATATTGCCCCAGATGAATTTCTATTGCGAATGTGTCACATGTAGCACCAGAATGAATCATTATGTTCCACATGTGACACAAATGTATCAACATATGCCTGTAATAATACTAATAATAATACTGCATCAAAGGGAGGGTTAAAAGATCTGGAATATGCCCTTCTTTAGTAGTTTTTGTCTTGGCCATCAACCATCTCATCTCCTGAGATGATCTCCTCTCTTCTTCTGCATTACTTGATGGTCAATGTACTTGAACTTCAAAATGCCCTGCCGTGAAAAAATAAAACATGTCAATAATAAACTGTTGAATTATTACTTAATCTAATAGAAACAGATTAAAAAACATTCAGCTTTACCATAGACCGCGAAAGTCCATGGAAACCCGAAAAGTTAACTGGGCCCTTTTCTCTAAAGAAGGGCCTCACATGTAAGTCGATATTATATGAAAGATCTCTATGACCCACGGCTAGTTCTTGAAAGCTTTAATAAGCCTGAGCAAAAATTGACATCTTTTAAAAGTATTTTGTTTTCCCGGATCCTTCGGCAAAGTCTATTATATGTAAACCAAAGTAAGCACATGACTCCTTGTGGCTTCCTTGTGTATCCTCCCATTCCAACAAACTTATAAGTCAGAATTTTTTAAAGCTTTTTGTCATCAGATACTCAAGTCCTACGCCTCATTTTCAGTGATTTTTGTCCTGCTTCTCTACTTCTTTAACTATTTTCTTTCTTCGTGTTTATTTTTAAAACAAGTTTCGGAATAGGCCCTCCACAGGAGATGATAGCCCTGTAACATGGCAAACTCTCTTATGCCAAAGAAAACTCTGGCATGCCACAATAATTAATTAGAATCTCATCCTTCTTGTGGAATTTTCAAAAAATGAATCTTCTTTTCAGAAGTTCATACACGATGGTCAAGTTGAAACGTGGAAGTTAATCAATGCATAATTAAAAAATGACCACAAAGCGTTTTTTGAAAAAATCTTCCTATGGTTTCTCTTGAATATATCCCTAAATGTGATGAAAGGTATTTCCAGACTGACCTATAATCGTTGTTCACCATTAGCATCAGCTGGCAGATGCAAAGGGAAGTGGTCTATCTTGAATTGATTTTAATCCCATCATCACCACTAGCATTGAACTCTTCATTATTTCTTGTATGCCCCAATACTACTTCTGTATTTTTCCCTTTTTCTTCCTGAACTTCATTTATTTTCCCTTGTTCCTCAACTTCTTCTTGTTTTCCATCTTCTTCCTCCACTACTTGTCTTGGTTCATATTCCTTTTGACAAAATTCTACTTCTGCTTGAGAAGAACAAACTGTTTCAGTTGCAAGATTTTCTAAAAGTGTAGTATTTTCGTTCCTCTTTGTAACAATTTTAGACATAGTCTTCTTATGGATATTTTTTTGGTTAAATGTATCAATATCAAATTTTCTTTTGACATGAGTCATTATATATTTATTTGCAACCATAAAAATAAAATATTTGAAAGCCCCAAAATGAGCTACAACGACAAGTCAAAACAGGGTAATAATGAGATAAGCAAGCAAATGCATTTCAAACCCTAAATAAATATTACCTGATAAGATATATATCAATGATAAAGTAGAAATTATAGACACGCAACACCCCTTTACTGTAGAAGATGATCTGTGAAAAGAAGGAAGAGAAGGAGAAAGTGTACTGTACTGAACCGGGAAAGGAGAAACTGAACTTAATTTGAGTATAACTAATAATCTTGGAATAGAAATGACCATTTATCGAAAAGGAGAGGGAAGGAGAGATCGAGAGGAAAATGAAAATTCACGGTCGTTAATTTTTTTTTATTGGACAATTCAAAACTGTGACAATGAGTTGCACATTATTCTATGTTGGTACATTAACTATCTGTTGCACATATAATTTGTTCGTGTTTATTACTACAAAATCATCTGGTGCGACGCATATACTATCTGTTGGCTACAGATGCTTGCTCTGTTTCCACATATATTTTGATCCTTTCTCATCATAATGACATTTGTTAAACAAATCGAAATATCAAAAAAAATATTTTAGTACCCACTACCTATCTAAATCAATGGTCGTAATACAATATTTTCTTGGCCTTAGCTTTTTTTTCTTAGTTCTATGCATCTCTAGGTCTTCATTTTCACTAACTAACCTTTCTATCCTTGCCACTCTCATAACTCCAGATGAGTGAAGCATTCTCAAGCGAAGGGTGTCAAACAAATTACATATGGTACTTGTAATCCATCCTCAAATACTCAGTGTTGTCAAGCACATAATTTCACATCTCTGCATGATAATAACATCATATTTTGATGTCGTAAGACAAAAATCTTGTGATACTTACAGACTATAAAACTTTTTTTTTTTTTTTTTTTTTTGTTGTTTTTTTTTTTTTTTTTGCTTCCTTGTTGGCAATACCAGTACTATGACTAACTTCAAATAGTGCATGATCGTGTTCTTTTCATTGGGTAACCATTAAGAACTTGATCCAGTTGTTCAACTCATTTTGCTCCAAAAAATCCACCAAACTCAAGGTACTTTTGGCCACATTATTAGTCATCTTCTTTGCAATCTCGTAGGCTAGTTTCTCTACATTAGATCCTATTTGAGAATGGAATCAATCACACTTTATAACACCGTATCATTCAACTGCAACGACTTCAAGACCCAATGGAATATGCAGCATGACTATTCACAGGGTCATAAACACTCATCCGTCACACGTGCCAAGGTCTTACAAGAAGCTAAGCATACCCTTTCCATTTGTCACGATTTTATCCTCATATTCACTAGAATTTTCTATATGATGATAAAAAATAGTGGTTGTATATTGCTTGCTTTGACTTTTTACGGCACAATATAAATTGTCTATTACCACATACTGCACACATAGATAAATACAAAGTTATATTAATGTTAATTGTATATATTCATGAACTAAAAAATAGCAGTAAAGATGGGCATGAATTTTCCTCGTCATGATTCCGACCTATGGGGTTGGGGAGACATTACGTAAAGAAAGGAGTCACAATAAGAGAGAGAACTCAATTCTTATTCATTGGAAATGCACACTAAATCCTTGGTCAAATTTAAGTTTGAGGTCAATTGGCTTTTAGTAGTGATCCTCCTTGTTTTCCTCTGCAATTTTAATCATATTTATTGACAAACAGAAGAATTCTAATATTGGAACGACCAACTTTACTTATTTGCATAAGGCTTTGTAAATGACCCCCGTTTTACTACATCCATTGCGAGAAGGCATGGAACATTACTTCATGTTTGGTCCATCATCGTGTCATGTTAACATCTCAAGATAATATTGTCGTTCACTCACAACGACCTTTGACTTTCTTCCCTTTCTTTTTCTTTTTTGCTTTTTCTTTCTGCTTCTCCTTCTCCTTCTCCTTCTCCTTTGCCTTCTTCTTTTTCTTCTTCTCCTTCTCCTGTTTTGCCTTCTTCTCCTTCTTCTTCTCTTCATTTGCCTTCTTCTCCTCCTCCTTCTCCTTCTCTTGTTTTGCCTTCTTCTCCTTCTCCTTCTCTTCATTTGTCTTCTTCTCCCTCTCCTTCTCCTCCTTTGTTTTATTCTCCTTCTCCTTTTCTCCTCCTTTGTATTCTTCTCCTTTTCCTTCTCCTCCTTCTTCTACTCCTTTGCCTTCTCCTTTTCTTTCTTCTCAATAATCATAGAAAGTATTTGAAAAATAAATTTTTTTTCAATCTCCTACATTTCAAAGGCTGTGAAGTCTTCTTGGATCATTGCACATCAATATTATGAGCATTTCTTTAAAATTCACTGAGTTTATTACACACTAATAAAATAATCATGTGGCTGCTCAATTCTTCGCATAGACAAAAACGCTTCATGTTAGAAGATTGAGTCATTGTCATGGATGAGCTTCTTGTATCATTTTTATACAAGGAAATAACAAAAATATTGAGATTTACAATTCATCAATAAAAATAATCATAGCAGTATCTTGCAACCGATGGATAGTCTGTTGTGATGAATTAACAATTTACGTTGCCACATATGTACTGTTGTTGCGCACCATATACAACTTAATTAGCAACAGATGCATCATATGTTGACACATCTGTAACAGATTTATTGCAACCTTTGAATCTTATGTGGCAACAAATAACCACCAAATCAAAAACTAAATGTGGCAACATGCGCTAAATATATTTTTGTATCATACCTAACACCATTTTTATTGGCTTTACTACAATTTATCAACAAAATGGCCAAAAAAAAGAACAGCAACAGCAGACAAAAAATGACTTTCTTCATTGAAATTGATAACATTCCAGATACATTTCCTCATAAATAAGGATTTTTTGAGTGGTTGATTTTTTCAAAATGATAAATAATACACAACTAGGTTCGCCTTACTTCATTTTTTACACCTAACATGACAATTTTACTGTTAGTATCATTACATAGCCCGTAAAAATTAAACAGTGTGAATATTGTACAAAATATATATTTTATAATGGAAAATAACTTACCCTTTCTATCGAACACTATTACGTTCAAAAAGAGGAGAGAATAAGAAGACTGGAGAAGGAATAGATAAGAACACAGAGGACGAATTTGCTAATTTCGAAGGAAGAAGATGAACAGCAAGAAAGAAAGAGATAAGAGAGGAAGAAGACATAAAAAAAGCATGATCTTCTAAATGATCTGGTTTAAAATTATAAAAGGTATGTTTTTTGTTTTTACATAAAAAATTCACCTAAATTCCTTATATAATATTAATTTAATTCCATAATTAATTAATTATATTTTAAAGAGAATTTAACCAACTTTTGATAACTAAAAAAAAAACCAATGATTACTTGCTCTATGATACTGTCTCTACAATTTTATGTAGATACTTCCTCCGTGCATGACACATTAATTATTATGTCTTGCCTCTCTCAAGTTGGAAACCCTCTCTCTCTCTCAATTCTCAAACAATCAAATTCTGAGGTACATCTCTCTCTCTCCTAATCCTTATAGCTGTTCTGATCTTAATTTTTTGGTTTCTCTCTTTGATTCGATGATAAGTGGAAAACCCTCATGCTCAATCTTTTGCCTCTTAAGTTTAAACTCTTCGTTTTTTTTTTAATTATAATCTTTTTAATGATGGATTAGTTGAATTTGATATCTGGGTTTTTTTTATTTGGTTTTGGTGTTTACGTCCACTAAAATTTTATTGTCCTTTTTTTTTTGTTTTGATTTGGTGGGAGCAGCACCCGTTGTACAGTAGGGATCTTGGATTTAGCATATTTGATAAGACCATTCATCATATATATAGAGACTTGGCTAAGAACAAAATAGTTATTATACTTGCATTAAGTTTTGTTTTAGCTAGTATTAGAAAGAAGGATCTGAATAGAGCAGAATGGAGATAGAAGATTCATATAATAATACAGATTTATTCGGAGTTAAACGAATACGTTTGAGGCTTTGTTCATTGATTGATTTATATATAGGACTTCCATGTGTCTCTGGTTTTGTTGGTGTTCAAATGATAACCATCCACTTGTACAGGTAGTCGGGGTAATAACTTCAATTTACTGACTTTAGGCAAGCTAACTTGGATTAGCTTATGAAAATATTGATTATGCTAATTCTTCATTTATATTCATTGGATGGCACTGAATCACTTCTATTAAATGATTAAGAAATATCCACTGCACTTTGAGCTCATGCTATCTATACCTGATGTAGAATTTAGTATTCAAGGAAGTGGATTTATATGCAACAGCAGAAATTAGCTATAGAGATACTCCAAATTGGCATCTATGTAGTAATTTGCATTATTTATTCACCCAATCAGATAAACATTCATCAAGGATTTAATTTCAGTAAGATAACACCATGATGTCCTCGGATCAAGGTTTCAGACTTAGTGTGTTAGTCAGAAGTTAAAATATGGGGAAATAAAAGATTTGAAGTCAAAACTAGGGAGTTGAAAAAGTTGGAAGACAACAACATATTGTGCTTCAAGATGACGGAGGAGAAAGACTTGGAGGCTGTTAGTCTGATTGTTTCTTTGGGATCAATACATAAGCCTTCCATTGTAAACGAACATGATGAAATCTCACGTTATTACTCATTTCACCATCTTGGTTAGTTAATCAGGGATCGTTATACTGAGCTTGTATTACTCAGATGCAGCGCAGCTTTTTCTGTCATGCATAGAACTAGAGAGTGATGCATAAAAAAGACAGTAACACAAGGTTGTTGTAAGGTTTGTCATCGGAAGGATAGAGTGGATGTTTAATTTGATTTGTTAAATTTGGTCAAATGAATATTGATGTTCCCGTTTACCTTGTATTGCTTGGTGAAACTTGGATGTATATTGATGTCTAGTATCAATGACATATTTTGAAGTGCAAGGTTGTCTCCTACAAAGTGCAAACTTTGTTCAATAGCTCTAGAAGTACTTAATACTTAAGTACTAGTGAATTAAAATTCAAATATGTAGTCTGAAAAATATGTTCTTCTTATGGAATTTCTTTGCAAGATGTATTATAACTAAATTTTACATGTGACGAATTAGATTTTCTTTGTCTCGCGTTGTTTCCATAATCGCATGTGGTACAATTCATTGTGGCAACATTGATTCCATCTGCTCTGTTTACCATTTGTGCCATCTCTTCCTGTTTTCTTGATATGTAATTAAGATGTCTGTTGTCTTCTTCTCCTGCTTCATGTTCATCCATCACTCTACTGCCCATAATCAAACTAATTTGCCTTCCCTAATTGAACATACATTCAAGTGCAAAATTGTATTTGTATCGTCTGATTCTGATGTGTTCATACGCAGTTGTAAAGCTTCAGAAGTTATGGGAAAGGACTCCAAGTCTAAGGATTCTGGAAGCAAGGGAAAGGGTAAACAGGCTGCTGGTGGAAGTGAGGATAATGCTTCGAAAGGAAAAGGAAAAGGTGGGAAAGGAGATGGCCTTGGAACCTGCACATATGTTAAAGGTATCTTCTTCTTAAGTTAGTCCATAGGCCATCTTCTTGTGTTGTAGATGTTACGGTTTGGTAACATTTATCTTTAAACTTTCAGCAAGGCATGTCTTATGTGAGAAGCAGTCAAAGATTAATGAAGCATACAAAATACTACAGGAAGGCTGGCTGAACAACGGAGATAAAGTTCCACCAGCTGAGTTTGCTAAGGTAGATTAAACAGTCTTATCTGTCTATTACCATCTCTGTTATTCTCCATGGTAATTATGTTGCTGCGAAAATACATCGATGCGGAAGAAAGTTGTAAAAGGAGGATCTTTCGAAGTTATAGTCATCATTGAGTTGATCTGTTTTCTAAAAGAAACAGCAAGGTTGTTTCCTTCCAATCCAAAAAAATGCAGAACGCCATTTCACACGATTTTATAGGCAACACGCAATGATCCTTCTAATTTCTCTCTTTTTCCCTTCAACTAGCTTGAAATTAAAGCGTAAGCTTAGTTGATTCATTGATTGACTGCAGGTAGCTGCAACTTACTCGGAATGCCCCTCAGGAAAGAAAGGTGGGGACCTGGGATGGTTTCCACGTGGCAAGATGGCAGGCCCATTTCAGGAAGTTGCCTTCAATACCCCTGTTGGAGCTACCAGTGCACCCTTTAAATCAACGTAAGGTTCTGCCTTTTAGTTCTGTTATGTTTTTATTCTATAAAAGTGGTGTTCTGGCTAGCTTATGTGCCCCTCGGCTATTTCACCGAATACTTGCCTATCTCACTCCAAAGTAAGTACTAGGTAAACCCCACTGAGGAGAAGAAATCAGCTAGCATTATTTGTGTTTGTCGTGATTTGAACCTTAGCCTCTTATTATGTCTACAACTAGGCCACACCCGTGTAAAACTTTTCTGTCTTGAGCAAATTGGTTGATACCTTGATGCTCAAAAGCACCGACTTCATATCATAACTCTTTTCTCCTTTCTTAAACTGCAGACATGGATACCATTTCATTTTATCTGAAGGGAGGAAGAACTGAAACCTCTGAGCATTTAGATAGACATGGGATAGTGGCAGTTGTAGCAGAGAACCGACTATTTGGTCATCTGATACTTATTGCTGAGACTATCTTCTGGTTAAGTTAATAAAATACAACTGCTTTGTGGATTGCAAGTGTAATGATAAAACAAGTAAACATGTCAATGATTGGATCAAAGCATCTTACTGGCTCATGTGTGTTATTTTGAAGTCTATGATCTCCTACTCATTGAACTACCACATAGTGAGAATGAGTTACAAAGGGTGAATTGTTTATAGCGCTTAGATTGACCAATTGATTATCATCCTTGAAACATCGTTGCTATTGCTGAGTTACTCTTTTCTTTCACATATGCACATATTTTTTCAATTATAGAGTGGGCTAAGGTTGTAAGATGCCCAAAGAATTCATTGAATGAGTAAGGTTCTCGAGAAACCAACAACCAAACCAAAATAGAAGTGAAAAGCTTTCGGTTGTATAACTTTGTTTGCTTGTTAGCTCCGGTGACACGTTTTACATTGACGATGATGATTTTCTGGTTTCTCAAGTACAAACTTACGTTTTACATTGACGATGATGATTTTCTGGTTTCTCAAGTACAAACTTATTCTACGGAATGATTGCAATTCTGGTGGAAACTGACATCAAAATAGATACTTTTTTGACACAACTTACCAAAACAGACTGTCTACAAAAATTTGCACCAAGATATATTTCACACATATGGTGAACTGTACCTTACACTGTTAACTTTCGTCCCTTACACTGTTCGCATTCGTCTTGTCAAAGCATAAAAAAACACAGTCAATTTGTTTTTATAGTATGCTGAAACGGGCTGACTGCAATTCTTTTTACTCGCATCGGGGATCGCCCTAGGGCGGGATTCTAGCAAAACGCCCAGGACTCAAGTGTGGGACTTAGTTCTGTAAGACTTACGCTCTAAGCATCCGATTTTACGCCTTATGCACGTCCAAGGCTTGGGGCTCGTCTAATAGATATTATCCAAATTATTTGTTAAAATATTTAGTTAACATTGTTAATCCTCATAACTCTTTAATAATTGAATGATACATAGTAATTTTTAATCTATAGATATACAAAAATTGAGAATAACTCAATTAACAAGTTTTAATATCACATCTTTCCTATTTGGTAACACATTTATTTTATTTTATAGATACATTGCGAAATTTTACTTTTTCATTTATCATTGGTCTTCATTGTTTTGTGATATGTGTTAAATTATATTTTATTTAGATATTTGAAAGTAGTTTTATTTTTATTCATGATGGAGTGATGTGTTTATTATGGAAAAATTACGCGGTTGAACAAACTTACACTACTTAAATACTCATCATAGCTATGGTTTGATTACCACTCGCGACTAACATTATACATTAATTATGTGGGCTGACTTTGAGTTTGTATAATCAACCACGTTTGTATATTTATAATTCGCCAAAATATATAATTACATATGTATAATATACAATTATCTAATTGATATACATATCAATTCACCTCTCTCCCATTCTCTTTCCTCTCTCGCTCGTCTCTCTCCTTCCTCTTCCAATCTTGCTTGTCATATATACAAATGAATATGTATAATATACAATTTTTATTTAACCGATATACATATATAATTCACCTCTCTTCCACTCTCTGCCCTCTAGCTCGGCGCTCTCCCAATCTCGCTTGCCTGTCTCCTCCGTCTCCCGATCCGCTCGCCTCTCTCCTACCTCTCTCAATCTCTCTTGTCATATATACAAATACATATGTATAATATACAATTATCTAACCGATATACATATATAGTTCACCTCTCTCCCACTCTTTGCCCTCTCTCTCTTCTCTCTCTTCTCTCTCCCAGTCTCGCTTGCCTCTCTCTTCCTATAACATGTAGCTACAAATTGTAATTATAAACTACAGTTATGAAGAGTAATTAGGCTATTTTTGAGTGGTTATATGTTAAAGTTTCTCTTTATTAGTATACTAGTAGGGCTATGAATTATTTCTTTTAGGGGGCTAAATTGTACAGTGATGATTATTTTTTTTGAGAAATAATGATTCTTTTATTAGTTAAGATATTAGATTATTTATACTTGTATAAACTTTAAACTTTTATTTTCTATCAGTTTATTTAATCATATTTTTAATAATTTCAAACTACTGATTTATTTTATAATTTTGTGTTATTATATTATTATACTATATTATAAATTAAAATTTTAAAGATTCATAGAATTTACACTCCACGTCTCTAGGATTACACTTCATCCTATACTAAGTAAAGCGCTTCACCTCACGTCCCCGCCTTTTAATACACTGCTGACATATCTCTTCAGGAATATTCACGCAATTGATTCTCTTCTTACTGTAGCAATAAATAACTTAAACTATGATGACAAACTTCTTTTGTTATAATTTTTCCAAAAAATACAAAAAGAAAAAAAATTATTCATCCAAAAACTGTCGAGCTATAGTGTGATACGTTATACATATCATTAATTTAACACACTAGTTTACAATTCTAGGTTACATAGTACACCTAAAAATGTCTAATAAAAACAATATTAACAATGTTGGAAGCTCTTTGTCCTCGCTCAACACTTAATATTATTTGGTGAAGTTGATGTATCACTGTCCAAAGAGTCTCTTCTTACAAGTGATATAAGAATGTTTACGGGTATGTTTTCTATCTGCTAAAAATAAGAGTAAATTATATAAATGTACCATATTAAAAAAATATTTACTATTTATATCAATATAATTTTTTTAATTAAGTATAATAACTTTTAAGAATTAAAAAATTGTACAGTTAATCTTCCTTCGCTTTTTCTCTGTCCTTTTTCTCTTCCTCCTCTTTTATTTCTTCCTGTGTCAATCTCTATTCCTCCTCCTCCTCCTCCTCCTCCTCCTCCTCTCTCTCTCTCTCTTGAAATTTTCATTTATATAATTATTTTAAAATTCGTTTTTTCCCCATATTTCACTAATTTATTCAAATACACGACAAGAAAAAAAATATAAAAAACAGAAAATTGTATAATATGATGTTCTCAAATAGGAATTTCAAAATTTCAAAATTATAGAAACAAGAGTTCATCATCAATGATCATTATAAAGATTCAATTTTACGACTTTGTGATTAGTTTGGATAGGTTGTTCCTACAAATAAGTGAAATGTTATTTAGAGTTTATATCTCAACTTTAAGAGGGTTTGGTTAAGTTTATAATTGATTTTGGTTAAGTTTATAATTATTCATGAATAATACAAGTTTAGTTCAGTCTATAGATTATTGTCTTGTCTTTCATTACTTACTTTGTTCATTTATTATTATTTTTCTTCTAATTCAACTTTAATATTATGTAATACACTTTTAATGCAAATTTAATTCATTTTATAGTTTATTATTTGTTATTGTTAGATTACTTGTTTAATTCATTATTGATATAAGTTTAATTCACTCTACAGATCATTGTCTTGTGTTTCATTGGTTACATTTTTTATCTATGCTTAAATCAACTTTAATTTAACATTTGTATGAACTTTTAATACAAGTTAATTCATTTTGCATTTTATTGATTGATTTGTTATGATTGAATTACGTCCTAATTCATTACTAATACAACTTTTATTCAATTTACAAATGACATAATGCTCTTTCTTTTGCTACATTTTGCATTCATGTTTACTTTGCTTCTCATTCAACTTTGATATGTGTGTAACATTTTTTTTTATTCAAGTTTAATTCATTTGACAATTTATTATGTTTTTTATTTGTTACAATTAGATTATTTATCTAATTAATTGGTTATCTTAGTGATAAAAACAAAGATAATCTATAAGATACATATGATATAAGTTTTATTCATGGATAATATAAGTTTAATTCAATTTATAAATCGTTGTCTTGTCTTTTGATAGTTGCGTTTTTCTTCATTCATTCTAAATTCTCTTCTGATTCAACTTTAGTATTGTTTAATACAATTTTAAAGCAATTTAATTTATTTTGCATTTTTTGATTTATTTATTACTATTGGATTACTAATTCATTATTAATACAAATTTAATTTACTCTATAAATCATTGTGTGTAATACATTTTTAATTTAAATTTAATATGTGCGTGATACATTTTTAATTCAGGTTTATTTCATTTTTCAGTTTATTATGTGTTTTCATTTGTTACGATTAAATTATTTATTTAATTAATTATTGATATAAATTTTATTTGTTCTACGAATTATTGACTACTCTACGAAAAAAAGTAAAGAGAGAAACTTAAGGGAAAAAAAAGTAATAAAAAAAGAGGGAGTGCATCAAAAACAAAAAAAGTTGGCAAAGAAAAAAGAGAAAGAGCGAGCGAGAAAAAAATCTAATTATAATATTGATATTATTTTATATTGCTATTAATGATAATAATTAAAGAGTATAGCTAAAATAAGTAATTATTTTTAAAAAATGATTAACTCAAGTAATTAATCTAAAAATAATTTCATCCACGGTTCCCTACAATTATAAAATAAGAAAACAAGTGAATATCTAGACATTTTGAAGTGAATAACTTAATTTTTTTTAATTTTTGAAACTTGAAAGTACATAATTCTAAAACTTAAAAGGGGATGTTTTGAAGTCTTGGATGTTTTCATTTTAAAATATTTTCACATTTACATATATTTAGCTCAATTGAATATCCAAACCTTCAAGGTTACTGAAACTTGATTTTCAATATTCAAAAATCAAAATGTCAATCTATATATATACAATAGAAAAAGTGAAAAATGTCACGTTTTAACGCCACCAAAATTCAAAAAATAATTTTAAAATAAATGTGCACTGATACGTTAGTCAGTGAAGAATCCCAGATAAATTCAAATTTTAAAATGAATATTTAATGTGAAATTTCTTAATTTCAATTCTTAAATTGTGCAGTGAGGGTTGTTATTAGTTTTAAGATTCAAAAGAAAAACATATATTATGTTAATTAATGGATCTTCACCAAAAATAAAATAAAATAATGAAACAAAATTATAATTTTCTTATTGTTATAAATCCATTGAATTGTGTGGATTGTCTTTTACATATATTCAAGACTTAATTGTATTCCTGTATACATGTTTTCAAGGTGATGAGAAATCTTTGGATAAAGATGTATATCAACTAGTTTGTGACTATTGGGAGTGATATATCAACACTATAAACAATATCACTCACCATTTGAAAGATACACTTGAATAGAAGAAAAATCTTCTTCTTCATCTACTGCTCTCGTCTTCTTCCTTTATACTTATATTGCTTTGAGCTTGATTTCATAACACTTATAGTTTTTTTCTCCATTCATTATGTCAAAGAAAAATACTATTTCAACTGCTCAATTTTTGAACAACTAATGACAACCATGACAAATTTTGGGTTCGTACATACTTTTTTTTGTGGACTTTTCCCTTCTGTCATCATTTTATTCGACAACTTAAATTAGTGTTTTATTCATAAATTTATTAACTTACTTTTGTGTTTTTGATTATGAAAACTTTTTAAGTATTCTTGATTGACCGATATGAAAAAGTCATAACCCTTTGGAAAAGTTATAACTTTTTCAAAAGGTCACATCCATCGAAAAGTCACAATCCTTCAATGTGAAAATTTGTCTATTTTTATAAATAAACTAGTTTTAACGCACGTGCGTTGCAGGTGAATATGAAATCACGTACCACACTTTTTTTGAAAAAAAGTAAATATTATTAAAATAAAAAATTTGTCACTCTTAAAATCTCTTAGTTACACCTCTTAAATATACTTTCTCCTCCCTTCTCTTTAGTGTCGTACTTTATTATTATTTTATTATTGATGTTCTTACTTTTAATATAATATGATTAATTGTTGTTAAAACAGATACAAGATGTATTAAGTTTGATGTTTTTAGTTGGAATATTTGATTAATTTAACATTCATGTTAGGGAGTATTCTAATATCACTAACCTTTTGAGATTTTCCACGTCTATAAATCAATCTTTAGGTTTTTAGAAAAGAAGAACGAAAAACATAAAAAAAATGTAGTTTAAAAATGTGAGGAAATCCCTGCATTAATAGTTAAAATGTGTAGTAATAGTATGTGTATATTGCTCCATTATAAAAAAAAAATAGAAGATAAACTAAATATGATGTTATAAGAAGAATTAGAATAATGAGTTTTTTTTTAAAGTGTAACTTAAAAATTTGAGGAAACTCCTCTTTTTATAGCCAACAAAGGGTACTGTATGAAGTAGAAAACTCACAACCCTTCAGGAAGGTTCATAACTCTTCGAAATGTCATTAACCTTTGGAAAAAATACAACTTTTTCAAAAAATCTCAACCCTATAGAAAAGTCACAACCCTTCTAAAAGCTCACAACTCAACCGGAAAATCATAACTCTCGAAATGTCACACTCTTCAATGTGAAAATGTGTATGTCTTTAATATAATATAGTATAATACACATAAATAGATATAATACAATATAAAATATAGAAGATATACTACATTTGACATTTTATAATATAGCATAAATGAATTTAATATTAAATATATAATATATATACTAAGTTAAATGGTTTTAAGTTAGGGATATTTTAGTAATTTAACATTCAAGTTATGGAGTTCATACTTTTAAGGTAGTATAGATAAATACATAGATATAGTATAAATTATTTTGTAGGATTTGACCTAAGACGACAACTTGTTTGCGATGATCAATAAATTGGACCAATGGTCCATGAAGTTGTTTAAAAATAGAGTATGAAATATTGAATATGTGCTAAATTTGGTGTTAAGAAGAATATAGAAAACTTAAAAAATTTGAGGTTTAAAAATGTGATAGAACTCCTTTATCTATAGCAAAGAAAGGGTACTATGAACAAGTGCTTATTGTGCACTATTAGAAAAGTCCAGACCCTTTGAAAAGTCACAACTCTTTAGAAAAGTAACAATTCTTCGAAAAAGTCACTTTGGACGGATCTCATGTACAGTTCGTAGGTCTACCTATGGTCCGTACATGCCATCCATAGAACTTAACTTTGAGTTTTGAATTTTCACTAAGTGTGGCGTGATACGCTTAAACTTACTTCTCAAAATAAGAGTAAGCGTCGTGTCAAGTAAATAACCAACTAGCGTTTTGATATCGTTCCCAGAGGAAAATAGTCTCGACTTACTTCACCTTTATTACGATTGTTTGGTCAATGACTTCTGAAAGTAAAACTAAAAAGGGGGTTTCTATCTTCTAATGAGTTGAAAATAAATACGAAACTTGAAGAAGACACTTAACATCTTTGACAATGGGATTTAATCAATTAATCCAAGTAATCTAGTTTACGTGTTCTCCACAGTTCATAACTTGGATAATTCTAACTATAACAATTCTTTCCTAGTATCTTGCATGCAAAGTGATCAGTTATGTCTTTCTAAATCTAAATCCTTGGTCCGGCATTCTAGAAAATCTCACTACCCGACCTTGGTCCCGACTACGTGTGCTGCTGCTATCTTAACCTTATCCTTACCTCATATTAAGCATCGTATTCGATATTTGACTAAGTTATTACTCGTACCAATCAATCTAGCCTATTAGATAGTATAACACTAAATCTATGTGATATTCTTTGTCCTATTAACTACCTCCTTGGTCCGACAAGTAGCATTAAAGGCGAGTTCTAAGACGTTGGCCATCCGTTAAAAAGACTTCTAAGCGAAAGATTATTAATACTGCAAGACCACTATGATAGAATGGTTATTGTTAGTTAGGGTTTATCTCATTATTTTCCTAGTTCTCAAACCTAGTTTATGGAGTTTAGTTACTCATGGGCCCTAAACACTAATATCACATATATAAATAAAGAGTTCATGTACTTACTTCATTGAGAGATTAAAATCTAAAAAGTTTGCTTGATTAATCACAAAATCACTCACTTGCAATAATTCTCAAAGTAATTAAACATAATCTCACAAAAAGTCTATATTATCAGAATCTCACAATACAATGTTTACCAATCGGAGTTTAACAATCTAAGAGTGCTACCCTCAAAAATGAGGTTTTTTGAACTATTTATAAAAAAATAAAAATCTAATTAAACAAGCTCTGTTTGCTGGAAATCTGCCAAAATGCGGCTGGGCGACGACCCACGCAGAGGATCGTCCGTGGTCACTACGGACCGTCATGGAACTGGTTTTTGACTCCGCGTCCGCATACTTATGCAATTTCTTTCTGCTAGCTCTTCTCATTTACCCTCGACGGCAATCATGACTGATCTGGATAGGCACAACGGTCCGCCGCGGCCTTCAATTCACACAACTACTTCAACTCTTGGAATATGGTACTGGGATCACTTCTCTGAACTTCATGACGAACCTGCAGGACGACCGTCATAGACACGAGACCGTCAAATCTTCGTAACCCCACACTTGGATCAGACTTCCCCTCTTCCTTCAGCACTTCACTACGCGCTACCCAACCTACGGACCGTCACAAAAAGCACGACGGGCCGTCATAAGCACGTATGTGACTTCTTCTGCTTTCTTTTCGCTCAAAATTTCCGCATTCACTTTTGGACAGATTTCCGGCAAAATAAAGAGAAACTTATCTAAAAATCAACACAAAAGACTTTCGGACACACTAAACTTAAGGAAAGAGTATTAATTATACCGTGAAACCACGGTATATCATGGCGTAACCTACAGGACCTAGATATGTCTCGTAAGAAGAAAAAAGGACTGTCCTCTTGAACTATCAAAAGGGTACTGGGACTTGTTTTGAAAATTTCATTTTTCCGCTACCTATGCTTGCCACCTACTACATATAGGAAGTTCTACTGTCCGTAAGTGAAACCCATAAGTACAAATATCAGCCCAAAAACTACATTTTCTAAATCTAAGGTGTTACAAGATAGAACAAAATCTCAAACTCATAGAGATAGACATAGGTGCAATTTATATTTTCTATTGCGAAGCTACTCTAGTTCATCGTCTTATAAAGATTGGTGCTGAGGCTGCTCAGTCCACTGAAAATGACGAAGATGACTTTTCATTCTATAGAGCTTTGTTTATTTGTTTTTATTTTTTTGTAACTAGTTTCAATATGAATCATTTCATAGGGCGGGGAATTTCGAGGATACAAATAACCGTTAATTTTTTCCACCATAAGAAAACATATGAGGGATAAAGCACAAGTACCCTCCTAGATTATGATCAAAATTTTTGAGACACACTTTAACTAAATTAGGTCCTATTACCCCCTGAACTCATTTTTTTGGTAATTTTGTACACCTTTCGGCTTAAGTGACACACTCCGTGACTCTATGCATTTAAGGCGTCTCATAGATATTTGGATATCACGGAAGCCAAAAAGGTATAAAAATTACCAAAAAATGAGTTTAGGACGGTAATAGGATCTTAGTTTAGTTAAGTGGTGTCTCTGAGATTTTGGTCATAGATTGGGGGGGGGGAGGTTCTTATACCTTTTCCAACATATAGAATAACTAGTGAATTACAACTCTATTGTACAATAATTGGGGGTTGACTTATTGGCTGCGAGGAAGCCTACCCACATTTGAAGAGTGTCACGCCTCGAGCTACCCCCGAGATGCGGACACGGAATCTAGGACCACAAATTATCCCAAACTAACCCTGATGACATGATCATGAGAATACTAAAGAATATAAACTGATGCGGAAGCTAAATCATAATTTAAACTCAAAAGATGTGGAATACCCATATTCTAAAACTGAGATATTTGAAAACAATGAGTTTAATACAATAAGTTATTAACTCAATACTAAGCTGAAACTAACCATGTCCGAAAATAGCCTCTAAACTAGACTAGATATACTGGACAAGACCCAGCTAATTATAGAAAAAATTGAAACTAAAAGACTAAATGGTGAAAAGAAAATCGTGATTATTGTCCTCGGAGAATGAGGACTCGCCACTGAATCTACTGAACTGAAGATCGGAAATCGATATATGCGTGATCTGGATGCTGAGAACCTTAACCTACATCCCTCGAGAAGATGTAGCGCACATATGCGTTAGTACTTGAAAGGTACTTAGCATGTAGGATAGGGTAAAGCTAAAAGAGAAAAGACATGGGATCTATACCTTCGAAGCTGTCCCTATTGTTTGCATAGGACACCTAAACGTTCCAAAGTAATCCATCCATCACCTCACCTCACCACCCCCCACTACCAACTAGATATCGTTTGTAAATGGGTCATTTTTTTATACCCATTCCCCCCTCGTCTGGGTTGTTTACACGCACGTCGTCCATGGACCAGTTTTCACTTTCATCATTGACCAGTTTAAAAGTGCCCACATGGAACAACATACTTCCTTTCTTTATTATTAATTATTTAAATCCACTTTATGTAATCTTCCCCAATTTAAAACCAAAATAGTATGGTAATCCCTACGATTTAGATTTTCATAGCAAGAATATGTTTGCCTTCGGATCTCAAAGGTGTTGACCACTCGGTTATGCTATTTTAGTTTTTTGTTATCCGAGTGCAAATGATTATTGGAGCCATATGAGATGGAGATAGTGGAAGTAGTTGCTCTGATCAGGTTGGTTGTGGCCCTATCTCATGTAATGTTCTTGAAGGTATTCACATTAATATTAGACCTAGAGCGAGGAACGGTTGCTGCACTCAATCCATGCTAAGGCGAAAGTCGTGAAGGCAAGACAGGAAAGGATTCGTTCATAAGGTATGAACAATGGGATGAGACGACCAATGCACTCGATTTTGGGTTTGCTTTCCATACTCAAAATAGAACAACAACCTCTAACCAGAAGAGTATTATCGACAACATGGTAAGAACGAGCACCGTTCTGTTAATTTAATAAATATGCAATATAATTATACCTGAAAGGCGAAGGAAGATTCCCAGCAGAAATGATGTCGTTCCGTTGCATTCACGTTATTAAGAGAGGTTTCGTTTTCTTGTTAATGCCTGTGTGTTTATAATGTGGCTTTGTCTTTTTCCATGGATTTTTCCCAGTTCTACCCAATATGGTGATGGGTAATGAGAAGATAAATATCGACTTTTATTCAAAAGAAAAGGTGGATTTCATGTTATTATATCCTATGGAGTGAATACAATGCGCACGACGTATAACGTGGTAATGGGTAAAAATGACCCATTTACAATAATATATAGTTGTTTAGTGGGGGTGATAGAACACTTTTAAAGTTTAGGTGTCTTTATGAAAATATGGGACAACTTTGATGGTGCATTTATGTCTTTTTACGAGCTGAAATAATACATAACTAAACTAGCACAAAAGCAAGTATATAATCTGAACATGATATAGAGAATTCTGAGCTAACTGAATGCAATGACCAATTATAACATGATGAAAATGAATACTAAGTATACTGATAAATGGTCAATGTACGAGAGTCTGACTGAATTGTGGGAGCTACTAATAACCA
Organism: Solanum habrochaites; assembly: GCA_027704765.1. Classification (NCBI taxonomy): domain Eukaryota; kingdom Viridiplantae; phylum Streptophyta; class Magnoliopsida; order Solanales; family Solanaceae; genus Solanum; species Solanum habrochaites. The sequence continues at coordinate 43,159,278 of JAKWJA010002500.1, forward strand.
ATAATAAAACCACACGATCTAAATGTGGAGTCTGATGTATACGCCCCATCGAGAGGACCTTATATACCCTGCCAGAGGCATAAAGGCATGCTGGCATGATCACTAAAATGATTGCCCACAGAAGGGACTTACAACCTAATTGACTAGTCGTTCTGGGACTAGTTGAGTATGCTGAACCCTAGTCCAACTCGGTATTATGCTACTCCCATTGATCTATGTAGTTAATTGATTATGTCTGAATTTTCTGTAATTACTGGATAGATCAAAACTGAACATGCAAACTAAGAATGTAACATTTTATATGATAATGATGCATTAAAAACTAAGGCATGTATAAATGTGATATACCGTGGTTTCACGGTATAATTAATACTTTTTCCTTATATTTAGTGCATCCAAAAGCCTTTTTGTGCTAATTTTTATATAAGTTTTATCTCTTTGTTTTTGCAGGAATCTTTCCCAAAGCCAATTCGGAGATTTTGAGAGAAGAAATGCAAAAAGACCACCTATCGGAAGCTGATGACCGGTCCGTGCTTGTTGACGGTCCGAGGTGGGCAGTGTAGAGAAGCTGGCTGAATAAGATGGGGAATTCTGACCAGTGTGGGATTACGGAGCTTGCGACGGTCCGTCAATGTATATGACCGGTCCGTTCGCTGCAGGTTCGTCGTATAGTTCAGAGAAGTGACCCGTACCCAGCTTCCGATAGTTGAGGTTTTTGAAACGAGACCTCGAGGACCGTTGTGCCTATGACATTTTCCGTCATACTTGCCGTCGAGGGAATGAAGAAATCAGCAGAAGAAAGTGTACAAGTATGGGACGACGATTCCATGACGGTCCCGTCATGACCCGACGGTCCCCCTTCGCGTGGTCCGTCGACCCAGCCAGCGTTTTGGCAGATTTCCAGCAATTAGAGTTCTTTGGTTGTAATTAGGTTTTTATTTTTATATAAATAGTTTGAAAAACCCTCGTTTTTGAGGTTAGAAGGACAACCGGATAGTTAGACATCATCTATTAGACTCTTTGTACTAGTGTTAGATTTCGGAATTTATCATTGATGTAAGTGATTTTTGTGAGTAATCAGCAACCTTTTGGATTTGATCTTTCTCATTGAAGTAAGTACATGATTCCTATTTGACTATATTATGAAATTGGTTTATGGCTACTGAGTAACTAAACTCCATAACTAGGTTTGTGGGAACCATAGGCAAATAATGAGATAAACCCTAGCTAAATACAATTCTAGAATAGTGGTCTACATTTATTAATAATTCCTGTTGCGCTTAGAATCTTTTTAAACGGATGATAACTTAGAACTCGCCTTGCTACTTGACGGACAAGGAGGTAGATAATAGGGAAATAATTATTTAACATATATTTAGTGATACTATCTAATAGGCTAGTATTGATTTGGTACGATGTAATACGCTAGTCAAATCTTGAATCCATCTTACTATGAGGTAAAGGTAAGGGTTATGAAAGCAACCCGCGTATCGAACCAAGGTGTGGACCATGAGATTTTCTAGATGCCGACCAAGGATTTAGAAATACATAACTTATCACTTTGCATGCAAGATACAGGCAGAAGTGTTAATGTTCGAATTAAATCAGTTATGACAACCTGTGGGGAACACGTAAACCCTAGTTACTACTTTGCTTAATTGATAAAACCCAACTTTCCAACCTGTTAAGTGCTCTTTCACAATTTCCTTATATATGTTTTTTTAACTCATTAGAAATAAGACAACCCCCCAGGTTTTTATGTTTTCTTTCTAAGGAAGTCATCAACCGAACAATAGTAATAACAACAACAAGTTGAAGTTAAGTCTGAGGACTATTTTCCCTCGTGGGAACGATCCCACCTCACTAGTTGGGTTATGTCCTTGACGCAACCTCTTTCACTTTTCTTCTTTGAGGAAGTAAGTTTGGCGTAATCAAATTTTGGCGCCGCTGCCGGGATTATAGCTTTTAGATTAACTTGAACTTATTACTATAGTTTAGTTGATATTTTCTTGATTTTACTTTGTGTGTTTTATTGTTTTTGATTTCTTTACCAGAACTATCCTCCTTGTATGAATGCCGAAGACACGGAAGAGGAAGAGAACCATTGTGTCCCTAACGATCACGAGTTAGAGCGTACACTGCGCAATATGATCGTAATTTGGGAATAAAAGATGAGGATCCTAACCAAAACATCCCAGCTTCCCCGGTTTGATGTTCATGGTCAGATGTTACCCGATGCGCTCCGGGTGAACATCAACGAGGGGACAGAATCCGTTCCAAGGCCCCAAGTCATACTAACAAGAGGCTAATGATGACATAGCAGATTCCTGATGGGCCACTGGTTTTGCCTCCTCTATACTAACCCGCTGGCCACCTTTGTGTAACTAGTAGTCTGATTGCAATGCCACTGGCTGCCATAGGTTTGTTTTTCATTCAGGGCTACCTTCTGGGAATCCACATGCCATACGATAAGTAAGGGCAGTGTGTAAAAGTTTTGTTTGGAGGCCTGAGTTTGATCTAATTATGGGCCTCAGAGTGTTTCCTCTCCTCACTGACGGGAGAGGCTGCTATTTGGTTTCACTGAGCTCCCATACAACTCCATCTTTACTTGGAAGCAACTGCGGGATGCTTTTTAGCACGCTACTATCCGGTCTACAAAGAAACTAAATCCACAAAGACAAGAGTGAATAACTTGTGGGCACTAACTCCAGAGAGTCCAGTTAGTAGTTCACATGGTATATGATTCACCTCATTCTTGAGAATGTGTTCCAAATCACCGTAAGATGATGAGTCACTGAAAGAATACTCTATAGGGGACAGACTGAATACAACAAAGCGCGGGTATTGGGACACTAAAGCATGTGGATCTTATGGAGAATGTCCTTATGCTGAGATCGCGAAAAATTAGAAAAATCTCCTCCGGAATAACAAAGCTTGAGTACAGGAAGTCTGATACATTGAGAAAACCCTTTGGCATGCAGTCCATCACAACACCAGCCACAGATGAGATTCGTGAAGAAATGGCTCAAATGAGAACTGAGCTTGGGTATGGTACTAAAACATGTCACTATGGGTGCAGAAAAGATTAATGCAGTCAACTACTTGGCTAACACCACCCTAACGTGAATGTTACTATGAGGGGATTCCTATGCGTCAATTGAACAAATGGGGGGTTTCCGACAAGCGTCCCAAGGCTCAAATCGGATATTGCCGCCAAGGTCAAGGGAACAAAGGTCGGAAACTAACGGTAACTACAACCGTGAGGGTCATTATGTCCGAGGGTGGAAACTACAACCGCGAACACCACTTTCAACCTGGTTAACTACGCTAATAAAAATGACAGACATGGCCTATCATAATCCCTCCTAAAATCGTGAAGTTATCTTAGGGATGGTGAGATAGTATGGCGCGAGTTGAGATATCGTTGCAGCAACCAAAATATGAGGAGGTTCGATGGCAAGTGATGAGCCACATTCACAGAGTTGAGGTGTGATGTTAGCTAGTGGTTTGGGAAAAAAGTTATACACATGCAATTTCGTTAAGCAGATCGAATTGCAAGTGCCCAATTATCTTCACCAGTGACACACCGGCACCGTGCACTCTTCCTAACCACACTACTGTCCAAAAATCCAAAGAATGATGCGCACTGTATGGCAAAATCAACTACTCGTGGTGGTAGGCAAACCACCATCGACCCACCTATGCCATCTAACTGAGGGGGAGGAAAATGTTGAGAAAGGATAATGATAATGTAGTAAGGGTAGTGGGAAGCAGGAGAAAGTAATGGAAAAGATACAGAATTATCTATAAGTTAAATTCACCATTCCTAGGCCACCACCCACCTTTCCCTCAGAATTAGTAAAAAAAAAACCGAGATGGTAAATACCGACGTTTTTATAGGCAATGTTGAACAACTTTCTATCAAACATTCCTTTGGTAGAAGCTCTATAACAATTGCCCCGTTATGCTAAATTTATGAAGATCTGGTCACCCAAGAAAAGATCGGTCACCATTCGAGGATGATGATAGAATACAACATTGTAGTGCTATTGCTACAAGATATCCCTCGCCCAAAGAAAGAAGATCCGGGTGCGTTCACTATTCCTTGTCATTGGGCTGTCATTACTTTTGGCGAAACATTATGTGATACTGGGGCAAGCCTAAATCTCATGCCCCTCTCAATTTACAGAAGTTGGGTTTGGGGGATCCCAAACCACTTCGATGCGGCTACGATTCCGATCGGACAGTGAAAAGGCCTATAGGATACTCCATGATGTGCTAGTAAGTGGAATCATTCATCTTTCCTGCTGATTTTGTTATTCTTGATTGGTGAGGTCTATTTTGAAGTGCCTATATTCTTGGGATGCCTTTCCTTGCTACAGGTAGCCTTAGTTATATTGAGAATGGACAGATCTTGTCGGCTGAAATACTGAAGAAGCGACCTTCAACATTTGTAAGACCATGAGGCAGAGTGGTTGATTCCAATCGGTAATCTTCTCCCTAGTCCCCAAAGAAAAGATGAAGAAGGAGACTACAGAAAAATGCAAAATAAAGAGTTGTTATGGTTGGGATTTGCTGCTTGTAGACAGTTCTGGGGTGCCTTTTTGTCTTCCGGGCAAGCTCAAGTCCAATGACAGGCCCTTTTTGATTACCCAAGTATTCCCAATGGCCGTTGAGTTAAATCCAGTATGTAGTGCTGGTTTAAGAGGAATAGAGATAGAATAAACTCTATTTTGGTCAATAAAGCATCGTGGAATATAGTACTAGAGGCCAAACCTCTTGATGAATCTGAGTAATCAAGTGTCCCCAGTCGTGGCCGCGACTTAAATCAGGCGCTTGTTTTGGGAGGCAAACCCAATTCTATCCGTTTTTTAGTAATGGTGCCTTTTTCTTTCTATAATGGATTTGTGAATAAATTCGGCACATCACCAGGAAATTCTGCAGAAAATTACTCCGCAGCCCACTGACGATATTATCGACGGACCGTCGTATTTATCGTCGCCCAAGGTAACGTCTATTCTGCTATTTTGAAATTAGGTCACACATTAAGGAACTACGACTGAGTCGTCACAACTGCGACGGACCGGCGTCGGGGAACCGTTCCGCGTGATTAATGATTCAACCTCCCGCCAGCCCGGGCTGGACCCTGTCTTCAAATCTCAACCGCTTAGAATCCCCCGCCTCCAATTTCACCCCATACTTTCCAAAATTTCCTCTCATCTCCCCTCTCTTTTAAACTTCCACTTCCCCCCACTAATCATTGCCCCAACCTCTCCTAAACTTATAATTAATCATCTATAATTATCATCTACTAGTGGGTGCTGCTGCTGTTAGGTATCTACCTTGCACTACTCTTCTCCACTGTGTTTGCTCCTTTCCAAGGTAATGTGTCTCTAAATTTATACTCCTGTTATCTTGCATTTTGGTTTAGTAGTTAGTATTAGCTTAGTTCTTATCTTTATTTTGTTCCTTGATATGATTATGTCAAACCTAGGCTCAAAAATGTTCTAATTTTTCCATGTTGATAACCTAGGCATAGGTGATTTTGGCTTGGTAGTTTCCTAGGTTTTGGGATAGACAATATAGGTCCACAACACTACAAAAGACCATGTGGGTTCATCGGCGGGTTCTTAGGTACCTGTAGTTTCCTGCCACTGTCACTCAGAACAGACCCCGCTGAGACGGACCGTCGCACACACGACCTGCGGTCGTAGGGTCCGTTCCAGAAGCCCTAGCAACCCTACGCCCACGGCACATTGTGACGGACCGCGTATTCACGACGGTCCGTCTGCCACCGATGCTGATTGTCAGACCCTTTTCTAAGGGTCTCTCAATAATTTTCTTAGTGTCTACGGCTGGACCGTCATAACCCACGACGTCCGTCCGCACGACGTCATGATGGTCTAGACCCTCTGAAAGGGTCTCCAAACTTTTTCGCAAGGTCCCTAACGACGGACCGTCAATACCAACGACGGTCCCCGTCCTGCTTGACCGTCATGATGGTTAGAGACTCCTCTGATAAGGGTCTCCCAACTTTTCTAATTATCCTACGATGGACTCTTACTACTGAACCGTGGTACCAACGACGGTCCGTCTGCTTCGATCGACCGTCATGATGGTAAGAGACCCCCCTCAGGGTTCTTTATATATACATAGAACAAGTACAACACGACGGACACACCTCATGACGGTCTGTCAAAAGGCCACGAAAAGCCATCATAATAAAAAAAAATGTCCCAATCGTGTGATACAGTGTCATATCACTAACAACCTTTTTTTCAATGTTTTATGTTCGTATGGGCTTGTCTGTCTTGTTTGCCACTACTCATACTAATATTGCTCCTTTATAGGTACTATCGACTACGGAACCCAAGCAATACCACACCTATTCACGCGGGCGATCTATCTGTCGCTCCGTCTGCCCGCATGTCATCGTCTCTTGATGATCGAGACCCTGAGTACTGCCCCCAGGCCCTCCGCTCCTTCCGTGCTGCCCTGTGCCCCTAGAGCTACAACAACCCCAAGCTGTGGCAATCCGGCGTGTCACTCTTCCGTCCCAGTCTGAATGAGGACGCACACTGACCGGCAACACCCTCTGGGGTCGGCACACAAGATGAGGAATCGTCTGGGGCTCCTATAGGAGTATCATGGTCCAAGGATGCCTTTCGGATCTTACAGAGGTTCCCTGCACCCGCCACTGTGCAGCGTCGGCCTCGTCTGATGGACTGACAGTTCAGAGAGTCCTACATCTGGCGCACAACCAGCTCAGGTCCCCACCCAGCCGCTGACCATCCAAACCGGTGGTGTGTCGACGGCCATTTCCAGTTACTCCGCGCTACGTTCTTGACCGATAGGAAGGAGTAATGACTTGAACACTCACCCTGGAGCGGCGGTTACTTACAAGGGAGCCTTCCTACGATCCGGAAGATTCATAACCTCTTCACCACCATCGCTTAGGTGGACAAGCACTTCCGTTGGGACTATACAGCGTGATATGGGCCGAGCATTTCAAGCTGTCCTACGTAGCGACTCTCCGATCACAGATCGACAGCGGGATGCCTCCCGCTAAAACACAAACGGCCCCATTGGGAGTAGGTTCGAGTCCAGGTCGTGGCAGGTTGACATTTCCTTGCCGCCATCCCCGGTTCCATACGGCGCAGAGTGGGGGGGGCAATTCTACTCTTACCCCCATTACTGGCGAGTTTGACTACCGCTGGCAGATTAGTGAAGGATTGGACAGTTCTACGAGAGCCAGCATCTGAGGGAGACCACCAAGAGGTGGTGCCCTGACACCTATCATAAACACGGATAGTGTGCCGATTGGTTCACCGAGCCGAAGTATGCCATCAAGAAGGCCAACCTCACGTTTCGTCGCAAAGTTCTTGTGGCGCTCGTTCGTCCCTTCTCTCTGCTCCTGCCTTTCCCCCACAACTGTGATAACATAGTCCTCGGATCGAGCAGTGCTGATGGCTGCGATGATGAGCGCTCGAGGTGGACTACGCATGTGCTTCTCCAGGCATCATGCCATGAGAGGGCATCAAGGTCACTAACCACCTACCCCTTTCCGTCATGATCGTTGCCTTGGCCAGGTCTCTGTGTTCCCATATGGCACAATAGATCAGTATGAGGACCTCGCAGGGTACCGTTGACGTCGCCCATCAAAGAACGAGGGCCAATGAGTTGGTTGGCCCCTCGTAGAGGGCCCCGTCCAGAGCTGCCTCCCCACTTCTGATGATTTGGCAGATATGGTAGCCCAGGCCCGCACACTACACAAGCGTCCACTGCACACTACCCCGGTCCAAGTCTCATCTCGGGTAGTAACGCTTCAGCACCTCTCGCACAACCCCCCTAATACCGTTACTCTTACTGGTCCAGCTTGCTAGGTCCAGAAACTCGAGGCACAAATGGCCCCTTCTTCACCATATTCAGTCGTGGATGCAGAAGTCGATTTACAGAGTCTGACACGTCTAGAAGAGGAAGATGCAGCAGCGCGCAATTTACATATCGTAAATTGCTGAATCAACCAGCGTCTGGACCGCCTTTGAATTGAGAGTGTTAGCCACCAGCCTCTCGGTGGAGTGGTCCGACTCTTCTCCGGCTTGAGTCGCACTCTTCGTGTCATACATCAAACACGATCCTATAGGCAAGGGTTCCGTAGTCTTAGGCCCCTTCTGTCGAGCCTGCTGAGGATAACCGTTGCTAGTGGGCCCGGTTTACCACTCCGACATTCCCCCACCTCCCCTCGAGAGAGTGCCAAGAGGCGTAGGGTCGAGCAAGGATGAGGCGTGGAGGCAAAAAGAATGCGGAGGGTGTGTACGGAAGAGTGGTCCGGAGAAAAAAGCCAAGAAGGGGGTAGATAGGGTATTGTTGACGACTAACTTGGCATAACGGATAAAATGTGGATGGTAAAACATTGTAAAGACAGACAGGGGAAAAGGCGAGCGGACAGGAGAGGAACGGACCCAAGTAAGGGCAGTTAAAAAATTGAAAGGATAAATGGAATACCATAGCACAGAACGAAAAGAGTCGCCGGGACGAGTGTTAACGTAGAGGTAAGTAGCAGGCGGGAGGGCAATACATAAGTGAAACTAAGGGGCTAAAAAAAAACACACAACAGAAATGGAAACATGGGGTTACATGGCAGAGTGGAAACTGAGAGTTCTGAGAGAGTGGGATTATTCAGGTTAAGTTGGAAAAACAGATATTGAGGATGGACTACATAATTGCAAGAACAAAGCAAGTGTCGGAAGGCGAGCTGAGAAAGAAAGGAAGATGGTAAGCAGAGACACGGACAAGACACCAGTAGAAAAGAGCGAGTTGACAAAAATAGGAGTAGCAATGTAAATCCTGGGAAACACACGTCACAAGTAAGAGTGGGAACGATAAGACGAGGGGGAAAAAATTGACTATGGACTGGAGTTAAGCACAAGAGGGTAAAAATAGATAGGGAGGGAGGAGTTCCTCCTCCACCCACCCCACCCATTCCTTGCCTCCACTCCCGCACATTATCGCTACAACGTGGTCTCTGTGTTTACCCCCGGTACCCAGGCATCAGTGTCTTCGGCTCCATCGTAAGATCTTCGTGGGAAATCCACGCGCAGTAATACTCATGGCCCTATCCCTCCAAGAGGGACGACTCAGAGCCGTCGTAACCCCGATGGGATAACGCTTTCCAAAAATGATCGCGTAGTCCGTCTAGCATATCGGAAAGAGGAGAAAAGAATGGGAAGCGAAGAGCGCAAAGTTGATCACAGGGAAGTGAACCCCGAGAAACCGTAATGCATAAGAACATATAGAAAAATCAGAAGACATACCTAAGCAGCAACTTGGATACCAAAAGTTTTCGAAGTGCCGGGAAGAAAATAAAGAAATATCATATCACATGAGAAGCAGTGAAGGCAAAGAAACCGGGGGAAGGAGTGCGACGTAGATGCATACTTGTAGCGACGAAGGCGGAGCATGATGGAGGAGAGTGCGGGACCGTGAAAACATAGTAGGGAGAGTATCATCTTGGCTAACAAAGAACGGATGATATTGATTTCGGGAAGGAGTAAACAGGAGGTGGAGGAGAACAAAATTGGAGGAAGAGAGCGGGAAAACGCAGATGTTTATCTAAAAGAAAACTAACGGCTGGGTAAAGAACCTGAGCAATGGTATAGAGCACTTGAGGAGCGTAGAAAAAGGGGAAGAAGAAGTGATATAATGGGACAGAAAGAATTCGCATCATAAGATCCACCAACAACCCTCTACCCCATCACGGCTTCTACGACAGACAGGGGGAGATAAAAAGCTACTCACTGCGATAGTATCCCTATAAGCTGTAGTCCTTCAAGAACAAGCAAGAGGGCACGGGTGGCAGTAGCCAGACAGATCTTTCTAACTCCTGAGAATCCCTGTACGCTTAGGAAGCACTCATTGATTATCCAGAGAAGTTACATCATCCGACCAATTGACTGAAATAATCTTTGATTGAAGACGAGATTATAGTCAAAATAACAGGTCGAAGGGAACACAGATGATAGTAACAGGTAGGTTAGATGGAATTAGAGACAACAAGATAGAATTGTAATAGTGAACAGAGAAGTACCGGTGACTAGAAGGCGCTATTAAATCAGAAAAATGGTGACGGTGAGGCAACACAAAGGAAAGATCAGATAGACATACGAAGGATGAAACGCAGGTTACGGAAACAAGAAGGGCTAATCGGCACAGTCAGGCAGTATGGCAAGGGATACGCAGAGAACAGGCTAAGCTATATTACATAGGGTAGTCAAAGGGACGTGAGCGATATAAATGTTTGAGACATAGGGCAAATGCTGGAGAATGAAATGACTGCAGACTAGACGAGGGGCAGAAAGAAAGCGGAATGACTGGAAGGTAGGGTGAGTGAGAAGGGGTAAATCCTGGGGGGCGTGGAACATTAATAATTACGCAGGAGGATGAATGGGAGCGGTGACAAGAGGGGCAGAAGCCGGCATGGAGAAAAGAAGATGTTGAGTGGAGGTTGGAGGTGGATACTGAAGATAGAAAAAACATGCAGTACAAATAACTATCGAGAATAAGCGAGAAAGTAGAGAAAGGATAGGTGAGGGGTGGAGGGTAGACAGAAGAAGTAAGGGAAAGTGGAAAGGCAAAAACAAGGGCGGGGGGGGGGTGATTCGGCAAGGAAGTAAGATGAGTATGAGGGGGGAATAAAGAAAAGGAACGAGAAAAATTAAAGAGGAAGAGATGGGGGTGGGCATGGCAGGTAGATTGAGAGTATATCAAAGGGAGAGAAGAAGGAAAAAGAACATAAAACAGTCAACATTACGGTGTTGGAGGGGACAGAGGAAAAAGAATGGATAGGGACGAAAAAGGATGGGGGGAGCGAAGCAAACTAAAAGTTAATTAGGAGAAGTCAATTTGGCAGGGAGGAATAAAAGCTTAGTAAGACTAAGACTTAGACGGGTCGTTAAGAGAGAAAGAATAATGGTTGAGGCGAAACAGGGGAAAAGAATAGAATGACGAACTTATGAAAATGTCTAAACACAGAATGAAAACATAGGTACCAAAGGGTTAGTATGGACGTATAAAGAGGATGACAGTAAAAGGCAGAAAAGGAGTGAGAAGCATATTTACTTCAGAGATGCGTTGGGTAGAGGCCGTTGGATGGAACCGGTGATGGTGGTGAGGCAGGGATATCGATTGGGCGGAGACACGTCGAGAAAAGAGGCAAAATACAGAACTAGGGGGGGGAAAATTTCTCTGGGGCCCTTAGGAAGGGGAGAAGTCCATAAAAAAAAATCTGATTACTGGGAGATTGCTAAGACGGAATAAGGGGTGGTGGATGGGATGAAGAAGATTGGATAATGGATGGTGAGGCGAATATAGTAGTAATTATGACCAAGCGTGACATACTGGTAAGGGTGCGTGGAATGGATGTTATAAGAAGGGAAGAACGCTATAAATGGGGATCTATAGACAGAGAGCCGAGGGGGAAGTAAGGAGAGATGTAATAAGATGTATGGGAGGGGTAGTCAGGGAGAGAATTTGCTGATGAAGGCGCGAAAGAAGAGAGGACCAAATAGGTGATAGGTCAGCTAGTACAGAAAATGAGCGAAATGTGCGCTGTGGAAGAAAAGGGGATGGAGGAAATTTTGGGTCAACCGAGGCTCATAAACACCTCATACAGCCACGCCACTCAACTCAGATCCCTTCCACCCCTATCAACCATCAATCCATCTTCTGCTACCAACAAGTCCCGTTAGACACGAGAGCACCGAATCCGAGAGAGTAGCAGCGTCATACACATTAGACATACAAATACTCTTCTCTCAGGAAGTAAAAACCATTGGGATAAGCCATAGGCACTAGCCGAGAACTTGCCCGCACCTTAGCACCCCTTATCGAGCGTCAATACAGCTTAATTTCGCGATTAAGTGACAAAAGGGAAACAAGAATCCCTAGCAAAAGGGTGCCACTGGCCGAGGGGGTGTGTGAATCCCAGCACAATGATGCCCTAATGGAGGCTGCGCGGAGAGCCTCCTTGCTGACGAGGCGGCGCAGGATGAGAGCGTCAGAGTTAGGCGGCTGGGCGTCTAGCTCCCGCACTGTAGATATTTCTTGGCGCACTACTATGGTGGCAATTTTGCTGAGGACACCATGTGGTGTTCAGATTGCGAGGACGTGGGTTCCGTGGTGATCCGGACCCACCATCTTTTTGAGCGACAGGCGCTTTGCGCCACAACAAGGTTTTGCTTCACCTACCACTCTAGTATGTACATTTTTGCCATTGGGACAATTGCATGTCTTTTTTGGTTGGGGTGGGGTAAATGGATAGTGATGATTAGGGTGAAGTCTGAGTAGCCCACTCACATCCCTCTTTTGGGTTTTTTTGCCTGAGTTCTTTTTCCTCCCCCAAACGACTGATTTACTTTTTCTGTTTGAAACCGGCATGTTTACATATTTTGTACATAGTTTCATTCTAGAGCTGATGCTAAAATGATATCCTGTAACTGAAATAATGCATGACTAGGCATAGTACTGACAATTTGTGTTTCTCTAAGCATGAATAGATTTACACCTTGCATTACCCTAAGTTTTTAATTCGAACTAGGTGCCAATAATCTGGTATAGTGATGACATGTCAAGTGGTGTGAGGAAATTTTGGATAGTCAATAAGGTCTGACTATGAACTTGCTGGTTAGTCCTGCTAAAAGTAAGCTGTAACAGAAATTAGGAAAGGATCATAGGGCCTTTTCAACAAAGCCCTTTCTACCTAAATAAAAGAAACCAAATGAAATTCTATCCTCTTTGATCCAAATAATCTGAGCTAAATTAGACCTTTCTTTTTCACCCAACTGATCTTTTCGGGAACAATGTGTTGGCCTGGTCCTCTTGGCATGTGCACCTCATCTTATGCCAAAGCCATAATTTGAGTTGGCTAATCAGTAAACAACCTTCGGTTGGCCCTGACCCAACTTTGGGTATTGTGTACCCCTTGACTCATGGCAAAGCACTGATTTAGGGTGTCTATTGTGAGGAATGCTCTGAAAGTGGGGTCTAAATAAACAAAGAGAGAGAAAGCCAAAGTAAGTTACTCAAAATTAGTTGAAAGCAAGTAAAAGAAAAAGAAAACTCATGAATTACAACAAACAAAAAAAAGAAGAGAGTCACTTTACACAAATGAAGAAAGAAGAGAAAATTTAGAAAAGGGAAAGAATAGAGAATGGGCGAGATAAAATGATAGAAAAGGGAAGGTTTTAGCCGATTGTTCAGGAGGGCAAAAAGTCACTAAGTAATACCTAAAAATGTACCCTAACCTGACCTGAGCCTATGTTACGGGCAGCGAAAAAAAGGTCCTAATCGTGATCCTAAGGGGTTGTATAGCAAACTAAGGCAGTGAAAATCAAGGGCAGCTTAGGGCAATAGGTATGGAATGATTTGACTTTGTTCTGAGAGCGAGTGTTGAAAATTTAATCCTTAACTCCACTGAATCATTGTGTGGAAAAATGAGGATTTTGTTCTAAAGTGAGGACTTAGTTTTCAATACCAAAATTGCTAGCAATCACCTCGTTGAGAGAAGTGAAGAGTAGGTGTTAAATGCATGGTGAGTCTGTGGGTATGTTTTCTGATCCCACCAAATTCAAGCCTAATAGGATAGCATGCATAGATTTAATGAGATTAATTGGGATTGATAGCCAAATGATTGCAGGGATATAACATGGATACTAATTGTACAAGATTGTGTAGTGAGTATAGTGCGGTCGTCTTAGGACAACAACGATTAAGTTGAGGGTTTGATATACGGTGGTTTCAACGGTATAAAATTATTAACTTTTTTTTCCTTAAGTTTTAAGTGCGTCCAAAAGCCCTTTTTGTGCAATTTTTATATACGTTTCTCTTTGTTTTGCAGGAAATCTGTCCAAGCCAAATGCGGAGATTTTGAGAGAAGAAATGCAAGAAAAGAGCCACCTACGGAGCTGATGACGTTCCGTTCGTGCCTTGTGATGGTCCTATGGTGCAGTGTAGAGAAGACTGCTGAAGGAAGATGGGGAAGTCTGACCAAGTGGGGGGATTACGGAGCTTGCGACGGTCCGTCATGTATATGCCGTCTGTTCTGTCGGTTCGTCGTGGAGGTTTAGAGAAAAAAGTAGCCCTCCACCAATACCAAAACAGATTCCGAGAGTTGAAGTATTCTTGAACAAGACCCTCGACTGACGGTTGTGCCTATGACGGTCCTCCATACTTGCCGTCAGGGGAAATGAAGAAATCATCAAAGAAAGTGTACAAGTATGGGACAGGAGTCCATTGACGAGTCCGTCTACCACGACGGTCCGTCCGTTGTTGGTCCGTCGACCCAGTCGCGTTTTGCAGATTTCCAGCAATTAGAGCAGGAGAAGTTCTTGTGTATTAGGTTTTTATTTTTTATATAAATAAGTTTCGAAAACCTCGTTTTGAGGTTAGAACAAAAACCAGATATTTTAGACATCATTATATTAGCCTCTTGTACTCGTGTTAGATTTTTCGGATTATCAATTGATGCAAGTGATTTTTGGGGGTATTAATCAAGCAACCTTTTGACAATTTTTTATTCTTTCTCATTGAAGTAAGTACATGTAAATTTCCTTATGAGTAAAGATAAGGGTTAGTAAGCAACACACTTAAGCCGGACCAAGGTGCGGGAATAAATTTTCTATATGCCGGACCACAGGGATTTAGAAATACATAACTTATCACTTTCATGCAAGATACTAGAAAGACATTGGTTATAAAGTTTGTTAGATTAATCAAGTTTATGACCTGTGGGGGAACACGTTAAACCTAGTTCCTACTTTGATTAATTGATTAAAAAACCCACCTTTCAAAACTGTTAGTGTCTCTTTCAATTTCATTAGTTATTGTTACTCATTAGGAAATAAAACCGCCCCATTTTTATTTTGAGTTTCTAGACGTCATCAACCGAACAATAGACTGACAGTTTGAAGTTTAAGTCTAGAATATTTTTTCCTGTGCCGACTGTCCCAACCTCATGCTAGTTGGTTTATTTACGTGACGCGACCCACCCGCTTTCTTCTTATTTGAGAAGTAATTTTCAGCGTATCAAAATGACTAGCAAATATCCTCACCTACATGTGTAATTGAAGAACTAAAGAAATACAAAGCTAGGGTTTTGAGATTCATGCGATAGACTGAATAATAACTTCAAAATCTGATTTGGAACATATATTTAGTAAATTCATGAAGTTTTATAAAAGTTCTATAAACCCTAGGTTTAATCATGATAAGAGAATCAAGAACTAATTGAAAACTAGGGACCCAATGGGTGAAAGGAATCCACTAGTGAAATCCTACATACGCGGTGATGAATTTCATGGAGAAACACTTAGATATAGGGGCTAGAACTGCTGGAACCTTGAACCAGGGTTCATGACCTTTTTCTCCTTTCTTGCTTCTAGTTTTCTAAGTTTTGAATAATGATTTTAGGGTAAGTTAGTTATGTTTCTAGGCTTAAATTGACTAATATCTGATGATTTAGGGTCAAAACGACGTATCTTAGGGTTTAAACAATGTGGGAAAATACCAAAAGACCCCTGGGTTAATTATTGTTAGACCAACCGACTACCTTGATAGATGGTCCATCGTTTGGTTCGTAGGTTGGACATGTTCGACAAACTTTTACTAAAATGGGCATAACCTTTTACTTGGAGGTATGATTTTAGCAAGGTCGATGGCTATGAAAAGCTAATTCAATTAACTATATGTTGGTAGGTCATGGGACACCTAATTCATTTTGTGCTAAGAGTCATTATCATTTGAAGTTGACCCAACTATGTTTCCCCCCTTAACTATATATTCATTTCCACCTACGAACCGTAGGACCATCTACGGACCGTGCTTGTCAATCGTGGTTCTTATCAGAGAGTGGGTGAATGAGGTGTCGATCGACGAACTCAGACTATGGACCTTAAGTCCGTCCTTCGTTCGACACCTAGTCAAATTTTCTGGATTGAGATTTTGGGTGGTTTCTGACCCAATCAACGGATGTGCAGGACGGACCGCGGGTCATGCTACGATCCGTCGATGTCCTCTGTCTATTGCACCTGTAGATTTTCTGAAAAACTAGTTTTTGGTCTGTTTTAGATACAGTGTGTTACATTATCTACCCTTTGGGAACATTCTTTCTCGAATGAAGACTAAACTAGCTGGAATAGAGGGAGAGAATTGCAACCCTACTACTAAACACTGAGAACTGACTTTTTGACTAAATTAAGTTTCGAGAACATGCAAATACGGTGAAAATGCAAGTACAAGCTGACGGAACATTATTTTAAGACTCATTCCACCTGATGACTTGGAAAAAAACTGAAGAGGGAACTATTACTCAATCTGGAGGGGGAATTGGAATGAAAGATGGAGGATACTTGGCTTTCTGTCTGCTTCTTCCTGCCATATCTAATGCTTCCCCACTACTGCCTCCTCCACAAAACCTTGAATGAAGCGAGTCTTTATTTCTCAACCTTCTTAACATAACGATCAAGAAAATCTCAAATGGTACACTCCTCGTAAGAAATACTATCTTTCAGCGCCACCTCTCTATGGCACTACCGAGGCTGGAATCACCCACAACACTTCTTCACGAGTGAGATTGGAAGACTGGATGAACTGCCTCTAATTCTGTTGGCAACTCTAACTCATATGCCACCTTACCAACCCTTTTCAAGATCATGTAATGGCCTACAAATCTAGGACTATGCTTCCCTTTCTTGCCAAATATCATCACCCCTTTCATAGGTGACACTTTCAGGAAAACCCAATCATCAACTTGGAACTCTAATTCCCTTCTTCTCACATATGCATAATATTTCTGTCGACTTTCGGCTGTGTTAAGTCTATCTAAAATGAGTTGCACTTTCTCCATAGCTTAAAGGACTAATATGTCCCTACTAAAGCTGCTTCACCTACTTCAAACCAACCAACATGAGATCTACTTTTACGCCCATACAAATCTTCATAAGGCGCCATCTAAATGCTAAAATGGTAGCTATTGTTGTAGGCAAACTCAATAAGAGGAAGGAGATCATCCCAACTCCCTTGAAATCGATCACACAAGCTCTCAACATATCCTATAAGGTCTGAATGGTACGCTCTGCCTGCCATCCGTCTGTGGATAAAATGCTATACTAAGGTTAACTTGAGCACCAATACCCTTCTGAAATGACTTCCAGAAATGTGAGGTACACTGAGGACCTCTATCTGAGATGATAGACAAAGGAACGTAATGCAACCTCACAATTTCATTAATGTAAAGCTTGGCATAGTCCTATATTCAATATGTAGTCTTGATTACTAAAAAGCGAGAAAGAAGACTTAGTCATCCTATAAACTATCACCCAAATTGAGTCATGTTGTTTGCGAGTATGAGGTAACCTTGGGATGAAATTCATATTGATCACATCCACCTTACAAGTAGGAATATCGATCTCTTGAGTCATACCTCCTGGTTTCTGATGTTCTACCTTGACTTTCTAGCGATCGGGGCACTTACTCACAAAATTTTCTATGTCCCTCTTTATGCCATTCCACCAATAGACTTCCCGCAGATCCCGGTACATCTTAGTGGCACCTGGATGGATAAAATACCTGTAGTTATGGGCTTCTGCAAGGATATTCTTTCTCAACTCACCCACATCAAACTCTACCCTGGTACTGAAGTACACCATCTCCCCCTTGGGAGAAAACCTCCACTCTCTGATTGTGGAATGCACCCTTAAGTTCAAGCAAGATTGGATCACTGTCTTGCTTTTCCTTAACCTCCACTACCAAAGAAGATTCTGCCCCATTCTTAACTTTTACACCATTGTCTGATATGCTGATCAACAGCTCGAAACTATCTTCTCTTCTCTAAAGAGTATGCGGTCGTATCAGTAAAAAAAAAACCCAAATGGTTAGGTTGGGTTCAATCCACAATGAAAATGGTTTAGAGACTTAACTTTAATCTATGATGACTTCTGTTTAGTCTAGTGCCTTGTCCGAAAGATAAACATTCAAGAGGGGATTTCGTAACAACAACTAATTAATTAAGTCTAGTAAACGCAATAGCTAGTTCAAATATTTGATGTTTATCCAAGTTTGAGAGAAACTAGGGTGGAATTTTCCCCATAAGGTTCATAACACAGTCACCCAGCTATAAACAACTCTTTCCTAAGTATCTGCATGTAAAGTGGTAAGATTATGTATCCCTAATTCCCTTGTCATGCACTAGTGAATTTTCACTCCGCACCTTGGTTAGGGCTATGTGTTTGTACTTTACTAAACCTTAACCTTTTACCCTCATGTAGCATCATAATCGATGTATGGCTTAGTTATTAACTTTTCAACCATTCGACAACACACTAGCCTATTACTAGTGTATACTAAATCTACGTTGATAATTCTTTTCTTATTATCTACCTCCTTGGTCCGGCAAGTAGCAATAAGGCAAGTTCTAACATTGGCCAACGTTAAAAAGACTTCTAAATGAAAAAATTATCAATACATGGAAGACCCTATTCTAGAATTGTTATTTTAGCTAGTTGTACTATGTTAATTACCGATGGTTCCCACAACCCTAGTTGTGGATTTAGTTACCGATGTTAAGAATTACACAATTCATATTGATTAGACAAAATTTCATTTACTTAATTTAACAAGTTTGAAGAATATCCAGAAAATCACTTGATTTAATCCAAATATTGTAAGAATCGATTCCATAAAGGTGAAGTATTTTCCAAAACCCAAACTTCAACAACCAACAGTATAAATCTGAAAATTAACAAAGAGTACAATCCCGAAAATGAGGTTTTTAGTCCTATTTATAATAAAAGAGTCCTAAAAATAAAGGGAAACCTAAATAAGGAATACTTCCGTCCAAGACGCATCTCAAGTCAAAGACCTTACGAAAGAACCGTCGAGGGAACAACAGGCCATCGACGCCTCTGTTGGTCCATACTTCAACTCTTTTTCAGCTGCTATCTTCTCCATCATTCTATTACCATCGATGGGACCCAACGAGGTTTTCAAGGGGACTAAACAACTGTCGGGATGGCCCTTCTTCGTTTCTTCCATACTTAAATCTTTCCAACTTCGGTACTAGGACTACATTCTGTTAACACCAACAGTTTGCAAGGACAGTCCATCGATGAGACAACAAACATTCATCCCTTCAGTAGCCGCAAACTTAGTTAGAATTCCCCGATCTTTCCTTAGAAGCATAAATCTTTAAATGACGGTTTCTACCTACGGACCGTCGATGACTCGACGGACCATCGATGGCTCCATAGGTCATCACTTCTGCAAATTTCAGCACAGTCTTTAGCATTTTCGTTCTGGACAATTTTCCTGCAAACACAAAGAAAAATCATTCAAACTACTGTCAAAGTAGTCTTTTATACACACACTCAAATATGTAAAAAGAATTGAAAGTATCGGGTGAAACCACGATACAACTCAACACCCCAACTAAAGTGGTTGTTTTTTCCTCAGCGACCGCATAATGAATCATCACAAACCCTTTTACAAAAGTATCCTTATTTAAGCTTTCGCATCATGTGGCTATCAATCCGCAACATATTTTCATATGTTATGCATTATTATCACTATTAGGCCGCTCATGTGGCAGCATACCATGACACAGACGCACCACACGCACCGATACCTTTCCTCTTTTTGATCTCTTACCAAGGTGCCACTTTCCCATATTGCGACTAGTGTCCTTTCTTTAAAAACAGTATCCTCCTTTTAACGCAGTGATTCAGTGTGAATATAAGGATTATTTTTTTCAACACTCACTCTCAGAAACCCTTCCTCACCTCATTGGTACTTTGTCACCATAGGCTTGGCCCTTATTTTTTCACTAATTAAGTTCACCATATTAGACCTCACGATCACGATAGGACGTTCTTAGCTTCTAATGTAGCCCGGTCAGGTAGGTATATTTAGAGGCCTTTTAGTGACGTATTTCCCTCCTTGCATAACGTCAACATCCTCACATTTTCTCGTTTTCTTTCCCTCCCTATCTTAATTTTCTTATATTCTTTTTGCCTGGCTTTTCTTCCTTTCTTTATTATTTTTATGTAATGACTCTTCTTCTTTTAATTTTTTTAAATAAAAAATTCACTTGTTTTCACTTTTCTTTGAGTCCCTTTTTCTTTCTTCTTTCATCTCATCTTGATTCTTCAACCAACCCCACTTTCGGAGCATTCCTCTAATAGACCTCTCAACTCATTGCTTTGCCATGGTCAGGTACACAATATCCCAATGTGGTGTCAGGGCCAAGATGCGGTTTTATTTTTTGCATTAACCACCCTCAACTATGCTTTTTGGCATAAACTGAGTGCAACATGCCAGGAGGGACCAGGGGCGTACCCATTGTTCCCAGAAAGATAAATTTGGGTAGAAAAGCAGATCTATTTTTAAGCTCAAATCTTTGGATGAAGAAGGGATTAATTTTCATTTGTTTTTTTATTCTAGGCTAAATATTTTCTATCTTTGACAAGCCTATATCCTTTCCTATTGTCTATCACAAATTACTTTTAGCAGGACCTAATCGGGCAATTCTAAGCTCACTACCAATGTGGATATTCAACTATCCCTCACCTCCCTTAATACCAATCATTACCCTACAGATTTTCAGACAACCTCAAAGCTCATACAATGTGGTGTATCTCTATGTCATGCTTATAGGCCACACCTTCGTCATTCCTATCTAATCCTGCAACATTTTTCTTTAAATCAGGATATCATTTTTATTTGCCTCAGCTTCGATGTCATATCTATACTACGTATAAAAATACTAACGTGCTGGTTCACATTAATAACCAGTCCTCTTGGGGGAAAAAGAACAACATACAAGAAAACCACAAGAGAGGATCGTGATTTGGGCTATTCAAGACATCACCAAAAACTCTCTTTACATTTATGCCACCTCCCCCTAAAAAGAGAAGCATGTGCAATTGTCCCAAGAATAAGAATATAAAATAGGTGGTAGGTGAAGCAAACTTGAGGGCGCAAGCGCCGATGAACACAAGTGGAGGTTCCCTTTCCCCCGTAACCCCGCTCCCTCTGTATAGGGGCAACCATCAGTATGTTTCGCATAATTCACAACACCCTCAGTAGTGCTCCTCTCAACATGCAATCCTAGAGCTAGACACCCCAGCAGCCACCTCCTGTGCCCTCATCTGTCGGGCCTCCTCATCAATCAGCGAGGATCTCCTCGCAGCCTCCAATTCAATATGCTCTCTCTTCCTAGCTCGAGTCTCATTATCCTCTATAGATCGGTGCCTTTTTCTATGCTCACATGGCTGAGGTGATGGAGCAACAGTGGTGGAGAACAGTGCAGCCATCACCGTATCCTCAGCAGGCTCCACAGATGGGTCCTCAGACTCGGCACCCAGGCATCAAGTATGGCATCCATATCTTCTCTCAAACTTGCCACTGCAACCTGGAGAGTAGTCAAATCTAAAGAAGGGGCTGGCCGTAAGAGAACCCTCAATTCAAATACGTCAAGGCACTGGTGGACCTCCATAATCTGCCTCTTAGTCTGCTGGGCCATATTCTTCTCGATGCCATCCGCTGCCTCGGCAATAGACTTATGCATCCAAGGCTAGATGTGATGCAGAAGTGTGGCCATTTGGGCCTCTAACTTCTAGACCTAGCAAGCGGGACCAGTGATGCAGATGGAGTAGAGAGAAAGGAGGTCGGAGCTTTGCTAGTTACCAGGATAAACTCGATCGGGGTGGTGTTGGTAGGCTTTGATATAGTGTGATCATCCCCTTGGTCTTTCTCTACCGTGACTGCCAAGTTCTCACCGAGCGGCTACACTTCTGCTCGGGTCCCTCTGTTGGGAGCCAGCTCATTGGACACATCCTGGATGAGACCAATATGCACTATGCCAGTCGGGGTCTTGATCACACCAATGTGCCACACGGCACTCCAGCAGGCCTGCACAACTCGAAAATCATGCAATGTAAGGGGTATGTAGTAGTGGCATTAAAGTCCCTCTCATGAATGACTGCCTGCAACAGCCACGCGAAATCCACGTCTAACCTAGTAACAAGGTAGCTATCAGCACTGCTCTATCCCATGTAACATTATTATCAGCAGCAGTGGGGAATAGGCAATGATGGACCAATAGCCATAAGAATTTGGCCGTGAATGTGAGGTTGACCTTCTTTATTCCTCTTTTCGGCTCTAACACCCAATCAACACCCTTGCCATCCACAGAGATGTTCTCGGCTATCCACCTCTTGGTGGTACTCACACCACTCTCTCACACTGGAAACGACCATCCTTTATCAGCTTCCACCGATAGTCAAACTCGGGAGCGATGGGGGCCCTGGTGTCATCAGTTTCATCACTATATAAAAACTTGTGAATGATGGTCAAGGAGATATCCACCCGCTTGCCGCGGACACGAACATCCTCAAATGATGCATGTTTGGCGGGGTTAGCCCGCTTGTCCAAACGATCCTTGAGAGTCTCCAAATAAAATACGTAGAACTCTTGTACCTCCTCCTCGCTGTAAAGGACCAAGATTCTAGCCATCCACTCTAGCCGATGGCGGGTGAAGAGGTCATGTATAGTTGGCATAATGGAAAGACTCTCGGTATGAAGTCGCCGCTCTACTATCAGAGTTCGAGTCATGACCCACTTGTCGTTGAGAAGCTTTGCATCCATGTATATATTTTATTGGCCCTCAACACACAACTAGTTGGGATGATCAGCAACCGGTGCAAGGACGTCGGTCAAGGGTTCTAGAGTATAATTTGCACTTTCAGCCTCATCAGATGAGGTAGAGTGGACTGATGTAGATGGAGCACTGGCACCATAGGAAGATGATGCTTCCTGAGACCCGGAAGAATCCTCGGAGCCAGACGCTCCCTCAGAACCCGCAGCAGACCCAGACGGTGTGCCGGTCAGTATGCGCTCCTCATCATACTAGGAGGCAGTGACTATGCCGGACGCCACCTTCATAGGCGTGCCCTGTTTGGCCCTAGAATTACGTGTAGGTATATGGGTGCCTGGTGGCACATACTCGGGGTTGCGTTCATTTTTGGACGAGCCAATGACCAGTCGGTGTGAAGGGGCGACAGACTTGGAACGTCCTCGAGAGTAGACTAAGTCTTTCTTGGAGGCCATTGGTACCTGCAAAGGAGAGTTATTAGTTTCATTGTAAGCATGCAACACACTAAAAAAACAATCATCAAAGGTGGAACACAAAACAACGTAGAGGTTCAGAACTACAGACTGTCTAACTAACACCATCGATGGTCCATTTATGCTACGACGGTTCGTCAGTAGGGGTCCATCGGTGGACACTTAGAAAATTTATTTAGACATTGAAGAAACAAAAGGTTCTGTTAGAGACGATGAAAGTACAGGACAGATCATCGATGGAATAACGGTCTGTCAATGGGGGTTCGTCGATGGACACGTAATTTATTTTTTTTTTTTAGATTTTTAAAAGAAAATTTTCTGTTAAGGACGACGAAAGTGGAGGACGGACCGTCAATAAAACGACAGACCGTCGACCAACTCCGTGGATAGACACTTAGAAAAAATTAGAGACCCCCTTAGTAAATAAGGCTCTGTTACCGTCGACGGACCTAAAGGACGATCCGTCGATCAGTCGACGGCCCGTCGACTACAACCATCGTTCTAGAGTTAGACAAGTTTGGGGAGTGGCTGACGACTGAACCCATCGACGGTCCATCGATTGACCGATGGTCCGTCGATCGGGGTCTCGTACTACAGGTTAGAGTCAACCTGTGGAATCCATCCCCCCCCCCCAAGAGAACAATTTTTAAGTAAAACTATACACAACAAGATCATGTAGCATGGGACACACTATTTCGTCATTCCTAGGGCTTCGTTTAGCATAATTTTAAACTTAGATTCTCAAATATCCAACAAGCCCTAAATCTAAACCGATAAAACTAAAAGAACAGTAGACACTAACACACCCAACCCAGTCACTTTCAATCATTCTATGGGACTAAGGACATAATTTTCATAGATTAAGCATTTAATTTCTTCCCAAAGTCAAGAGCCACTTACTAAGTCAGTCAATTTTTTGCATTCTAATAATTTAGTTTCCAAACAAAGAACGTGGAATCAAAATCAGTAGAGAGATACATACCTGTAGACTATAGTGGTGGGAAGGAGGGGATGAATTCTTGCAAGTAAGCACACCAAATAGCGACCTCGAACACCGACCGGTAAGAATACAAGTTGGGGAGCTTTAGGAAATGATGGAGATATGGGGGAGATGAGCAAACAGATTGAAGGAAGTGAGAGTTAATGGGGGAGTGAGTTGGGAAAGTGAAGGTAAATGGGGAGGGAAACGGTCTGAAGAGGGTATTTGAAAGCATGGATTATTGAAAAGTTTAAATTTTTAATATATAGCCGGTCGGGTTGGGTCGGGTTAGTGGGTTGGAGGAACCGACGATTCCCCGTCAATGTACCGTAAGTTAGTTGATGGTCCATCGACTGCTCCGTCGAATGTGTCCTAACTTAGCAAATTAAATAAACAAACTTAGGATATACGACCCTACCGACGGTCCGTCGACTGGACAACGGTCCGTCGATCAGTGCACCAGACCAATTTTCTGCAGATTTTTGGGGATTTCGTCCCTACACATTGAACACCCAATAAGCTAATCTTTTTGTATTTTCTAGACAATTAGACACGGACCCTAGTTTACTCTCTAACCAACACTTCTAAAAAAAATAAAAGAAAATTCATACGTGACATTAAGTGAGAAAAATAGAAATAATGCAACTACGCCTATAAAATCACAAAAAACCTATTGTTGGCTAGAGGATACACATTGGGTTGCCTCCCAATCAGCGCTTGATTTAAAGCCGCGGCACGACGCAGGACTCTTGATTACTCAGACTTCATCAAGATGGTATGTCTAGATCACTTCATTCGACTCTTCATCATGACCAAGGTAGATTTTGATTAATTGCCCGTTCACCTTGAACCTTATACCCTCCTTATTCTCCAACTCAGCCGCTCAATGAGAGAAAACTTGGATGGATTAGTCCATTTGGACTTGAGTTTTCCCGGAAATAATCGCAACTAGAGTTGAACAAAAGCACCAAATCCCCAACCATAAAATCACGCTTCTCAATATTCAGGTCATGGTACTTCTTCATCTTTTGTTTGCAGAGGGCTGAACTTTCATATTCCTTCAAGCGAGACTCATCAAGATCATTTAACCCATTCAATCTTTGTTTCGCTGCTTCATTCCAATCCATCTTCAGTTTCTTCATTGCTCACATGGCCTTATGCTCTAACTCAATCGGCAAGTGACAAGCCTTCCCATATATAAGTTGGTATGTAGACATACCTATCGGTGTCTTGTATGCTGTTCATTAGGCCCAAAGAGCATCATATAGCCTCATTGACCAATCCGTTCTACTCGCATTCGCTATTTTTGCCAGAATCTGCTTGATTTCCCTGTTTGACACCTCAACTTGCCCACTAGTCTGAGGAAGGTACTGCACGGCCACATTGTGGCGAACCCCATATTTCTCCAACAACCCTTTGAACAACTTGTTGCAGAAGTGGGATCCCCCTTCACTAATAATGTCCCTTGGGTGCCAAATCTGGAAAATATTTTCTTTTTCAAGAACAAAGTGACACTCTTTCCTTCATTATTTGCAGGTGCTATGGCTTCCACCTATTTGGACACATAATCAACCGCCTTCATCCCATGAGAACTCACAAAGGAAACTATAAAGTTAATACCCCACACGTCAAACAACTCAATTACAAGAATGAGATTTAATGGGAGTTCTTGCCTTCTAGAAACACCTCCATGTCTTTGGCACCTATCACATGCCTTGGCGAACTCATGAGCATCTTGGTGGATGGTTGGACAATAGTAGCCACATTGCAAGATTTTATGGGCTGTTCGGATACCACTATGATGCCCACCCACAGGCGAGAAGTGGCATGCCTCGAAATCACTCAACATCTCGATTTCCGGCACACAACGCCGAATAAGCCCATCGTCACAAATCCTATATAAATATGACTCATCCCAAAAGAACTTTTTCATATCATGCATGACTATTTCCTTTGATGAAAGGCAAGTCCGATGGGATGATATCATAAAACAAGTAATTCGCAAAATCAGCGAACCATGGAATCAAGTCTTAGAAGCGGCCAATACATGTTCCTCAGGGAAAGTATCATCAATTTCAGCCTCTCTACCCAATTCTCGCGTAGCTTCATCCTCTAGTTGAGAAAAGTGATCGACAACTTGATTTTTGGTTTTTTTTCTGTCTTTCACTTTAAAGTCAAATTCTTGCAACAGTAATACCCAACGAATCAATCTCAGTTTCACATTCTTCTTTTCCATCAAATATCTTAAGGCAGAATGATCAGTATGCACTATAACTCTTGTGCCAAGCAAATAGGAGCAAAATTTCTCGAAAGCAAAGACCACCGCAAGGAGATCTTGTTCAGCCACATTGTAGTTCTTTTGGGATTGATTAAGGGCTTTACTGTCATAGTAAATGGGGTGAAGGATTTTATTCCTTCTTTGACCCAAAACTACACCAAGCACAACCCCACTAGCATCACACATCACCTTAAATGGCTTACTCCAATCCGGGGAAATAATAATGGGCGTAGACACAAATTTCTCCTTCAACTCACCAAATGCCTTTAGACTAGATTCATAAAAATAAAATTTACACTCTTTCTCAAGTAACCTGCACAGAGGATGTGCAATTATTGAAAAATCCTTGATGAACCTCCGGTAGAAACCCGCATGCCCAAGGAAACTCCTCACACCTTACAGAGATGGGTGGAGGTAGTCTCTCTGTCACCTTGACTTTAGCTCGATCAACCTCTATACGCTTCTCTGAGATTCGATGGCCCAATACAATACCCTATTTTACCATAAAGTGATATTTGACCCAATTTAGCACAAGGTTGAAATCTTACATCTATTGAGAACTTTGGATAAGTGATTCAAACAATGATCAAACGAATCACAAACAATATCCATAAATATCTCAATGGTGTCCTCCACCATATCGGAGAATATGGACATCATACATCTCTTAAAAGTAGCTGGTGCGTTACATAACCTGAAGGTCATCTTCTGGAACGCGAAAGTTCCATAAGGACATGTAAAAATGGTTTTATCTTGATCTTCTAGTGCAATAGAGATTTGGTTGTAACCCGAATAACCATCAAGAAAACAATACCACCCCTTTCCTGCAAGCCTATCTAACATCTGATCCATGAAGGGCATAGGAAAATGGTCCTTCTCAGCCATGCATTTAATTTCTGGTAATGCATACACACTCTCTATCTGGTAACCGAACTCATTGGAACAAGCTCATTTTTCTCATCAGGGACCACAATCATTCCCCCTTTCTTGGGAACACACTGAACAGGGCATACCCAACTACTATCAGCGATCGAATATATGACTCCTGCATCCAACCATTTAATTATTTCCTTCTTCACTACCTCTTGCATAGGTGGATTTAAACGTCTCTGGTGCTCAATACTGGGCTTATGATCGGGCATGAATTGGAATTTCTATTAACAAATACCAGGAGGGATCCCAATAATATCCGCAATAGTCCACCCAATAGCTCTCTTGAACATCTTTAACACTTCAACCAAACACTCTACTTGTTGCTTATTCAAATCAGATGCAATAGTTACCGGCAAAGTGTCATCTTTCCCCAAGAATACATACCTCAGATGAGGTGGTAGAGCCTTAAGCTCTAATTTTGGAGCCTCCTCAATAGATGGTTTCGTGGGTGGAGACACGCGATACTTCATATCTAAATCCAATTTCTTTGGTTTGAACCGAACATCACCTTGATCAAGTGCCTCAACCAATGACCCATACTCTTCGATATAGTCACTCTCAAAATTGCACTGCCTCTAGTTCCTCAACACCAAGACGCTCTTCTATTTGTACCTCAGACAAACTTTCAACCTTGTATGATATCACAAATACAGATTGGAGCTCACCACTCTGCCTCATGACCTACAAATGTTGAAAGTCGCTTCTTTCATTGTTCAACCGAAACTTCATCTGCCCTTTCTCCATGTCAATTAAGGCACGACTGGTAGTAATGAACAGTCTCCCATGAATAATAGGCACCTCAAAGTCAACCTCACAATCAAGAATCACAAAATCGGATGGAAAAATAAATTCCACTTTCACTAGCACATCATGGAATATCCCAATAGGCCTCTTCACCGTTCGATCGTCCATCACTAGTCGCATCGCAGTGGACTTTGGGTCACCCAAACCCAACTTCTTGTAAATGGAGAGAGGCATGAGATTTATGCTTGCCCCAAGATCACATAATGTTTTAGCAAAGTGTAACAAACTGATTGTACATGGAACAGTGAAAGCACCCAGATCTTCTTTCTTTTGCACAATAGACCTTATAGCAATAGCATTACAGTGTTGCATCCAATCTCATCCTAAAAACTAACCGATCGGTTCTTAGTGACCATATCTTTCATGAACTTGGCATAACCGGACATTTGTTCAAGAGCTTCTATCAAAGGGACATTGATGGAAAACTGTTTCAACATAGTAATAAAATGCCGATATTTACCATCCTTGGTCTTTTTCATCAATCTTTGCGGAAATGGCGGTGGTGGTCTAGGAATGGGGTCACTTTTTGGGGTGTCTCGGCTTGTTTCCCCGATTTATCTACTAACTCACCACTAACTTCCTTTACATCATCATATCCTTTCTTCTTATCTTCAATGCCAGACGGCATAAGTGGATACATTGTATGCTTACCCCCTCGGGTATTGATTGTCATACAATGTCCATCTTTTTTTTATTATGGACAATATTTCTAGGAAGAGTACCCGATTGGCATGGGTTCACTGTAGAGGAAAATTGGGCCATTTGTACTCAGGATTCTTGATTGAGATTGCATGTGCATCCACCTTTTTCCCAATATTTGCTAAATCACCTCTCAACTCTTTGGCATGCTCATCACTAGCATCAAATCTCCTCATCATCTTCTGCAACATATCCTTAACTCGCGCCATACTATCTCCACCATACCTAGGATCAACTTCTCAATTTTGAGGTGGAACATAGGGCCACCAGATCATTTCTATTACCATAGTTACCCCGGTTGAAGTTGGTGTCGCGGTTGTAGTTTCCATCTCAAACATAGTGACTCTCTTGGTTGTATTCCCATAGTTCCAACCTTGATTCCTTGACCTTGCGCCAATTATCCTTATTGGAGACTTGGGTGTTCGGCCGAAAACCAACCTTGATTCCTTGACCTTGCATCAATTATTCGTAGTAGTACTCATCAACCGGTAGTGGTGGTTTAGCCAAATAATTCACCGCATTTACCTTTTCTGCACCCCTGGTGACATGTTTTAACTCCAACGCAAACTCAGTTCTCATTTGAGCCATCTCTTCACGAATCTCATCTGCAGCTGGGTTGTGTGAAGCTTGCACTGCAAAAGTGTTTGTTCCAGTACCCGACTTCTTAGTGCTCCAAGCTTTATTATTTCGGGAGATTTTCTCTAACTTCTCAGCGATCTCTGCATAAGTACACTCCCCATAAGAACAACCCCAATATCAAGCACTGCTTTTATTATTATCATCTTGCCCCAGATAGAAGTACTCTTTCAGTGACTCATCATCAATGCGGTGGTCTGGGATACTTCTCAAGAATGAGGTGAACCTATCCCAAGAGCTGCTTATTGACTCCCCTGGTAATAAAACAAAGTTGTTCTCCCTATCTTTGTGGTTTAGCTTTTTGGAAACCGGGTAGTACCTTGCTAAGAACACATCCCTCAATTGCTCCCAAGTATAGATTGAATTGTAGGGAAACTCAGTAAACCAAATTGCGTCCTCCCCCGTCAATGAGAGAGGGAACACCCTTAATCCAATTACATTTATGTCTAAGTCTGTCCTCCCTACACAACTCTTACACACCGACCTTAGTTTGGCAATGTGAGCATGTGGATCCTTAGATGGTAGCCCCGAAAACAAACCTCTAGCGATGAGCATGCATCTACATCAAGCTACTAGTTACTACGAAAATATGACCATGTGGTAGAAGAGATAGGACAAGTGGCCCATCAGATTCAGTGATGTTAACATTTCCTCTACGGTACTCTTGAGGGCGTGGGGCAGGAGGTTGCCTCCTCGGATTACCTTCACCAGGGTTATCAACAATCACTCGATTATGCGCATCAATCGGCGGGGGAAGTTGATGTTTGATATCATCATCGATATAAGAAGGATTGTTTTGAATATTCATTCTGCAAAGTGTGAAGTTTTGTTCCGGATCAAGTAAAAGTATTGGCTCTCCTCGACTCCATATACTTGGCATACACTAAAGCTAGACCTGCGAGAGACAAAAAAATATAAAAAGCAAAATTAGAAAAATGTTAACTTGAGCGTATCAAGTAAAGAACCAAAATGTTAGGTTGGGGTCGATCCCACGAGGAAAATGGTTTAGACTTAACTTTAATCTACGATTACTTCTATTTAGTCAAGTCCTTTCCGGAAATAAACAATTAATGGGGGGATTTTGTGTAACAAAACTAATTAATTAAGTCTAAGTAAACAAGTAGCTAGTTCAAATATTTGATGTTTATCAAGTGATGAGAGAAACTAGGGTGTAAAATTTTCCGGTAGGTTCATAATACAGTAACCCTAGCTATAACAACTCTTTCCTAGTATCTTGCATTCAAAGTGGTTAGTTATGTATCCCTAATTCCTTGGTCCGGCAACTAGTAAATTTCACTCCGCACCTTGGTTCGGCTACGTGTGTGTACTTTACTAAACCTTACCTTTTACCTCATATTAGGCATCATCATCGATGTATGACTTAGTTATTACTTATCACCAATCGGCACTAGCCTATTATATAGTGTATACTAAATCTACGTTGATAATTCTTTTCTTATTATCTACCACCTTGGTCCGGCAAGTAGCAACAAGGCGAGTTCTAACGTTGAGCAACGTTAAAAAGACTTCTAAATGAAAAAATTATCAATACATGCAAGACCCTATTCTAGAATTTTTATTTTAGCTAGTACTACTATGTTAATTACCCATGGTTCTCACAACCCTAGTTGTGGATTTAGTTACCGGTGTTAAGAAATACACAATTCATATTGATTTGACAAGAATTCATATACTTACTTTAACTAGTTTGAAGAAAATCCAGAAATCACTTGAATTTATAAAAATATTGTAAGAATCAATTTCGGAAAAGTGAAGTATTTTCCGAAACCCAAAGTTCAACAACCAACAGTATAAATCTGAAAATTAACAAAGAGTCCAACCCCAAAAAAGAGGTTGTTAGTCCTATTTATAATGAAAGAGTCCTAAAAATTAAGGGAAACCTAAATAAGGAAAACTTCTGTCCAAAACGCGCCTCGAGTCGACCTCACCGATGGACCGTCGAGGGAACGACGGACCATCGACGCCTCTATCGGTCCATACTTCAACTCTTTTTCAACTGCTATCTTCTCCATCATTCTGTTACCATCGACGGACCCAAATGAAGGTATGTCAATAAACCTATGGTCCGTCGATGGCCTTCATTGCTCCATACTTAGAATCTTTTCAAAATTAGGTACTGGAGCTACATTCTGTTAACACCAACGGTTCGCCAGGACGGTCCGTCGATGAGACGACGGACCATCATCCTTCCGTACCCCCACGCTTAGTCAAAATTCCCCAATCTTTCTTTAGCTGCATAAATCTTCAAACGACGGTTGCCACCTACGGACTGTCGATGGCTCCGTAGGTCATCACTTCTTCAAATTTTAGCACATTCTTCACCATTTTAATTCTAGATAGTTTTCCTACAAACACAGAGAAAAATACATTAAAACTACTTCAAAGAGGCCTTATACACACACTAAAATTAAGGGGAAAACATTGAAAGTATCGTGAAACCACGGTAGATCATATGCTCATATGACGAACTCCCAAGCGAGTAAGCCTGTGAACATCCTTTACTAGTTCCTTCCTTTCTTCCTCAACATGGGCTACACTACCCATAGATAATCTACTAAGATCGTCTGCTACTACAATCACCTTACCCAATTGATAATGCACACTCATATCATAATACTTAAGGAACTCTAGCCATCTCCTCTGGCAAAGATTCAACTTTTCTAGGTAAACACTTACTGAAGGCTTTTATGATCAGTGAACACATCTACATGAACACCATGCAAGCAGTGTCTCTATATCATGAGTGCAAACACCACTACTGCAAGCTCGAGATCATGAGTTGGATAGTTCTTCTCATGCACCTTAAGATGTCTAGAAGCATACACTATAACCTTATCTCGTTGCTTTAACACACAACCTAGGCCAACTCTAGATGCATCACAATAGATCATATAACCATCTTAAACCTCTAGTAGAGTCAAGACAGGAGTTGTAGTCAATCTTGTTTTCAATTCTGCAAAGCTTTTCTCACAATCATCTGACAATTGAAACTTGACAATCTTCTGAGTCAACCTAGTCAATAGTGAGGCTATGAAGGAGAATCCTTCCACAAATCTTCTATAATAACCCGCTAGACCTAAGAAACTTCTAATATCTGCAGCAGAGGTAGGTCTAGGCCATGTTTCATTGCTCTATCTTTTGTGAATCCACTCGGATCCCTTCGCTAGATACAATGTTACCATGGAAAGCAATGGATTACAACTAGAACTCACATTTGTTGAACCTAGCGAATAACTTGCGATCCTTGATAGTATGCAAAACAATTCTCAAATGACTCGCATGTTCTTACTCATTCCTAGAGTAAATGAGGATATCATCAATGAAAACGATAACGAATTAAGTTCAAGTACTATTTGAACATGCGGTTCATCAAATCCATAAAAGCTGCAGGAGCATTGGTTAGTCCAAATGACATAATTACAACTTCATAATGACCATACCAAGTTTTGAAGATTGTTCAACTGTATATAGTTAATGCACATTCCTTGTTCAACTGTATATAGTTAATGCACATTCTGAGAGAACCATCTTTCTTCCTTATGAACAACACTAGTGCACCCCATGCCTAGAATGACATCAAAGTCTACCATTTCTAACTCTACAAGATTTTCTGAGGTAACATTCTGAGAGACTGTGACAGGGCAATTTCTATATACCCTTCTAGCTATAAATGGGTCACCAACTGGAGTAGAGATTGAAAAAGGTTCTAAGAGAGTTTCTAGACTAACACTAAATTGGACTGCTATGTAAGGAGTTAAAAAAAAAGAAATAGTACCCCCTGGATCTAAAAATGCATAAACATCAAGATCGAAGACTTGTAATGTACCAGTGACCACATTAAGAAAACCTTCCTGGTTATGGACAGCCTGAAGATCATACAACTTGTTCTGGCGCTGACTGCCACCTGTACTAGATGAGTTACCCTACTGAGTTACGCAACTTGCTGGTGTTGTTTTAGTTGTAGTCTGAGCTATACAATTACCACCTCGTTGACCCTGTCTAGAAGGACAATCCCTCAACATGTGACCAGATTGATCGCACCCAAAACGTCTGTATTTTCCTGCAAGACACTCGCCCGGATGGTTCTTACTACACTTAGGGTAAGTGGAGTAAGTCTTGGTTCCTAAAACACTTCCCTAATACTTAGAGCCTGGTGCTCGACCCTTCTGGTCATACCTGTTCTTAGAGGATGGAAGCCGACGAAGGGGCTGGAGCTAAAAACATCTGCTGACTCTGCGAGCGATTTCCACCACCCGATTTCTGCTGAGTATAGTCATAGTTCCCAATCCTATCCTTATTATTCTCCTTATCCTATTCCCTAAGCTTATCACCCTCAACCTGTTGAGAATGAGTCATAACCAAGAGATGTTCATATCTCCCAGTAACATAGCATTTCTGCACTCAGTTTTCACCAAATCTGACACTCCATACAAGAACTTATTTATCTGAGCCCTGGAGTCAGCAACCATGTGAGGAGCATAACTGGAGAGTTGGTTAAACTTCAGCCCATACTCTTGGCCTTTCATGTTACCCTGCCTCAAGTTTATGAATTCTTGAGCCTTTGCCTCTCTCAACTATATTGGGAAAAACTTGTCGAGAAAAGTCTCACTAAACAAATCCAAGTGATAGAATCCGCCCATTTGCACCCCTATTCTCCTTCCACTGAGTGTGTACCAAATATGATGCTAACTCAACCCGATCATTTCTAGTGACTTGCATTACCTCAAATATTTTCTTGATCTTATCTAAGAAATTCTGAGGATCCTCATCAGCTTGCGATCCTAAGAACTTAGGCGGATTCATCCTTACAAAGTCACGGACCCTTGCTGCTACTGATCCACTATTTTCATTCATATAAGCATGAACCCGATTGTTCTGTTTAGTCATACTCTAAGCCAACATCTGTATGGCATTTCTAAACTCTGTATTGGAGACTTCTTGATATGGGACTATAGGAGTTGCGTTTGCATTCCTAGCGTTGTATCTACGACCAGGCATGATCTGAAACGTAGAACGTCAAGTTAGAGTGGAATAATATCATACCTTACACACGATAAGAGTAACGAGAAAGTGAAGTTTTCCTAAAACACTTGATAGTCTCCCTCTCATTAGATATGGTGCACTTCACGCCCATGAAAAAGACTCTACTTAGTGCGACTTTTCAGACATCCTAAGACTCTTGAACCTAGTGCTCTGATACTAAGTTTTGTCATGCCCTGAGCTACCCCCAAGACGCGGACACGAAACCTAGGAACCACAAGTGATCCCAAGCTAACCCTGCTGGCATGATCATGAGCATACTAAAGAATATAAATGGATGAAAAAACTAAATCATAATTTAAACTCAAAAGATGGGGAATACCCATATTCTAAAACTGAGATATTTGAAAAGAATGAGTTTAATACAAGAAGTTATTAACTCAATAATAAGTTGAAACTAACTATGTCAGAAAATAGCCTCTAAACTAGACTAGAAATACTTGGATCAACCCCAACTAAATCTAGCAAAAACTGAAACTAAAAGACTAAATACTAAAAAGAAACTAATGACTATAGTCCTCATAGAATGAGGACTCACCACTAAATCTACTGAACTGAAGATCAGAAATTGATATGCGTGATCTGGATGCTGAGAACCTGAACCGACATCACGAGAAGATATAGCGCACGTATGTGTCAGTACTTGAAAGGTACTAAGCATGTAAGATAAAGTAAAGCTAAAATAATACATAACTGAACAAGCACAAAAGCAAGTATATAATCTGAACATGATATAGAGAATTCTGAGCTAACTGAATGCAATGACCAATTTATAACATGCTAAAACTGAATATTGAGTATACTGATAAATGGTCAATGCAAGAGAGTCTGGCTGAACTGTGGGATCTACTAATAACCGATAATAAAACCAAATGAGCTAAATGTGAAGTCCGATGTATACGCCTCATTAAGAGGACCCAATATACCCTGTCAGAGGTATAAATGCATGCTGACGTGATCCTTAACTGATTGCCCATAGAGGGGACTTACAACCACTTGGCTAGTAGTTCTGGGATTAATTGGGTACGTTAAAGCCTAGTCCAACTCGGTATTATGCTACTCCCATTGATTTATATAGTTAACTGATTATGTCTGAATTTTCTATAATTACTGGATAGCTAAAAATTGAACACGCAAATTGATAATGCAATATTTAATCTGATAATGATGTATTAAAAACTGAGACATATATAACTGAATAGCTGAAACATCTGACTTAGCGTGTGTAATTCAAGAACTAAAGAAATACAAGTCTAGGGTTCAGAGATTCATGCGATAAACTAAATAATAACTTTACAGTCTAATTTGAAACATATATTTAGTAAATTCATGAAGTTCTATCAAAGTTCTAAAAACCCTAGGTTTAATCATTATAAGAGAATCAAGAACTGATTGAAAACTACGGACCCAATGGGGAAAGGAAGCCACTAGTGAAATCCCACATACCTGGTGATGAAATTCACGGAGAAACACTTAGATTTCAGGGTTGGAACTGCTAAACCTTGTTGCGTTCTTAAACAAGGGTTCTTGACATTTTTCTCCTTTCTTGCTTCTCATTTTCAAAGTTTTTATTAATGATTTGACTTATGGTAAGTTTTAGTTATGTTTTTGAGCTTAAATTGACTAAAATCTGATGATTTAGGGCAAAAATGACGTATCTTAGGGTTTAAACGAAGTGGAAAAATACCAAAAGACCCCTGGATTAATTGTTATTGGACGAACCGACGACCTGGACAGACGGTCTGTCGTTCCATCGACGGTCCATCGGTTAATTCGTAGGTTGGGCATGTTCGATAGGCCTTTACTAAAATGGACATAACTTTTTACTCGGAGGTCTGATTTAGCAAGGTTGGTTGCTATGGAAAGCACATTAAATTATATATCTATTGGTAGGTCATGGGACACCTAATTCATTTCGTGCTACGAGTTATGTGCATTTGAATTTGACCCAACTATGTTTACCCCTTAACTATCTATTATTTTCCACCTACGGACTGTAGGTCCATCTACGTACCATGCTGGTAAATCTTGATTCTTATCAGAGAATGGGTGAATGGGGTGTTGATCGACGGACTCAAACTATGGACCGTAGTATGACCTACAGACTGTAAGTCTGTCCGTCGTTCGACACTTAGTCAAATTTTCTGGATTGAAATTTTTGATGGTTTCTGACCCAATCGATGGATGTGCAGGACGGACCGTGGGTCAGGCTATGGTCCGTCGATGGCCATCGTCTGTTGCACCTGTAGATTTTCGGAAAAATTGGTTTATGTTGTGTTTTAGATACAGGGTGTTACAAAGAGGGCCATGCTTTATAAAAGAAAAACAAGCTCGGGCGATAGATCAATAGTTGACCGATCTATTTTAACTCTTAGCTTTTTATATAAATAATGGACCCAATGTGTCAATTTCGTTTTAAAAGCTAATAATTTTATATTACATTATTCGATATATTCCTAGAAACATATGTTGATAAACTATTCTATGCAAGAAAATAAACATTATCTTATTATTCTATTGATTATAAGTTTTACAAGTATTATTTTCTTTATAAAACTCGATATCAAATTCAATTTTAAGTCAATTTTTTCACTTTTGAAATATAAAAATAACTCAAAATATGTAAAAAAAAAAATAACTTATAATAAGAAGTGTTTGTCAATGCTAAAATTTAACTTATGTTTTAAATTCATTGAATTTAGAGGATTGTCCAATAAGATAATTCATAAACTTATCCTTGTCATAGATGTGTATTCCAAGGTAACTTATCCTTATCATGGATATGCATTCCAAGGTGATATAAACCTTTTTGTAATAACAATGTATCTATTAATTTGACATTCATCAAGATGACCTTTGAAGTGATTTCTCTACTTATAAATAAAGATATTATTCTGAATGTAAGACACAATTGAATAAGAAGAGAAGTCATCTCTATATCTTGTCTTCTTCTCTTTATATTATATTATACTGAGCTTAGATATTATATCATGTTATCAACACAAGATTCTGGACAATTGAGATTGAGTTTTAGTTTTCCTTTCACTCGTTCTGGTTGATTTGTTATGAGAATCAAGAAATAACTATTGGAATCAAATGTTATTTGCATAAAATAATGATGTATTTTCTAAAAAAAAATTTATTATTTAGAATACAATAGTGTTCGGTCACTAACATTGACAAGGAACCAAAAATATATACTACTATTGGTTGAATATGACGTGCTATACAAAATTTCTTAAATGGAAGAACGTATAAAGTTTTAATATCATTAGTTTGAATATTATTTTGATTGTTGAAAGACTTAAAGGGTCACTTATGTTGTACTTCAGTCTATTATATTGTTTGTTAATGGTAAGACATCAGATTAAAGTCAGGATGCACCATGATAAAAAAATTATTTGAGGGTAAGATGGTAGATTTATGTTCTATCACACCAAGAGGGTAAGACATAAATTTAAATATATATACACCATGATTGGGTTCAAGTCCCATAAAATTATGGTGTAACATATTTTATATGGACATGACATTGAGTTTGAGTCAATGAACCATAGTGATGATAAAATGATGACTAAGACAAAAATAATATATTTTTAATGAGAAGTCTTGAAATTCGTTAAATTAAATTTTCTCCACTCCTTGAAAAGAGTGTGATAACAATATATGATAACTCTGAAATTGATCTGTTGACTTGCTCCATTCTCTTTTGTGAATGTGGTAGCAGTACATTATAAATATGAAAGATGACAATGATTATTGTGATTGTACAATAAATATGGGCATGAGAAAAAGAGAATTATAATAGACATTGTTATGACTAGATAAAGAACATTGTGGTTTTCCAAATAATCCTTCAAAATGAAGGTCATTTTTATTATCAATATGATATGAAAGGTTATTAAATCTGTTGTTGTTGTCGACCTAATGATTTGTTAAATTTATAAATCTTCTATAAAAAAGGAAAGATAAAGTGGTGGTATACCTGACCTTCAGAGTGATGTTGAAGTACATACAAATAACAAATGAGTAATTCATTTCTTGAAAAGAATGTAATTTGTGATAGGCATCATGAATGCTCAACCATTTTTGAAAGTGGGCGTGTCAAATATGAAGAGAAAATATGAATAAGAACATATTCATATATGGTTGGAAATATGTCACAACTTATCTCTATGAGAGGTTTGAGAGAAATAAATAAATTTTATTTGACAGAAACGGTTAATGGTATCGTATATTTATATTTCATAAATATTATGGTATGTTTATTGTGAACTATAGAAAGTTCAAAAGAAAGAAATACTTGCCTATAAAGATTGTGGCCATGACCAAATAATTTTATTGTGTGGCAATACAAATTTGTCATTGATTGTGTACTTATGGTACAACAAAAGCAAAACAAGAAACATGTCTTGCTCGTAATGATTTTGACCATGACAACAATAGTATAATTCCTCCTTGAAGGAGACGGTACCATACGGATGGTGTCATGGAATATGTAATAGTACACAAAATTAATTGTAAGCTAAGAATTTTGTTATTACCAAAAGTATAATATTGGAGTTGTAGTAAGTCTCAAAAAAAACTTTTTGAGTTTTGGATGAGTTTAAAAGAAATTTTGAGGCTATAAATTATGAAAAGATTTAATATCTTCATATTACTAAAATTGAAGTGGGTTATAAATATTTATGTAAAAGATTACCCATTTTTTTCTCTTGTTTGTTGTAGACGAACATGGAGATGCTGATAAAATCACATGCGAAAGTAAAATGTAAGTGTACTAGAATAAAGATTAGTTGGCATGATCGGTTAGCCATTTCGATTAAAATATGATGCAAAATTAATTGAGAATTTAAGTGGTCATAGATAAATGAAATAAAAGATTCTTCAAGAATTGTTATATGTTAGGTTGTTCTCATGATATGATTATCATTATGCCAGTTAAGATTGATATTATATTCCCTTAGATTTTTGGAACATATAAAACGGTGAATATGAGCTCGTTCGCCTGTCATGTGGACCGTCTGCAACTATATAATAAGTTGCATCTATGAGATGGCCATATGTACTCTATTTTAAACTAACAAATTAATTTTTGTTCGATTGTTTAATTAATATCACAATTACAAATTATGAAATTATACTGATAATGCTAGTTGATTTAGCAGAAATTGTATGCATCCAATTATAGTTAAAGCATGGGTATGTGAACAGAACTTCCAAATAAGATTTGGTATGAGATGAATTTATTTAACATGTAGCAACATTGTCCCCTATCAAAATCGATTCAGGGTCAGAAACCTTATAATTTCATATAAAATGTTGAATGTGAGATTATGATTTGATTTCTCCACCACGCACAAAAATAAATTCCCAAATGATGTTGGGATGAATGTTAGATTTTTTGACATCAGGGGGAGAAATAATTAACAACTGAAAATTATGTATGAGGTTTATTATGAATTAATTATCTAGATCCTCGTTAAAATAAATGTGAATTTGAAGTTCAAATGATAATTCAGTTGCATAATTTTACAAATCTATTGCCACATGAATTTACTGTCCCTATGTTATAATTCGGTTGTAAATGCTCCAATAAGAAGTCATTGAAGGATAAAATTTATGATACGCCTGAAGCATAAAAGATCAATCGATTCCAAATGTAAAAATTCTTTAAAAAAGAGAGGAGAAAATGTTCAATATGTTTATGATAATGAGGTCAGTGCTATAAAGGAGCACCTCAATATAACACTTCATAAAATGTTGAAAAGGTGAAAATGATAAAAAATGAAGAGATTTCGATAAGTTATGTCATATTGAAATTGATATTAAATAACCGTTGATGGTATCTTTGATATGAAGTAGCGGTTAATGATATAAATCGTGATGAGGATCTTTAATTCAAATATGTCATATAGTGTAGACAGTTAAATAGTTGGCCAAATAAAATGCTTAATTCAAGTATATTTTATTTTACGTAGGAAAGTGACATTTTTGATTGATAATTCTAAATCAGGATGTAATGTCAGTGGACTACAAATAAATTATTATGTGATAGTATAACCGTAAGATATAAAGTATGGCTTATGTCTTGTGGCATAAAAGTTTTCCACAAAAGTCCTAACATTATTGAAGATGTTTTCTCCTATGGGGGATACTATGAGGTTTTTCTTGATTTGGCAACATATGAAAAACTTGAATGTATATAATTAATAATTGCTACATAATATTAATTATATTGAATATTATGAGCTCAAATTGCTACATTTATATTGAATGCTCCATAATGAGCTCAAAGTTAATATTATGCTACATAATATTCAAGACTATAACCTACAAAAAAGTGTACCAAAATAAGGTCTCAAAATAAAGGTACATACAACCTTCGCAAAAGTGTTTGCTAGTTCCAAAATAAAGCTAGCATACTCCAAAAACATACGACAACATAATAAGGGCCAAAAATCAATCTATTCTAAGATGGTGTTACTTCTTCTTTTTGTTAGTCATTTGCTGCAATTGGGAAGTGGTGACAACATCCTTGTTTTTTCATCTCAAGCCTCTAGGCTTAAAGCCACTGTATATACCCGTTAAACTTGTATCCTTGTAACTTGAACCTGTTGGTAGAATCGTTTGACTTGAAATTCCAGGCTGTTTTTTGAAGAAAAAATCAAAAATAATATATAAACTTTCATTCATTTAAGAGACAGTTAGTGACAAACTTAAGTTTAGTATTTGGGTTCCACTTGCACTTGTGTAGATGTCAAATTCAACATTACTTGCCCCACCTTTAGTTTGCCTCTTTGGTCCCCCTCTTGCAGAATCTTCTCCAGTTTCAACATTTTCTCTTTTTTGTCCAGCAATTTGTCTTGTCCTTGGAGGTAGTTGACAGGTTATTTCTCTTTGTAACATGAATACTTATATCCCAACTGGTGGTGATTGACTTGTTTTTGCAGTCTCCTTTCCTTTTTAACTCTACTTGTATCACCTTAAACTATTGTTGAAGAAGCATGATTGTTTGATGTTGTTGGTCCAAGTTGGTAGGAACTTGTTTGTTAAAGGTGGCTACTTCCTTTGAACTTTGACCAGCAATAAATTGTGAATTATGGCTAGCTGGTTGTGAAGTACGGACACCAACCTAAATATAAAACATAAAGTTTGTTCATAATATTCAACAAGACTTTAAAAAATGCACAAACAAATAATAAATTATTTTACCTTGAAATATTTCTTGTTGTGTCCTGGTTGTTTACACTGGGAACAAGTAATTTTCACTCCTCGTTTGGACATCTTTCCATACTTCTTTCTTGGTTTATGTTTACTCTATCTTCAATTTCTTGGAGGTCTATTAGATATTTGTTTGGGATCAGGAGGTTCAATCCTTGGATTTTTAGTTTTAGGCCACATCTTCATATTTGGAATTGGTTGACTGAAATGACAATAAGCCTTTAAGAAGGTATCCTTGCTATACCAATTCTCCGGAAGTGGTTCATGTTCCTGTTCTATTTGGTAGAAAGCAGAAATAGCATGTTGGCATGGAATGTCTCTCAACTGCCAATTTCTACAGCTACAAACTCTATTATTCAAGTTGATTGTATGCCTATACTTCTCTTCTCCAATTTCACACCCAATTAGCATTCCAAAGCACCTTGTATGCCCTAAACATTTCCTTATTCCCCTCCAACATAAGTGTAGCAATAGGTGCAATATCACATATTCAGGTGTCAGCAAACTTAAATTTCCTCCAACGTGGTTATTATATATTTGTGTCTATAAGATAATATTCATGAGTTAAAAGTTTCAGACATGTTATCTTCAACTGCATCACATTTGGAGTACTCTTGAAAGAATGCTCTAATCCATGATACTCTTGGATAATGTAATAAATCTTCACTAATGCTTTCATTATCAAGTTTGCTCATTTTGTAAAGCTCCTCATTGTACTTAACTTCAAAATTTGTCTTGGAACATCTCCAAAAGTGTTTTCTCTTTTCCTCTCCCTTCCATATTTTACTCCAGTTATACCAGATCTGTCTAGACACATTCTAACTTCAGCATTTGGTATCAGTTCAGCAACAACTCCTTGAAGACCCTACAATAAAGTACAATTCAGGCACATTTCAAGAAAGGAA
Organism: Solanum habrochaites; assembly: GCA_027704765.1. Taxonomy (NCBI): domain Eukaryota; kingdom Viridiplantae; phylum Streptophyta; class Magnoliopsida; order Solanales; family Solanaceae; genus Solanum; species Solanum habrochaites. The sequence goes on from JAKWJA010002500.1 coordinate 43,201,972, forward strand.
AATTGATATTCAGTGGTTTCCATGGTATTTTTTAATTCTCCTTTTTCCTTAAGTGTAGTATGTGTCTAAAAAGCCTTTTGGATTCATTTTTATGTAAGTTTCTCTTTATTTGCAGGAAAATCTATCTAAAAGATGAACGCGAAAGTTTTTGTGAGCAAGAAGAAAGCATAAAAGTACCACTTATGGAGCTGGTAAGTGGTCCGTCGTGCCCTGTTGGGACGGTACGTAGATGCATCGTAGTGAGCTACTGAAGAAAAGATTGATGGGGATTTTGACCAAGTGTGGGGTTATGAAGGCGTTACGGACCGTGTAGCATTGACGGTTTCGTTCTGCTGGTTCGTGTGATAATCAGAGAAGTAGTCCTCGAACCAAATTTCAAGGAGTTCGTTCAAGTGTTATGGAATGGAAGACTCGACGGACCCATTGTGCTGTGACGAATCTGGCATAACTGTCGCGAGAGGTAATGATTTTCAAAGTATGGGACGACGGAAGTCCATGAGGCCCATCCTGACCACGACAACCGTTGGATGGGTCATTGACCCAAGCCCATTTTGACAGATTTCCAGCATTAGAGTCTTTCTTTTATTAGGTTTTTGTTTTTTTTTTTATAAAATAGTTGTTAAAAACTCATTTTTGGGTAAGACTAAGACTCTCATATCGTTAGGGGGGGGGGGGGGGGGGGGGGGGGGGGGGGGGGGGGGGGGATGTCATATAGTTAGATTCTTAGTCTATTAGACACTTTATGTAGATTCTTGTGAAGAGATTTATTTTGATTATTACACTTTGGATGTTGATGTTGGTGATTTTGTCGATTAAATTAAGTAAATTAATCGACAAAATGCCTCTTTATTAGAAATAAATACACGTCATAACTATTTTACCTTTAAATAATTGGCCGACAAACTTTTTACATGAGGTGGCGACACACTATTTATTTACGGGACTTTGTACCATTTGGCTTTTTCAGCCGACGCAAAAAGACAAAAATAAAAAAGTAAAAGAAGAATCTACTGTGATTACTAATGTGATATTCAGCCGACACTAAAAAACACCCCTCAAAAAAATAACATTATTCTAATTTACATTATTTCTTTCTTCGCCTTTTTTTTATTTTATTCTAAATAATACGTCAGGAATTACGTTAGTCTCCCTTGGTTGCATTTTGAGCCAAATATGTCGGATATTTGTGGTCCCACTAGCTTGCAATATGCTGATCAGCAATTCTTCGGATAGGAATCCTTGCTTATCGCTCAGTTGTGGCATAGATTATGTTTAACAGGGACAAAAAAAAAATCCATTCTGGAATCTTCCATAGCCTGCTTTCATCTCTCGTGAATTGCATATAATCATTAAATGATCTCTTGAATTAGTATACTCCAAGACATTTCATGGTAGGTAGTGTTAGCTAATTCTTGTATGATAGTTGATAGCCCAAATTATCTTTTGGAGCATAAAACGCTGGGTATCCAACTCTTGGATCTTAGTTGTTGCCCTATGACATCCGGTATTATCATTCTCGTGGTCAATCCAATTTACTATCGATTATTGGTTTTATCTCGGTATAAAGTATCTCAGCTGGTGCCGTATAGAATTTTATGAAAAATAAATTCCTTTTGTAATTCTTTTGTATATCAAACAAAGGCTTTGTGATCTCCGGGATTCACTTATTTGTACCATCATATGTAATTACAGTATTAAGTAACCATAGCTGTAAAAGGTTTTAACTAAAAGTTTGTGGTTTTAGGTTGTGCCAATTAACTTGTTGTGCTTGATTGTTGTTAACAAATAATCTGGGTTATTCTGTAGTTGTAGTAGATTTGGGGTTTGAGATTAAAAAAGGGTCTGAATTTTGTATATATTGTTCATATAGGTGGGATATTGGTTATATATTTTCTTTTCTTTGTGAGGCGGCCTTGCATATGTAGATGTTGTGGTGCTGGGGTTTTCTACTATCTGTGCTTTTGAAATAAATGGGTTTGTAAAGAAGCTGTTTAGGTTTGTATTTTTTGTTTGTTCCATAGCTGTTGTACTTGTACTGAACATTAGTAATATTAATGTATGGGTTTTAAGGAGTTTCCCACCTCTCCTTCTATCTCTGGCTTTTTCCGTTGCAGAACGACGTAGGGCCCGATGTTTTTTGGTCATGCTGTGACCGTTATTTTCAGCTCCTTTAATTGCATTTCCATTTTTTCTACCTTTTGGCATAGATTTGTCATCATTTGCCAGTAGATCTTTCATCATATCTTTCTCTGAGAGGTAGTCTGCAAATTAGATTTTAGTCAGTTTTTTTATAAACTTCAATTGTAAATGTAAAATTTACATAGTTTAATATAATCTTCTTATATCCTTTGTTGTAAACGAACATATATCGTTTGGTGATCCACCATTTTACCTGTGTATTATCGTTCTTACAATAAAATTTATTGTAACTATGTATGGTTCAAATGCTAAATAAACATTTATATAATGTAAAATAATTCTTTTCTATGTATTTCCCATTTTTTCTGTGCACCAGTATATGTACCTGGAGGTAAGTTTCTTACAATGGTGTTCTATTTTTTCTTTGTTATATTTTATTTTAGTACTCCTCCATAACTGGGATCGCTTGAATCTGTTTCGACTATGTATATGATGCTTACTTCATCAGGAAAAAATATAGTTTTGGTAATTTTTTGCATAATTTTTGCTATTTGTTTATATGTTCTTTATCTTTATCGCCAAGTAATATTCAAACATCTTTTTAAGTTTTTTATATAGTGGTTTAAATGTCTGCTAGTTTGGTGTGTATCTCTTACTTGAATTTACTAATCCTTAAAATGATTGGAACTTCCTTTTTGTATCTCTATATTTTCATCAGTTGTGATTGATTTTGTACTATATGGGTGCATTTTATTCCATTTTTAGTCTATTGATTCCTTAAAATTATATCTGGGGTTTCATTATTTCTGCTTTACTTTTACTTTAAGTCTTAATTACCTGAATTTTTTATTATGATGTATAAATTTTTCTAATAAGCGTAGATGTGCTTCTGTGTTTTGGAATATAATAGTATATCATCTATGTATACGATGCAATTTTCTAATTGGTTTAAAGAATTATCCATAAAGTGTTGATACTACCTGGTGCATTTTATATCCGAAGGTAGTTACATTCCTTCATAGAAACCTTGCGGTTACTGTGGAGTGCTGTTATTGTTTAGATTCTCTTCTAACTTTAAATGAAAAATTCTGATTTTCAGTCAAATTTGCTGAAATAGTTATATCCTGTATTGTCTTATTTTAGTTATTATTAGGATTGGGTAGTTATATGTTTAATTTTGGCGTTTAAATTTCTGTAATCTATAAACCATTCTACTTTACCTCTTTTTGTTCACGTGTTTTATAAATATAAAGGCGGCTTGTAGGTTTGATATTACTTTCTTGTATATAATTTTTCTAATAAATTTCATTTATGTGTATTTTAAAAGTCTTGTAAGTCATCAAAATTGTATTTTAATGGTTTGTGTTATTATTATATTTTCATCTATTAGTTCAGATTTTCACTTTGGTTTATGTTTCTTCCCACCTTGTAAGGATTCATCGTGAAATCGTTCTAAGGGTTCATTATTATTTGACTTTGTCAATATTGAATAAGAATAATTTTCTAATTGGTTTCTGTTTCTTGATCTAGATTTTCATTTCTGGTTTATTTTTTCACTGCCTTTTTCCATTTCATAGCTTTTCTTTGTTTATTTTTTACGCTTTTGCCTCCTAATTTATTTCCACAAGGTGTAGTAACCACCAATGGTTGGTTATTAATGTGGGTAAAATGATTAAAAACGGCATTCCTAGTAACATAGCTTTTGTTGTAAATTCGAAGTTATTAAAATTTCTTCTATTGTTAATATTTATCCCCAAATTGTATACTTATATTTTTGGCTTTCTATTTTGTCATACTTTCCCTCATTATTAAATCCTGTTATAATGGGTGTTTTAATTTTTCCCATTTATCTTCTGGTAAACAATTATATTTACATATGTTTGCTTCTGCTCCTTGTAATTATCATAGGGGTATACGTATCTGTTGTGATACCTTTTAGGATAATTTTTGCAAAGTATATATATGTTCATTTTCAGCTTGTTCTTTTTATAATTAATCTTTTTATTTTGACAAAGTAAAATGTTCACAGCAAGATGTAAAAATTTATATATATTAACAACAAAACATTACAATATAATGGCAAAAGAAAAAACAAAATGTGAAAATAAAAATAGAAAATTCCATTTGAAAGAATAATTACAGTAATAGATAATAAACGATTAGAGTTACAAAGAAATTGAACCAATTGAAGAAGATTTTTAGAATAGTGAAAGAAAGATTAAGTAACCTCTAGTATACAACGCACAAGCATTACCAAATACAATAACGAGAACTAACCTCATCAAGAATGAATACGTACATCTAAGAGAAAATATGAAATACCACAAGGGAATTACTAGGAGAAGAAAGAAACACCAATCATTATTTTATAACAGGGAGTAATGGATCAAAGAAGATATAAAATTCGAATAAACACAGGACGACAAGAAGAAAAAAAAAAACATTATTATAAACAAGAAACTAGTATTAGAAAAGAATAATAAGAACAGACATACATGCCCTGGATTTACATAGTGAAATAATGACTACAAGTGAAGAAGAAACAAAATGAGAAAGAAAATGAAAAGAAATAATATAGTGGCATATACCATTAAAAAAATAATTAAAATATTACAAGGAAACTATTAATAAATTACGGTAGGAATAAAAAATGGTTAGAAAAAGTTAAACATATAATATAGAAAATGAAAATTGACAATAACTTGCAATAAAAAGATTAATTATAAAAAGAAACAAGATGACGAATGAATGAACATATATATACTTGCAAAATATCATCGAAGGATATACAACAGATATCCTATAACTCCTATTAGATAGATACAGAGAAGAAAGAAGCAAACATTGTAAATATAATTGTTTACCGAAGATAAATGAGGAAAACTTAAAAACACCCATTTTTCTCTCCCGCCTCCCCATCAGAGTGCTGGTAGTACAGGATTTAATAATGAAGGAAGTAGGACAAAATATAAAGCAAAAAAAAATATAAAGATTACAAATTTGCGGATAAAAATATTACAAATAGAAGAAATTATAATTCGAATTTTTACAACAAAAGATATGTACTAGGAATGCCGTTTTTAGAGAGCATGGTTACCCACATATATAACAAAAAACACATTGGGGTTTACTCACCTTGTGGACATTTCAAAATAGGAGCAAAAAAGAGTAAAAAATCAAAAAGGACAGCTATTGAAATGGATAAAAGGCAGTGAAAACAAAATAAACCAAGAAATGAAAAAGAAAAATATTAGATAAAGAAAAAGAAACACACTTAAAATTATTATATTCAATATTAGACAAAGTCCCAAAATAATTAATGAAACCAATAGAAACGATTATACAACGATGAACCCTTACAAGGATGGGAGAAAATAAAACAAAAGTAAAAAATTGAACTAATAGATGAATGACAATAGTTATAATTAACACAAAAAACATTAAATTACAATTTTTGAGGGACTTAACAAGAATTTTGTTTTAAAAATACACATAATGAATTATTAGAAAGAAAGAAAAGGAATTATATACAAGAAAGTAATAGCAAGCATACAAGCTCCGGCATTTATAGGTATAAAACACGTGAAAAAAAAGACCGGAGTATAAAAGTAGAATGTTATAGATACAGAAATTTAAACGCCAACAACCTAAAAACATTATTTAACTACCCAATACCTAATTAAAATACTAAAAAAATAAGACAGATAACAAGGATATAACTATTTAGCAAAAATTTGACTGAAACAACAGGATTTTATCATTTAAATTAGAAGAAGAATAAACAATTAACAGCATTCACAGTACCGCCAAGGTTTCCTATGAATGGAATGTACACCTTTCGGAGTAAAAATGCCCAGGTAGATATCAACCACTTTATGGATAACTACTTTAACAATTAGAAAATTGCATCGTATAGATAGATTGAAGTATACTATTATATTCCAAAACACAAGAAAGAACATATAAGATTTTAGAAAATTTAGTACATAAATAAAAAAAATCAGGGTATTAGCTTAAGTAAAGTTAAAGCAGAAAAATGAACCACAGATAGAATCTTTAGGAATTACAAATAGATAAAAATAAAAATGGAATAAAAAATGCAAAACCCATATAGTACAAAAAAAGAATAACACTTGATGAAAAATAGATACAAAAAAAGAAGTTACAATCATTTAAGGATATTTAACAAGAAGAGAATACATACCAAACGAGCAGAACATTTAAAATCACTATATAAAAAAACTTAAAAAAAAGATGTTGAATATTACTTGACGATAAAGATGAAGAACATATAAAAAATATCAAAAAAATTATGACAAAAAATTACCCCCCCCCCCCCCCCCAAACTCTATTTTCCTGATGAAAGTAAGGCATTCATATAACTAGTCGAAAAGATTCAAGCGATCCACAGATGGAGGAGTACTAAAATATAAATAAACAAAGAAAAAATAAGAACACCATTGTAGATATACTCAGGTACATATACTGATTGCACAGACAAAAATGGGGAAAAATAGAACAGAATTATTTTACATTATATAAATGTTATAGCATTTGAACACATACATAGTTTACAATAATTTATTGAGAACAGATAAACCACAGGTAAAAATGGTGGATAACCAAAAAGTAGATGTGATTCGGTACAACAAAGGAAATAAGAAGATTGATATTAAACATATTAAATTTACCATTCAAATTGAAGTTATAAAAAACTGACGAAAATCTAATTTGCAGACTAACTCTAAGAGAAAGATATTGATGAAGATATACTTGCATGATGACAAATCATGCCAAAAGGTTTAGAAAAAATGGAAATAGAAATTAAAAGGAGCTGAATAACTAACGGTCAGCAGCAATGACCAAAAAACATGGCGAGAGAAGCTACGTAGTGCCCAGGCAGGACGGAAAAAAAGCCAGGAGATAGAAGGAGATGGATGGGAAACTCCTTTAAAACCCATAACATTAATATACTAATGTTGCTAGGTAAAGTACAACAAGCTATGGAAAAAATTAAAAAATAACAACTAACAGCTTATTTACCAAAACCATTTATTTCAAAGCAAGATAGTAGAAACCCCAGCACCACAAACATCTACATATGCACCAGCCTACACAAGGAAAAGAAAATAGATAACATATATCCCAAACCGATATTGAAATATATACCCCCCCAAAAATTCAGGACCTTTTTAAATTTCAAAACCCAAATTCTACTACAACGACAGAAGAAACCAGGATTATTAAACCCAAAAAATTACAAGGCTTACAACAAGTTAATTGGAAACCTAAAACCACCCAAACTTATTAAAACCTGTTACAAGCTATGGATTACTTAATACTGTAATACATATGATGGTACAGAGATAAGTGGAACCCGGAGAGCCACCCCAAAGCTTTTTTGATATACAAAGAATTACAAAAGGAAATATGGTTCATAAAAACCCATACTATACGGCACAGCTGAGAGACTTTTTATTAAGCGAGATAAAATCCAATAACAGGATTAGTAAAATGGATTGAACGAGAAAATGATATACCGGAGGAACATAGGGCAACAAAACCAGAGCTACCCAAGAGTTGAGGATACCCGCTTTATGCTAACAAAAGGACTAATTGGGCTAATCAAAACTATCATACGAGAATTAGAATGAACAACACCTACAAGGGAAATGACGATATGCGTTACTATTCAAGAGATCATTTAATGATATAGCCAATTCACGAGAGATAAGACAAGCAGACTATGGCAGAAGTCCAGAAAATGGATTTGTTCCTGTGAAAAACCAGAAGCATGCCAACACAGAGAGAGAGATAAAGCAAGGATTTCAATATCCGAAGATAAGGAAGAATTGCTGATCAGATATTGCAGCTAGTGGGACACAAAATCCAGACCATATTTGCTCAAAATGCAACAAAGGCGATAAACGTAATCCCTGAACGTATTATTAGAATAAAATTAACAAAAAAGTACGAAAGAGAAGGGAAAACTAATGGTTAAATTAGGATAAATAATGTATTTGGTTTTTAGTGTCGGCGAATATCAGCCATACTAGTATAAAGTAGAGTCTTTTACTTTTATATTTTGTCGTTTTGCGTCGGCTGAAAAAAAGCAAATAAAATGTTCTAAAGCGTAAAAGTAAATAAGTGTGGTCGGCCACATCATGTAAAAAGTTTTCGGCCAATTATGTAAAGTAAAATAGATATGACGGTGTGGTATGTATGTAATATGTAAATTATGTCTTATAAAAGAGGCGGCATTTTGCCTTCATTAATAAAACCACATATGATGAAATATTGTGTTATGGGACTAGGGGGTGGTAATAAATACTTCCATAACTAGGGGTTGTGGGAAACATAGGCAAAAATAATGAAAGGTAGAAAACCTAACAAATAACTAATTCAGAATAGTGCCTGCATGCATTGATAATCTTTCGTTTAGAAGTCTTTTAAAGGTAGTGGCCAACGTTAGAACTCGTCTTAATGTACTTTCCGGACCAAGGAGGTAGAGAAAAGTAAAAGAATTATGCACATTAGATTAGTGTATACTATCAAGGCTAGTATTGATTGGTATACGAGGTAATAACTTAGTAAATATTGATACAAATGATTAATAGAGTTTAAAGGTAAGGGTTAGTATAGCAAAACAAGTAGCCGGACCAAAGGTCGGAGTGAAAATTTGCTAGATGCCAGACCAAGGATTTAGAAATACATAAAAGATCACTTTGGCATTCAAGGATACTAGAATAGATGGTCTATAGTTCGGAATTACCAAATTAGGAACCGTGGGGAACAGGAACCCTAGTTACTTTATTAATGATATAAAACTCTAACATTTGAATCTGTTAGTTGTCTACTTTAATTTAGCTAGTTATGTTCATTCATTTAGAAATAACCACCCCCTCCCTCCCTTTTTTATGTCTGTTGTTTCTAAGGAAATAATGACTAAATAATAGTAATAATGGATGTGAAGTTAAGTTCTAAAACTATCTTCCTCGTGGGAAACGGTCCTTAACACTCATTAGTGGGTTCTTTAATCTGATTACAAATGCTTTACATCATTTGGAGTAAGTAAGTAGTTTGAGCGTATCAAAAATAAATTTTATATATCTACAATTATCAAAGTAATAGACAATTAGTTACCTTCTGCATATCTGACATCACTGTAAGACCCTGTCCAGTACCCAATTGCAGGTCATCTTTCAAGTAGTTGATAAAGAAGGTCCAACTATGTTTAGTCTACTTTTCCACAACTATCGGATCTATAGGAAACATCTGATTGTTTCCATTCCCTCCAATTGTTACAAGAAGTTCACCCTTACAAGCACACTTTAAGAGACATTCATCAAATTATATTATTCTTCTGCATCTTTCCTTCCACCCCTTCTTCAATGCGTCCAAGCATACATAGAAGTACACAAACAAATTCTTTCGTGGTACAGTTTCTCTATTTATTCGTACCAAACAAAATTATCAGGATTGGTTTGTTTTATAACTTCAGCATAATCAAATAACCTTTCAAATTTCATATTCCATTCACCCATGTTTTCTCTAAGAATCATCATCTTTGCCTTGTAACAAATTGTTCTACCCACATGCAGTCCTAACTCTTCCCTTCACAATTATTGTATTTTCCAAATCCTCAAAGATGGTTGTTTAGTTATTCCATCCTTGAATTTACTTGATAGGAACTTAGTTGCGCACATTTTTTTCTTATTAGATGATAAACATTTGTGTATAGGTAGGTAATTCTTAGTCATAAAATTACCAGAATCCCTATCCATGCACCAAAACACAACATTTGCATTTTTTCTTGGAATTTTACCATTTCGACCTCTCACTCTTGGCTTCATTCAGGCCTTAACTTAATCTGATAATTTTAACAATATATTAACTGAGCATTTTTTAATTCCTAGCATTCTAAAAAGTCATGTTTCCAGTACAAAAATAGCAACAATACATTTATCATCATTACTCACCTTTTTTCTCTTCTCTGTGTGGTAGATCAACACCTCCAAAACTTTGATCTAGGATATCAGTGTATCATCACTATCATATTTTGATCTATCAATGTATATTCCTCATTCCCTCCCAATATGCCAACAGATATACCTTTTATTTACTTCCCAATATCTAAAAACTCTGCCCACCACCTGCCTCACCTATTGGATTTCTTCAATCACTGTTTTTTCTTTTCCCTATCGTTTTTCTAAGATGAGGATTCTTGTCCTTCTTTTAACCCTAAGGGATCTTAATTCTTCATCAACATCTGAATCATCTTCATCTGGAATATCATCTACATCTAAGTCACTACTAAACAGATCTGATTCAATTTCATTATGATTTGTATCATCTCCATTCAAATTTGAATCATTACCACAGTCCCCTCAACATTTATACCCACAGATTCATCAATAAGGCCAGACCATGGTAAAACAGAAGATGGAGCAGGTTATTCTTTTTCTAATTCATCAACTTCATGAACCACATACACATGAAACTCATCACCATTTACCAAGTCTTTCACAAATTCTAACAGTTAAGCATCAGAAGTAACTTGAACTTAACGCGTTGTTTTTTGCCTCCTTCGTTTTTAGTCAAGTTCAAGAACCATCTTTCATAGTTAAAAAAATGTCTTAACATTTGTATACCCAAGGTCTTTAGTGTAGGAAAGAAACTCGACAAGACTAAAATGATCTTTATCTACGACGACACCATATACATCTACTTCTCGATGGTAAGTAGTTTTATGGTTTGAAGCAACATACCCCCATGATGAAAACATGTTAAAATATAGTTGTTCATATTCCGACAAGGATATCGACCCACAACAAAAGGAAATACCCAAAAAGCCCCTTATTTTATCAGCACTAGTTAGACCAAAACCTAAATTAAAAATGAAAATAAAGAAGAATCAAAAACAAAATACACCTTCTTCAAGAAAACAAAGGCAAAACAGAGGTAGAAAACAAAATGGTGACATCCCAATACCTCGTCAACTTAACATCGCACAGCCCGATACCTCGTCAATACAATCTTAAACCTGCAAATGATGACATAAAATACAACAATGGTTATTACTATCAACAAATTGAAGGAAAAACATACCAATACATGTGAAGGAAGAGACATTTACCTAGGGTTCTCATCGGAGAAGAAAGAGAAACGTATGAAGGAAGATGAAAGAAGGAAGTGGAAATATGATTTGATTTTTAATTTGTCTTTTATCCGATTTAATTTTTCTAATATTTTAAATAAAAATTACGTGTAAATAGGTTTAACAGTTGGCATCATATAATTAATAAGTTAATTCACCTAGAACGGGTTGTGTTGCACGCGCTTATGGTCTATAGATGTTTGTGCAAAAAGTGTTAAAGTGATACATAGGGACCCTACGTTAGGTGTCTAAAATGAAAATCCTTCAGTTGAGGTGTATAAGTGAAAGATTGTGCCAATTTTAGGGGGTCACCGATGACTTCTGCCATATCCTTATCATGAATATGTATTACAAGGTGATATGAACCTTTTTGGAATAATAGTGTATCTATTAATTTAACATTCATGAAGGTGACATTTGAAGTGATTTGTCTACTTATAAATAGAGATATCATTCTCCATGTAAGACAGAATTGAATAAGAAGAAAAGTCATCTTCTTCATCTCTATATCTTGTGTTCTTCTCTTTATATTATATTATATTATATTATTCTGAGCTTAGATTTTATAACAACTTAAATAAAAAATTGATCTCCCTTTTTCTTTTACTTTTTAACTTGGAAATTATTTCAATTTGATATTTTATTTTCTTTTTTACTTAAATTACTCTCTAGTGTCTCATTTTTTGTGAGGTAATTTGACTCCTTACAGAATCTAAGAAAGAAATGAAAACTTTTAAAACTTGTGATCCAAAATAAATGATAAAAGTTTGTGTGACTGTAAATCATTTCATTTAGAATAAAATGAATATTTTATAATTAATCGTTACTTATCATTCTTTTTGAGATTGACTAAAAAATAAAGTAAATTACATAAATTGAGATGGAGATTTTATTTTCCATGTAAATTAAGCAAGCGAGTAATAAAAATGATAAAATATATTTGTATTTTTTTTTTTGGATGTTGATTGCGTGTGAGGTGAAACAATTGTGATTAGTTTCTTGGTTCTTGTGTAAAGCACAATGGAAAACCTGACTGTCACGTTTGATAACACAAAACCCTCCACCGGAAGCAATACCCTCACCCTATATAAATATGCAGGCCGGCCCCTCTACTCTACAAGAAACGACGATGGGAAGTGGAGAAGATAGGTCGGAGATAGTGTTTTTCGACGTGGAGACAACTATACCAACGCGAACTGGACAGAAATATGCACTCTTGGAATTTGGGGCAATTCTTGTTTGCCCAAGAAAACTTGTTGAACAACATAGTTACTCTACCCTTGTACGACCCTCTGACCTCTCTCTTATTTCTACCCTTTCTGTTCGCTGCAATGGAATTACCAGAGATGCTGTCACTTCTGCCCCTTCATTTGCTGATATCGCCGATAAAGTCTTTGATGTTCTCGATGGTTATTTATTATCTCTTCATAATTATTTGCTTTATGAAGAATTGACTGATTTTACGTTTATTTTATATATATGCTTGCTATGTTGTTTGTGTAGGGAGGATATGGGCGGGCCACAATATACTGAAATTTGATTGTCCAAGGATTCGGGAGGCATTTGCTGGAATTAACAGGCCTGCACCAGAACCTAAGGGGACAATTGATACACTTACTTTGTTGACTGAAAAATTTGGAAGGAGAGCTGGTAACATGAAGGTATAGCGTCTTCTTCATCAAAATGTAGGAAACTAACTTAATTTTACGAGTTCTCACTTGTTAGACAAGTGTGAGTTTTTTGTTTTCATTTGGGGAACACTACGGAGTACTCAAATTTCCCGAACCTAAGTCAATTGTGTACATACGCTAAGCAACACATTTTGACACGAATTTATTGATTGTCAAGATCAATAGAATCAGCCTTCTAATATTGGTTTCTATTTATGTTAGAAAATTTCTTTTTATAATATTACCTTTTTTATTCGTGCTACTTCTGTACAGATAAATGTTTACTTGAGAAAGGGTTTCTATTTGTGTTGTAATCTGGTCGATGGGTTCTTATGCCAATATTAGAAGACGAACTCTCCAGTCACCAGGACTGCAAATTTTTCATGCTGTGTCTTCATTTTTGTATGTTTTTTTTTTAGCTTTATTTGAAGAAGCAGGAAACTCAAACAAAATAGTTATCTTCCTTTTTCATAGAATCAACCAGCATATATGAAAAAACGTCTGGTTTGATGTGAAAAAGATGTGTATAAATGTTTCCTCATTCAGATCTGTTTGTAGGTTATATTGATGTGGTTGAATTTCGTATGCATAGATGAAGCATTGAGGAGTATTGTGAAAGAGTTAGATTAGGCATAATTCTGCTAATAGGGGGAGGCTATTGCAATCCTTTTTACAGTTGGGGAGGTCTTGTGTACCACCAAGAAATGTCACAGGGTACAAGTGAAGTGATATCAATTGTAATGTTTAGAACATCAAATGATGATTTGGTTGCATTCTGTTTGCAGATGGCCTCTCTTGCTACATATTTTGGCCTTGGAGAGCAAACACATAGGTAACAATGTTTTATCTTTCTTAAAACACATTTTCTTGTTCTATTGTTGCAACCAAAGGTTAATGCTCTTTAGCTATTCTCATCATGCCCATGCTTAGCCTTATGGTGTATATATTTTCCACACAAGATTACCTTTTAATGATATTAAGATTCTTTTCTAGATCTTAATTAAGACGTATTCAAACCAATGAAGTGCTTAAATCTGAATGAAAGCAAATGCACTTAATGGTGTGATGTTTGAACAATTCAGATTCAAGCGTCCATTAAGTGCAAACAAATGAGGCTTTAATGAACTTCTCATGTGTTCGATCGTTTAGCGTCTTCTAAAAATGTCAAATACGATACAATCAACTAAAATACTCCGATGTAGTAAATCATAATATTAATCTATATTGCATTTTGTTTCGAGAATATTGAATATAGCGACTACTCTCCAGAATAATTGAAATTGTTAAAAAAATATGAACATCCATTTAGGTCATCAAAAAAGGAAATAGATATCCATGTATTTATCAACATGGTTATATTAAACAACCAATATAAAAATAAAAGAAAAATTAAATAAAGTGTGGAATACCTAAGGGTACCAACTATATTATATGCAATATAAGGGCTTTGTATATAAATAAAGTGGAAGAAACAGCTTAGGCAAATACAGAAGAAGTATCCCTTGGCTATGGCCCTTCTCCGGACCCTGCTTACTGCTAGACCGGGATGATTTGTGCACCGGACTACCTTTATTTCAGCTTGTAATCAAATAATCCCTTAACTTAACTATATTATATGCTATTGGAACTTCTTTCTATCAGAATGAAATATCCTTGTGGACCATGCCCGTTTTATCTTGTAAACATCTGAAGGGGGACCAAGATATGGGATATGGTATTATTGTATTTACTTGGAACTTTTCAGCCAGTTTGGTGTCTTGCTCTATATGACTCGATAAGCAAAAGTGTATATGTTTGCGTAACAGTTCCACAGTTTTAGATTTTGCTTATTTAGTGGCTTTAAGGCCCTGGTATGTGTGGATGTTCACTCTTGGTAATTTCAACAGATTTTGACTGTAGTTAACTGTCAAATAACCCAGAGGTGTGTTTCTAATCTTTTCCAATAGGAAACACAATCTGTGCTATTTGTAGATGATTTAGATGGTTTTGGCCCGTGCATTGTGAACTGCAAGGTTTGGAATATTCTTCATTGTCTCAAGGTTGATGTTTTACTTTTCAGAAGTTTGGATGATGTCCGAATGAATTTCGAAGTACTAAAGCACTGTGCAACTGTCTTGTTTTTGGTGAGTTGTTCAGTGTTATACTTTTAATTTTAGTTCTTCGAGTCTAGGTTTGCTAATGTTAACAATTATTCTCAAAATTTGCAAATCATAGATAAACTGTACAGCAGAACCAATTTGACATGCTTTTGGTTTTTCTTTTCATTGCAGTATTTTCCTTTATCCTATTTGTCCATACAATCATTCCATATTTTTTTGAGAATGACAATCATGCATACATGTTGAGATATTACGGTGCAACAATAATAAAGAAAGTATATTATTACTCTAATTTCTTTCCATGTCTATGTCAAATTGTAGAATGTTTGCTATGATCAATGAAATCCAAGTTGCATGCACACCTAACACCTGAAAGGCTAGAAATCAAACTCATAAATCATGAGATTGGTATACCTTCCCTTCTTATAACCTTATACTTGGTTAGCCCAGTGTTTTGGGAAGCGAGAAGCGGAAAAAAGCGACGAGGGCTCGCTTCACAGAAGCGAAGTGATCATTTTTTAAAAAGTAAAGTAGTATTTAGTATAAAAATAAGAAATATTAAATAACCGTCTACTCCTCGGTAGCATATCCATGCCACTCCTCTTCACGTGTACGAACTATCTCAGGTTTGCCTCCCTCATCTTGTCCACCATGGAGGTCACTCTACCTTTTCTCGAATATCTTTGTTCTTAATCTTACCAAGTATGCTCAAATATCCATCTCAACATCGTTGTTTTTCGCTACTTTCATCTTGTGGACATGCCAGTTCTTGACTGACACCAATAAACTAAAATGTTGAATCAATTGTGAAGCTTAAGAACTGATCAAGAAAGTAATTGAATTGTACCTGATAAGAAGCAAAAATGGAAGATTCATCTTTCTAACAACTTAAACTTTCATTATTTGCACTGTTCGAAATAGTATCAGATCTGGAGTTCAAATTTCATCTACAAAATAATATTTTCACATTGTCATTTCCCTTACAATTAAGCTTTTAGATGTGGCAGTTGACACTGCAATCAAGAACTGCAAGGCCATGTTACCACATCTTACGAGGATATATATATTAACAGTTCACTATCATTTCTAAAAATTCTTTTGATCAGAACAGACTATTGAACTTTGCCATGGGTTGAATAGCTAAATTGTCGTACTTGCAGGAATCCAGCCTGCCTGACGTATTAACCAATAACAGTTGGGTGTCTCCTAATGCTGCCATAAGAAGTCGTGCTAATGGAAATACTATTTCGGAGGGGATGGGCTTGAGTACACCTTCATCAAGTGTCAAGACAGGACGTACTATGAAATCTGTTGCAGAAGCTTACATAGAATCAGACAATCCAATACTTCCGCTTGTGAGCAGAAATATGGAGGAGGTACCAGATCTTATTGAAACAAATTCCTCGAGGCCTGACCCTTTTAACTTGGTCCAATTCAGTGCAGAAGTAAGGGAATCCATTCAATTAGATGCAATGGAAGAAGAACCTGCTTCATGTTCTCAAGATTTTTCTGCATCAATTGCAACAGAGGGTTACATTGGCTTCACAGACTTCTTAGAACCAAATAAAATTTCAATTTCTTCTGTCTCCTCAATTCTTTCCCCCATACATCGTGGAATGCCGAAGATACAAATCTTGCACAACAATACTGAGTTGCAAGTTTGCTCTAAATTCCTGAAGGTGCGGTTCGGAATTAGCACGAAGTTTGTCGATTATGCTGGTCGGCCACGGTTGAGTTTTGTGGTTGATACATCATCAGAGTTGTGCCAACTTTTGGATGCAATTGATAATCTTGCTCAGAAGTTGAACGAGGATTCAGGTAGCATGTCAGAATGGAGGCCTTTAGTAAACAGAAAACCTGGCTTTATGAACTGCCCTACCGTTCGTTTAAAGTAAGTTCTGATCTTCCTTTCCTGGATAAGTGAAACCTGCTTAATTTTCCTGTTATTAGAAACCAGAAGAGATTTTACCTTTTGTTTTTTTTCTGGTATATTCTTAATGCTTATGAGATCAAATATTCGTTTTCCATTATGCTATGTAATGAGAGGCTAGTCTGCTTCTGTATATGCTAGTCTTCCTTCAGATTTTCCAACCTGATGCACAGCACAAGTTGTAGATGAGCTTTTAGCTCATGGCTAGTTCAGGCTTTACATAGTTTAATTCAACTAATATTATAGTGTATTTGAACTTGCAGTTTACCAACTGTTATAGATGGTAATATCTCCCGCTGGGTAACGGAGATATACCAGAAAGAGTCTTCTGCAACACAGAAGCTCATGTTCAGTAGGTTTGATGTGACTGGACTGGATTCCTTGATTACTCCAGGGACTCTGTTAGATGCATACTTCTTGGTGGATTCATACGACTATCAACAGATTGCAGGCATCCGCCTGGTGGCTAAAAAATTGATTGTTCATTCCTCCCTTAAAGATAAAGTGACTTGTCCATTAACATAACATAATAGTTGTACAATTTGCTTCTATTTTCTAACCTAGTTCTTTACTAAGAACACGGGAGTATCCTGTACAGTGTGACAAGAATGCTATTCAAATTGTTTACTCTAATGTAATAATTTGGGTGGTTCATCCACTTTATATAAGTTGAATGACTTTTATACACTTGTTTGAGAATTTGTCCTATGATATCATTGCTGTTTCTTTTACAACCACAATATCATTGGAGTATTCCTATTATCTTGAGAATATACTCCTTTCTTTTAATGGGACGTCATGTTACATTCGTTCCTTAAAAAAAAAACTGAACAAAAAGTCTTTTAAAAATATGATAAAAGCTTGTTTAATGTCTCTATAAGCAACTTCTTTTAGGTATTCAATTGGAACATTTATTCCAATCTTAGAATTTTATAAAGGTTAATTAAATTTTAAATTAAAATTATGAAAATAAGAGTTAATTATTTGGGTAGTTTTTCTTTTATTAATAATACTATTTTTAAATATATGCTTTACATTTACCATCGAGCATATATAGCGATAATTAGTTCTACTTATTTTATTAGATTTAACTTCTCTTTTATGTTCTTTCTCCCTTTCTTTCTATCTCTCGCTTCTTCTTTTCCTCCTTGCACCTTCTTTCTTTATGTTCTTTTTCTCTTTATTTTCTCTCTGCATCGTCTCTCTATATGCTTTTTCTATCTTTTTATTTCTCCCTGCAACTCTTCTCTCTATGATCTTCCTTGATCATTCAATATTATATATAAAGGAAAGATTTATAAAAAAGTTAGGGATTCATAAATCGAAGAATCGAAGCTGCTTAGTTTGTAGAAAAAGTTGACTAATTATTTATTTATTGCTTTGGCGTGTCGACAATTTCCATTATAATGAAGATTATGTAAATAATTGCGGTCATACTTGATGAGAATTTGTAGATTTGAGTATATATGAAGATATGAAGGTTTAAATAGATGGAGGTTTATGGAGGTTTGAAGATATGATGTCATCTTTATGTTCTATACTTTCTCAAATCTAAATGTGTATTCGTAAGAAAAAAGTGATATTTAAAGATATGATTCATCTTTGTTACAAATGAAGATATATAATTAACAACAAAATGAATTAAACTTGAATAAAAAAGGTAGTACATACATTAAAGTTGAATTAGAATAGAATCAAACATTAATAAAAAAATGTATCAATCATAACTGCAAATGAATTAAACTTGTACTAAAAGTGTTTTACACAACTCTTAAGTCAATCAAGAAGAGAGATTACACATAATAAAAAAAAATCATTAATAAACCAGTCATGATCTATATCGTGAATTATACGTTTTATACAATAATGAATTCAACCAATAATCTATATAACAAATCAAACCAATAAACTGCAAAATGAATTACATTTGTATTATACAAGTATAAGTTGAATTGAGAAGAAAGAATCAAGCATAAATAAAGACGTAACTAATAAAATACAACATTGGCTTAGAAGTGAATTAAACTTGTATCAAGAAGTTAATTAAACAAGTAATCCAATCGTACCAAATCAACCAATTAAACTTCAAAATGAATAAATTTCATTAAAAGTGTATAAATAATACTAAAGTTGAATAAAAGAGGAAAATTAAGAAAGATTGAAAAACTACTGAATTTACCTGTGTATTATCATGAAAGAACTACTATAATGTGTATAATAATTTTTGATTTGTATCATGATAACGTGAATTATGTTCGCAATATGTATTAAAAAAATGTATTGTTCACGAATACCTTTAACTATATGTCTTGTAAATTATTTTTAATTTATATCATTAAAAAAATGAGTGACGACTACTCAATATGTTATTAAAATGTTTGTGGTGTGTCTTCTAAAGGTAACTATTAGTGGTGTCACCTAGGTATTATTTTTTGTTGGTATCACTAAGAAAGAAGTGAAGTTTGTCAATAATGTATTCATAAATGTACTATTCATAATAAACGTGTACTCATATATCTTTAGAAATTATTGTGATATGTATCTCAAAGAAAAGAGCCGATGTTTGCAATATTTTTACTACAAATGTATTGTGGGGTGGGGCCTATGTTTATGTTACTCCAATTATTTTTAACCAAGTTTGAATATAATTATGAACCTATCTATAATAATCACTTTATTTGCAATTGCCACACAGTTTTGTAAACCTTCACCTTTTTGAGTTTTTATCTAATATTTCCTTCTAAATTAATTGGTATAAACTTAACAAACTTGTTAAATTGAGATAGAAACATCCCAAACGTTGTTTTCATTATTTTGTAGGACAACCTATCGAACTAATAAATTCGTAAAATTCAATATTTTCAAAATTTGAAGCTTAACAATAATTATCAATGGTGAACTTTTGTTGTTGTGATTTTAGAGATTTGAAATTTCTGCTTGAAAATATAATTTTATACAAATTTTTGGTTTTTCTATTCCTCTACTCTCGTGTTTTTTTTTTTAAATAGTAAAATATGAATAAATTGATTTGAGGAAAGTTATTTAAATTAAAATTTCAATAAAAAAAGAATAAAAAAAAAGAAGAGGAGAAAGATAAAGAATGACAAAAAGAGAAGAAGGAGAAAAAAAATAAAAAGAAGCAGAGGAGGAAGAGAAACAATGGCACAGAAGCAAAGCGGCGGTATATTTTTTTATTAAAAAAATATTATAATCAGTTAGAAAAATTATGGTAAATAATTTTTTGACATAACATATTGATGTGATTTACCCTAACAATTACTCCATTATATACTTATCAATATTTTTAAAAGTAATTATAAAAAAATTAGAAGCAAATAAAATTCTCACACAAATTTACTAACAAAAAGATGATAAGTAGTATTGATATTGCACTATAGGTTCCAATTCTATAAGAATTCTAGTACATAGTATTTACTTTAAAAGATCCAATTTTTATATATTCTTTCAATTGTGTTACTCTCTCTAACTAGAATATAAAGAAGCACTTTTTTGAATTGACATAAAATTTGAATTTAAAATAAAACAAAAAAGTATATTTAAATTTATAATTTGTCCTATTTTAATTTGACACGAATTTAAGAAATTAATCTTTTTTAAAATATTGTGATTTTAAATCAAATGTATGTCAAATATACTAAATTTAATTGTGTATTTTAAACATGTAGGTCAAAAATGAAATTCAAAAGTTTCTAAAAAGGAAAAAAGAGACATTTTTAAACAAATTAAATTTTTTTAAGACAAATAAGTTGAAACAAATGAAGTATTTGATTTTCTCCCCCAAGGTTAAATAATAAAAAATAACTATTAACCTTGATAATAGTTCAATGAAATACATTGTAAAATTAAAAGTGTTGCTTATTATATCTATATATATATAGAGCTAGTTTTGAGACACGTATGTTGCACATGGATATCAAACTATGTACTACCTTATATTCTAATAATAATTTGAATATTATTAAACCAAAACTTTATGTAAACAATTATAAATGTAATAATTTAGTATAAGTTCTTATGAACAGAGGATGTAAACTACTGAAATTGTCAACTCAATATCCAAAAACACCTATAACTATTTATAATATAAAGCTAGATATAGATAAAGTGATCTGGCTCCTCGCTATGATTTCTAATTAGATTTATCATTTTCCTTTATTCTTTTTTTTTTTTTTAGCTTTTTCTCATTTTAAAATTGATTGTGATATGTAAAAATAAAAATTTCACTCTTACAATTTTTTAGTTACACCTATTAGATATAGTTTATCCTCTCTCCCCTAGGTGCATTACTCATTTATTATTGTATTATTGAAGTTCGTATTTTCGATTAAATATTATATAAATAAATAAATAAATATGTATATACTATAAAGATATACTACATTGGATAGTTTTAGTTTGAGTATTCTATTAATTTCACTATTAAGTTATGAAATGTTCAAAGTGTCCATTGAACTTTGAGATTCTCAACATCAATAAATCACAATTGAGTTTTTAAGAAGAGAAGAATAAAAAACTAAAAAAACTCATACTTTTAGAAATGTGAGGAAACCCCTCCATTTATAGTCAACAAAAGTTGGTATGAACATGTGCTTATTGTTTTTTATCATAAAAGTCACAATCCTTTAGAAAAGTTAGAACTCATTGAAAAAGTCACAACTCTTTAGAGAAGACGTAACTATACAATGTGAAAAGTTGTGTGCTTTTAAAATAAAATAATATAAATAAATATAATATAAAATATAAAAAATATACTAAAAGTGGAGTTTAAAGAAGAAGATCATTAGAATCCGTCAAAAAATTTAAGTTAAAAAATGTGAAGAACCCCTCTTTTTGTACCCAACAATGGGTAGTATGAAAAAATATTTAAAGGCATAATACATAAATATGTCCTTTGACTTGTCTTTGAATTACATTTATACCCTTCAACTTTCGGTGTGCACAAGTAGACACTTAAACTTGTATCAAGTTGAACAAATAGATACACATGTCTTACATGTCATCCTACGTCATTTTTTATCCTATGTGGTGTCTTACGTGTATTGTATCATGTGTTCATTTATTTAAAAGTTGGATAGTTAAACTGTTTGTTTGTGCATTATGAAATTTGGAGGTCAAAGTAAAATTTGAAGTCAAGTTTAGGGTCAAATATATGTA
Organism: Solanum habrochaites; assembly: GCA_027704765.1. NCBI lineage: Eukaryota > Viridiplantae > Streptophyta > Magnoliopsida > Solanales > Solanaceae > Solanum > Solanum habrochaites. The sequence goes on from JAKWJA010002500.1 coordinate 43,224,142, forward strand.
TTATGCCAGTCAAAACCCTTTAGAAAAGTCAAGTCTTTAAAAAAATCACAACCATTCGAAAAGGTCATAACTCATCTAAAAAATCACAACTCTTTCGAAAAATCATAACTCTGCAAAAAAATGACATATATACCTTCAAAAAAGTCAAACTCTTCGAAAATGTCATAACTCACCTCAAAAACCTTAGCTCTTTGAAAAAATCACGACCCTTTAGTACGAAAATATGTCTACGTTCAATATAATGATAACATTATATTGTATAAATAAATAAATATAAGGTCCTTGCCTTGGGAAAGCAAGAACATCTTATTTTCAGTGTTGAAGCAATACACCACATTCCAATTATAGCTCACGTGATCAATATCGATTAATAATAAATATCTCACAAAACAAACTAAGTTGTTCTTATAGTTTTTATGAAGCTTTTCTTATGATTTCAAAATATATCGACCATGTTCATGATTTAAGATATCTCTTTAAATGTTTTACTATGTTTACCTTGGTCATGCATTTAATGTTTTCAATTATGTCCCTTTATCATAATATTTTCATGCATATGTGTCATACTTAATATATTTCATGTAATAATGCATATTTGTGTTTACATTGTTTCACTAATGTAAGACGTGATGCTTCCTCTCCCTTCGCTCGTGGCTAGTCGGTGATAATTGAAGTTCATAGATTTGGTGAGTCCCCATGTTCAAAGGACAAAGGCATCTTTACTTGATTTCCTTATGTTTTAGTTTCCAGACGTTTTACTTGGTGTATCAATTACGTTTTGACCACTTCGTTTGATGTACTAGATGGATTGTCAATACGGTGGGTTCATAATTTCCACTCAATTAAAAAGTAGTAGAAGTGTTTTTCCATTTAAAAACTTTAACTTTTCTTTGTGGGGTCCACACCCATTGTAGATAATTACAATCAGAACTAAAATGCAGAAAATGTTGAATTAATGTTTGTTGCTCATTTTTAAGAGTCAACATATACTGCAACAAGCCAAAGCTCACTATTTCTTTTTCAACGAAAATCTTACCAAGAAATCTGCATAGGTGTAAAGGTTGAAATCTTGTGTTTTTGTGATGTCGTTGGTAACATCATTAGGAGTAGATTTATCCTATAAATACAGAGCCCTTGATCATTTCAATAACACACCAAAACTTGAGAGAAGAACCACTTTGAGAACAAAGTGAGGTATTCCATAGACTATACTAGAAAAATAGTATGTGAAGAAAAATAGAGTGTGAGCGATATTTTAGTAAGCTGTAAACCAAAAGAGTGATTCATTTTGAGTGTGTAGTAGTCACTTTGAGTTATTGTTATTCGTGATACCCATGTAAATTTTTACTATAGTCATATCAGGTGCTCCTCTTGGCCCGTGGGTTTCCCCTTGTGAGAAGATTTTCACGTAAAATTCTGGTGTCGCTATTTTGTTTTCCATTTAATTTCATTACTTTTACCATATATATTTTTGTGTTTATCTGCGTTTGTCCAACAAACTAGTTTTAGAGCGAAGGTTTTATCTGAGTATGCTTTGTGGTGCAGCATAATTTGAACTTCCACATATGAAAAGATTTACTTTGATTTGTGATAGCAATATTTTTTGGGAAAAAACAATGGAAGCCAACACAAGTAGAATGGTTACTTTGAATGGTGTTAATTATGCCTTTTGGAAGGGGAAAATAGAAGATCTTCTTTATGTTAAGAACTTTTACAAACCAGTATTTACCACTGTAAGGTCTGATAATAAAATATATGAAGAGTGAAATCTGTTGCACAGACAGGTTTGTGGATTCATTAGGCAATGGGTCGACGATAATGTGTTGAACCATATTTCTGGGGAGACTAGGGCTGGCATGGGGAACCGATCATCCCGCCCCGGCCCACGTCCCGTCCGCTCCCCGTCCCCGCGTCCGGCCGCCCCCAGGTTTTAAGGGATTACGGGTGGGGGTGGAGGGGACCGGTCAGGGGCCGTTCACCCCTGAGTCCGGTCGACCCGGGCCCGGTTGAACCGCCGGTTCGCGGGATCCCCCCATATTTTTCTTTTTTAAATTTAAAATGTAGCGTTACTATCCGTTGGGGTAACGACTATGGGCCCCCCAACGGATTTATTCCTCCTTTTTGACTCCCAACACCCCCTACCACCCCCTATCACCCCCCTACTTTTAAAAAATTTTCTAAAACCCTCAAGTTTTATAATTAACATTTTACCTTTTTAATACTTAAATACACCCTATCCTCTACCTATTTCTACAAATCATCTATTCCATGTCTCTCTATAGTTTTCTATATTCTATCAAGCTTCCAACTCGCAAGTGTTCATCTTAATATCTATTCAATTTAATTCTCATTTATTAGAATCCTATATGTCAATTTTCAATTCAAATTTTCATATTATATCAATAAATAAATTATATTTCTTATATTTTTATCAGTGATTGACTTGGAGTTAACAAACTACAAGTTACACAACCAATCACAAGCTTCAACAATCGGTTTAAAACGTCTGGCCTATTATAACGCAGACGTTTAAAAGGAGAAAACGTATTATTAGGACTTAACATTCGCATAACTAATGAAACATAACCCTTCCTAGAGGTGGCTGCGTAATTAGTTACTACTCATCTAATATCTGTCAAATATTAGTTTTACGTATGAGAACTTAATTGAAACCGAACCTCTTTAGAAGGTGGCCTGCGTAGAATTAGTTTACGCCACTAATATTTGTTAATTGTAAGTTGTAACTTATAAGTTTCTATTGATATTTTTTTTATACATTAATTGTTGAATTTTACTTTTATAGATACAATTAAATATATATACTAAAGTACTAAACTAATTTTTAAAATACTTACTTTTAAACTTTACACTTTACATTACTTTAAACATCTAAATTACCATTTTAAAAACTTCTCAAATTTGAAATTTAAAAAACTTTAAGTTGCAACTTGAATTTTAAAATGAATCTTAAAATTTTGAAATTAAAAACTTAAATTAGAAATTTATTTTGATATTTGAAAATCAAAATTAATTTAAAATTTATTAGCTAACGATCGTACCCTTTCAATAAAAATATAATAAATATGTAAAAAAAAGATCCCCCGGCCCATCCCATCCCGTCCCGTCCCCCCATCCCGGCCCCCACAATCCCGGTCCCGGATGAACTCCCCCCTCCCCGTCCCCTCCCGTCCCGTCCCCTTCCCCGTCCCTTTGCCAGCCCTAGAGACACATGCTCGAACCCTATGGGATCATCTTGAATGTTTTTATGCTCGGAACACTAGTAATAACAAAATGTTTTTAATAAAGCAAATGTTGAGTTTAAAATATCATGATGGTTCTCCGATGACAGACCATCTAAATAATTTTAGGGGATCATGAACTCAATTATCTGCTATGGACATCAAATTTGATGAAGAAATTCAAGGCTTGCTTCTAAATAGTTCTCTACTGGACTCTTGAAAAACATTTAGAACTTCATTGTCGAATTCTGCTTCAGATGGTGTGATCTCTATGGGTTCTTCCAAGAGTAGTGTCTTGAATTAAGAGATGAGAAGAAAAACTTAAGGTTTTTCTTCATTGGATTTCCTGATAACTGGCCCTAGTGGGAGAAACAAAAATCGTGGTTCTCAGTATAGAGAACAAAAAGGAGCAAATCCAAAGGCAACTTAAGGATATTGAGTGCTATATTGGTGGGATGAAAGGGCAACACAAGAAGTTCTTCATGAAGTTGAAGAGGGAGAACAAAACAAAGAGAAACTAAAGGATATGCAATGAAAATTGCTAGCTACGTTCCACCGAATATCTTATGTACTGTACTTGAATGCAATATGATAAATATTTCTTGTGATGAGTCCAAGCTGGGTCTTACACTGGTGCCAGAAAAAAAAAAAAAAAAAAAAAAAAAAAAAAAGAAAAAAAAAAAAAAAAAAAAAAAAAAAAAAAAAAAAAAAAAAAAAAACAAAAAAGAAAAAAAAAAAAAAAAAAAAAAAAAAAAAAAAAAAAAAAAAAATAAAAAAAAAAAAAAAAAAAAAAAAAAAACACATCTCATGTTGCATCAAGGAAAGGATTTTTCTCTTCTACAACTCCGGTGTTTGGAACCTTGAGTATGGGTAATTGAGACTGTTTCTATGATGGTTGGTATTGGTACAATTTTGTTTTGAAAACTAGTGTTGGAATTAAACTACTTTTTGACAATGTGAAACCTGCTCTCGATGTTCGGCTGCACCTATTTTGTTGGTGTTTTAGATGAATGAGGTATGTTATACCAACGGTGCTGGAAAATGGAATCTCCATAAGGGTTCCTAGTTGGCTCTGGTACAACATCGTGGTCTATACTGACACGACATCTCTGCTTGTGTTGATATGGTGAATGTGGTTGAGAGCGATAACCGCTTAACGTTATGACACAGGACTTAAGCGACTCAGCTACAAATGACTTATTTCTAGCCAAGAAAGAAATTTTTTGTCAATTTCAAAAGTGCTAATTAGAAGTGTGACCATGCTTGGATGTAAGAATAGAGAGTTTCTTTTAAGTCCTACCCTCCTTCTATAAAGACAGATTGCTTGAGTGGTACATTCTGATTTAGTGGTCCATGAAGACAAAGACCATTGTGTGGTTGCACTCTACTTTGTCCACTTAATTGATGATTGCTCGAGAAAATTTGGGTCTATGTCTGACGACTAAAGACCAATGTTATGTGTCTTCAAGCGTTTCAATGCTTCAGTATGAAAGAGAAACTGGAAGGAAACTTTAAATGTATTTGACTGATAATGGTGGTGACTATTGTGGAACATTTGACGATACTACAAAGATCAAGGTATTATACACCAGAAGACCCTCCCAAGACTCCTCAGTTTATGGTTTGGCCTGAGAGGATGAACCAGACCTTGATGAAAGAGTTATATGTGGGCTTCTGAAGCAAAATTTCGAACATCATTTGGGTGAGGCTTTATTTTGACCGCTGCACATGTTATTATGTAATATCCTATTTGTGCTTTGCAAGTGATGTACCATAGTATTTGGTACGGAAAGGATCCTATGACCATTTGAGAGTATCTGGTGGCAAAGTTTTTGTACATGTGGCCAAAGATTAGAGGTCAAAGGTTAGATGCCAAGACAATGTAGTGCATATTCATTGGATATTGGCCTTGATTATTTCGGTTTACAGGCTATATTATCCAATTGAAAAGAAACTTGTGAGAAGCCTGACATTATTTTAATTGAGAATCAAATAATTTGAAGATATTGCCAAAGCGGAGAAGCTAGAATCTTCAATTTTTGATGTGTAGTTCTCATGATGAAGTTCCTCACACCCAAGTGTGAATGATGTTTTTGTTTGGTTTTTGATAATCATGGTGATGTCCGCAGAATCATTTAGTCGAATCAACATATGATTTGATAATAACAGTGATAGTGTTAGTTGAGATCCTGTTCTCATGAAGTGGGGAGGAATCAAATTATTCAGCTTTGGAGGTCCACAAGCAGTGATTTTCTCCTCGTTATTCACCAAATGAGTATGGTTCGCTCACTGACAGGGGAACTTGAATGTTTATGAGGAGGCATGGAAGATGAGACAAGGACAATGGATTGAAGCCACGCAAGATGAGATGAAGTCTCTACATGAGAACCACACTTATGAGTTTGGTAAATTGCCTAAGTGAATGAGAGCTTTGAAAACAAGTGGGTGTTCAAAGTTAAAGTTGAAAGAACCAACTGAAGCCCCAATTACAAACTAGATTGGTTGTTAAGGATTTGGTCAAAGGAAGGGTATTGACTTTGACAAAATATTTCTTTAGCTGTGAAATATTCTCATTCGCATAGTTTCTAAGGTTTGGCTGTTAGTCTTATTTAGATATTGAGTATATGATCTGAAGAACGACTTCCGGGACCTGAAAAGAATATTTATATGTAACAACCCTAGGGCTTCAAATTATATGTACAAAAAATTTTTGTGTGCACACTCAGAAAGAGTCCTATATGTCCTAAGAAGCTCCTAGACATTGTACAAGAAGTTTTTGAAATCTGTTATGGGGGGAGCAAGGCTTACGAAACTTCATCTGTCATTGTGTATTTGTACAAAAAATTTCTAACCATGATTTTATCATCCTTTGTTGTATGTTGGATGATAATGTTGATTGTGGGCAAATACTTTCAAGATTGACGAACTGAAGAAAGAGTTGTGTAAGTCTTTTTCTATTGAAGAACTTGGGTCATGCCAAGCACATTTTGGGCAATGAGAACTTACTCGTCTCAGAAGAAAGAAAGATTTATTTGTCCCACGAAGAAGTACATTGACTGTGTACTAGAGCTCTTCATATGAAGAATGCTAAGCCTGTTGTACAACCCTTGCTGGTCATATAAGTTGAGCAAGAAGATGTGGCCTACATCTAGGGAGGAAAAAACGAGTATGGACCAAAGTTTCCATATTTCTCGTCGTCGAAGTCTAATGTATGCAATTGTGTGGACTAGAACTGATATTGCTTACGCAGTTTTTGTTTTTTGTGTTGTCGCAGATTTCTCAAAATCGCGAAAGAGCATTGGGAAGCTGTGAGTGGATACTCAGGTATCTTAGAGAAAGTTCGATGATGCCCCCCCCCCCCTTGTGTTTTGGACATCAAATCCAATCTTGAAAGGCTATACAATTCTGATATAGCAGTGACCTTGATAACAGAAAATCCACCCCTATATAGTGTTTCCTTTTTTAGGGGGGCTAGATCATGGCCATCTAAGTCGCCGAAGTGTTTGCACACCATCTACAGCTGGAGCTAAGTATATTGCGGCTACTGAAGCCGGCAAGGAGATGATATGGCTGAAACAATTTCTTCAAGATCTTGGTTTGAATAAGATGAAGTATATTTTCTATTGTGACAAGTAGAGTGCAATAGACTTGAGTAAGAACTCCATGTACCATGCAAGAACAAAATACATCGACGTCAGATATCACTGGATTCGTGAGGAAGTTGAGAGTGAATTATTTCACGTCAAAAAGAACAACACAAGTGAAAATCATGTAGATATGCTGACCAAGAGGATACCGAAAGATAAGTTCGAGTTATGCAAAAAACTTGTGGGTATGATCTCTCTCTTGATCTCTCTCTAGAAGATGAAGATACCTCCTTTCAGTGAATGGGTCTGGAGGGGGAGATCTGTGGGGTCCATACCCATTGTGGATAAACATAATGATAACTAAAATGTAAAAAATGTTGAATTAATGTTTGTTGCTCATTGTTAAGAGTCACAATGCTGCACAAGCCCAAGATCACTATTTCTTTCAACGAAACTCTACCTACTGAAATCTGCAAGGTGCAAATCTTGTGTTTTTGTGATGTCACTGGTGACATCATTAGGAAGAGAGTTTCTCCTAATAATAATAGCCCTTGATATTTCCAAACAACAACCAAAACTTGAGAGAAAAACCACTTTGAGAGCAAAGTGAGGTATTCCTAACTACACAAGAAAAAATAATCTTTTAAAAATAGAGTGTGAGAGATATTTTAGTAGGTGTGAAACCAAAATAGTGTTGTTCCTTTTGAGTGTGTAGTAGTCACTTTGAGTATTGTGTTCTTGACTACACTATAGAAAATTCCTTACTATATTGATATCAGTTGCTCCTCTTGGCCCTTGGTTTTCTCCCTTATTGAGAAGGATTTTCACGTAAAATTCTTGGTGTCACTTTTTTTCCATTTATTTCTATTACTTTTATCAGATATATTTTTGTGTTTATCCGTGTTTTTCCAACATTCTTTTCACCACCAATCATGGAGAAATGTTTTTTTCTTAAAGTATAGGAGTACCTTTCAAATTCATCTTTTCATCTTCCCTTCATTTCTCATTAATTTTTACTACATATTCAGCATGTCAAGTCTTCTGAATATTTTCTTACGAAGCTAAGAAATTGACACTTGTGATAAATGTGAAATCATTAACGATGAAGTAGCTTTCCTATTTCACATATACTAACGACTTAGCAATGTTCACATAGATTAATTACGGAGAGTTAAAACATGTAACTTATACTTTGCATTAAAAGAAGAGGAATATTATCCCTAACCCGCACTAATGCAAAAATAAATAATAAGAATAATTTATGTGCAAAAGAAAGGAACATGCACATAAATGTCGACATCTTTCTATTTGAATTGATACATATTGAAATGAGCAAACAATACATATCCATAAACTGAAGTACTTTTTAACTAAATGGACATGCGTTGAGACCCCCACAACACATACGTTATTCTTGACTTTTATGCTCTGCGATACAACAATGTGCTTTTGTGGTTATGAACACATACCTTGGGTCTTATGAGTGCTCTACAAAGATGACTCAATTCTTGCATAAAAGGCAACCACACCTTTACACTCATGTAGGTTGTTCCGTCAAGTCTATCTCAAATAGACCATCTTAAGCGTATAGAATCATTAAGAGCAAAATAAGTTCAACCTTATAAAATACTGTCTCATGCCATAAGGATAGAAAATGTGGTGTATATTGAGGCCTAGCAGGTCTACCACATTACATCAATCAGTGGGATTTAGCCCCATTCCCCTCGGCTTTTCAAGGTTTATTTCCTTGTCAACTCCTTGGTCATGAGATCCTTCAAATTTCTTTCGAATCTTTCAATTCCGAAGGAAATAATACCCTATTTCAAGAAATGTTTAACTACACCATCTATGATGTGAATATGTCTTTTTTTTCCATTGTACACGTTAATTTTTGTAATTTCAAATGTTGTTTAAGAGTCACAATGAAGAGAAACTGGTGAAACCTGTCTTCCCCACAATGACACATCCGCTAAAAGATTTCTCTGCCACTCATCTTCTTGCCCTTCCAACTCGAGAGCAATAAATTAAGATTCCATGATAGAATGTGTTATAAAAGTCTGTTTAGAATACTTTCACGAAATAGCACATGCGCCCAAAGTAAAACACATATCCACTGGTAGAGCTCACTTCATCATTCTCAGTTACCCAATTTGCATCACAAAAACCTTTTAAAACAACAGGAAATTTATTAAAGTGCAAGCACCAATTTGTAGTACCTCTCAAATACCTTAGCAAGCGATGAAGAGCATTCTTGTGTTCACTACTAAGATAATGATTATATCTACTCAATCTATTAAAAACATAAGCTATATCAGGCCGAGTATAGTTCATGAGAAACATTACACTCCCTATTATTTTAGTATATTCGATTTACGAAACACTAGATTTTTTATTCTTCTTGAAGTGTATGCTACGATCATAAAGAGTTCTCACTGGAATTACATCAAAAAAATTAAATTTTTTTTTTTTGACATTTTTACAATGTAATAAGATTGACACAAAGAGAAAACATTAGCAGTTCTTTTGATTTTAACTCCCAAAACTACATCTGCTTCACCAAGGTCTTTCATTTCAAATTTAGAATATAATAAGTTTTTGGTCTCATTAATAACATTAACATTAGGACCAAAGATTAACATGTCATCTACATATAAACATATAATCACACAATCTGAACCTATCATCTTAGAATAAATACCATTTTTAGATGATTTTACAATAAAGTCATTATCTACTAATGTGATATTAAATTTTTATACCATTGCTAGGTGCTTGTATTAGTCCATACAATGACTTTCTAAATTTGCATACTTTATCTCTTTTCCTATAACCACAAAAACCCTTTGATTGAGTCGTATAAATCTCTTCCTCTAAATAATCATTTAGAAATCTTGTTTTTACATCCATTTGATGTATCACTAAATCATGAATGGTGACTAAATTAATAAGAGTTCTAATGGTCGCTATTTTAGTCACCGGAGAATAAGTATCAAAGTAATCAATACTTTCTTTTGGTTAAAAGTCCTAATCACAAGTCTAGACTTATATTTTTCAATTTGTCCATCATCACTCAATTTCTCCTTAAATATGCACTTGTCACTTAAGGGTTTACAACCTTTAGGAAAATCATACAAGTATGATTAGAAACTATAGAGTCTAATTAACTTTTAATAACCTCTTTCGAATATATATCATCTATTGATCTCATTGCTTCATCATAAGACTTAGGGTCTTCTTATATTTAATTAATAGATAGATATTAATTCATTATTTAAAAAGTTCATATCAAAATTTTCAGTTAAGAAAGTAGTGATAAAATTGACAAAAACGTGTCTCAATTCTATGCCTTTTACTCCTTCTGAGTTCATATTCATGCTCATTAGAAATATGATTAGAAGAAGTCACGACATAAGAATCATTTAACATATATGTAAAAGCATTATTTTGCACATTACTAGACACATTAATTTTTAAAGAAAAAATATGCTCAAAAAATTCTCCATATGTGGATTCACAAATAGAATGATCACTTAGAGACATAAATCTATATGCAACACTCTTTTGAGCATAAACAATCAAGACAGAATCAGAAGTCCTAGAACCAACATTTACGCGTTTAAAAATTACGTAGACCAATCTTAGCCACCCCCCCCCCCCCCCCCCCCCCCCCCCCCCGCACTTTCTGAAATTTTAAGTTAGAAACAAACCATTCCACAAACATACAAGGTCTTGTCTAACTTCTTACGAGGGACTCTATTATATAACATGAAACGAGACTGCTTCTCCCCACATATTGTCAGATAGAGTTGAGTTTAAACATAGAATTCACCATTTATTTAATTGTTCTATTTTTTCGTTCCGCTACACCATTTTGTGGGGAAGTATAGGGAGCACTAACCTCACGTATAATATCATTTTTCTCACAAAAGTCTTCTAGAGTTTTAGTACTAGATTCCCCGCCCCTATTGAATCTAAATCTCTTGATTTTTCTTTCTAATTGATTTTTCCCTTTTGCTTTAAAAAACATGCTTTCAGCTTCATCTTTGGACTTAAGAAGATATACCTTAGTGTATCTGGAAAAGTCCTCAACAAAAGTAATATATACGTTTTCCCACCTTGCTAATAGTGTTCTTGAAATATGTTAAATCTGAATGTATTTGTCTAAGTAATATAATCTTTCTACTAATAACATATTTGAAAGAGTTCTTGGCATTCTTTGCTTCTACACACATCGGACATTTAAAAAATCATCAAGTTTTATCATAGGAATTAATTTCATTTGTATAAGTATTTTAATAGAAGCAATATTAACATGACCTAATCTATCATGCCACAAATTAATAGACTCAACAATATAAGAAGAATTTTAAGTACTTGCATTAGTGACAAACTCTTGAACAATGTTCAATACAAATATCCTCCACTAAGATATTTCTTTTCGAAAAGTCTCCTCCATGAGAAATAATTATTGTATCACCTTCAAACAAGCTTAAGGCCTACTTTGTTGAGAAACGGTCCAAAAATTATGTTTCTACGGAGGGGAGAGAACATATAAACATTTTTTCAGTATAATCTGCTTCCAGAATTAGTTTAAAGTAAACTTTTTCTCTCTCATTATACAAGTAGTACAGTGTATACCCTATGTACCACTCTCCCTCATAGTGGACTCCTAAAAGTCATGGAATAACTCTTTATTGTCACAGAAATGCCTTGATGCTCATGTGTTTAGAACCCAATCAATTTTGTTAGCCACTAGATTTCCTCAACGACTGCAGAAGAAATCACTTCATTACCCTCATCAAGATTAACTTTGACATCACTTTGTCCTTCCTGCTTTAAGTCTTGCCCTTTTCTTTGATAGAATTTGAAAGCCCCGTGACCAACTTTTTCATAAATAAAACAAGACCTTAAATTTTTAAATTTGGCTCTCTGACTTGTTGAATTGTTTTTATTCTCCATATGTTCCTTTTTTGAAACATTTTTTCCATTTTCCTTTAAATCCGTCTTCCACAAAGCACCAAAAGATCCAACAAGATTAGTTTTAAAAGAATTAGAAAAATGTTCTTCCATCTTATTTTTGAGATGGTTTGTCTCTTCAGTCCTAATTGTTGGGTTATAGGTCTTTTTCCCTTCCTATGTGGATAAATAAAAGCCCAATTTGGACCAACCCATTTTTACCCATAGGCCTATTCTTATGAGACAAATATAGCTATTTAGGTCTTATTTTCAATACACAAAGAATTTTTCAGCAGCCAAAAAGAGAGAAAGAGAGCAGTTTCGCGAGTCAAACATTCAGCCTACAGCAATCTTCAAAATTGCATTCCCGCTTCGTTTCTTTGTCGATTGGCTGATTTTTGACAGCATATTATATTCATCCTCAATCTTTGATAGCAACTGACAGAGTTGATTTGGTGGCCTTCAGCTTCAGTTTTTGCTGTCGTGAATAGTAGTCTGCGAAATTGGTGATTTTGCTCTTTAATTATCTAGATTTGGTACATCTTATTTTGGTTGTTGCCGTTGTTTGGCATTGTTTTGTGGCCATTTTGGAGAAGCAATATTGTGTAACTCTTGGTGATTATAGTGGAGTTTTTGTCCGTGGTTTTTTTACTCTTCACATCGAAGAGTTTTCCACGTAAATCTTGGTGTCTTGTGTGATTGTTTTTTATTGCCTTGTTTTATAGTTATTTGTTGTTGAATTTACTTGCCTGCCTTACTATCATATTGCTTGTGGTTGTTTTGTCTTCTCTTGGTTCAATCGAAAAGGAAAGATAGACTTGGGGTATTCTTTCTTCCGCTGTTATCCTGTCAGGCATTCTTGTTATTGCCTTGTCTTTCCCCAACAAAGTGGTTATCAGAGATTGGGTTATTGTTGATTGTCGTTTTGAATGATTGGAGGCACTATGAGCAAATGGTGGTGTTTAAGCTTGTAGTAACTATCATATTTGGAAGGCAATGAAAGATCTTCTATTTGTCAAAAAGATGCATTTCCTACCTGGTTTGCTGCTAATAGCCTCAGTCTTTGAATGATGAAGAATGGGAAATTTGAGCATCTCTGCAGGTTGTGGCTATATTTAGACAATAGGTTGAAGATAATGTAGAAATCATATTGTGAATGGACACATCCCACAGTTTGTGGGACAAGCTCGAGACACTATAATGCTTCGAAGACTGGCAACAACAAGTTGTTCCTATTGAAACAATTAATGAATTCATGTATCAAAGAGGGCACTCCTATTTCTGATCATATTAATGATTTTCCATGGTGTTCTTGACCATCTTCCTGGAATGATGTAAGTTTGATGATTAGATACATGTACTTTGGCTTCTTATACTCTGCCAGACTCTTGGGAAACTTCTGTCGAGGTTCTTTGACTATTATGCTCCCAGTGGTGTTGGTAACCCTGGAATATACTAAGAGTGGTGTCTGAATTAAGAAAGAAAGAATATCTCAAGCCTCATCTTCTTCAGTTTTTCACCCTCCGCTGTTTTGGTTATTAAGATAGGGGAGAAAACAAGTCCAGAGGGCAGAATGATAGGGTAAAAGTAGAAGCAACGTCAACAGTCTAATACCCAAGAACATTACAGTGACTATTGCCCCAAGAATGGGCATATTATGAATAGTGTGTACAAGCACAAAGAGATATGATATAACAAAATAGAGAAGGCGAATGAAATCGTGTTTTGCTGTTTGTTGCTAAGGATGATCTTCTTGTTCTTGTGAGCAAATGTCATTAATCTTGTTTCGGATGAGTCTAGTGGTTTGTGGATTCTGGTGCTACTTCTCATGTCCCGCCAAAGAAGGAATATTTCTTCTTATACTCCAGGTAAATTTTGGAACGTTGAAAATAGGCAATAATCATGAAGTTGAGTTTGACATTGGGAATATTTTGTTTGGAACGTAACATGGTTCCAACTAAGTTCTCAATAATGTCAAGCATGCTCCAGATGTTCGCTTGAATTTGTTTCTGTGGTATATCTTGATGATGAGGGTTATGTTAATCACTGGTGTTGCCAGTGGAAGCTTACTAGAGGTTGATGGTTGTGGCCCGTGGTGATAAGTTGTCTAACTTGTATTATTCGGCTCCACTTCCAATACTCTCCGTAAATTTGGTGGAGATTACTTCATCAGAGTTATGGCATAAAGGATGAGTCATATGATCGAGAAGGGATTGATAGTTTGTCTAGAAAAATTTGCTTTCTGGAGTGAAACAAGCCGCAAAAGTGAAGAAATGTGTTCATTGCTTAGCCGGTAAACAGAAAAGAGTTTCTTTTCAGAGTCATCCGCTCAAGAAAGCTTGATTTTGCTGGAGTTGGTACTTCTGTTTTGTGTGGTCCTTTTAAAGGTAAGATCTCATGTGGTGGCACTTACTTTTGTGACGTTTATTATTATCATTCGTCGCAAACTCTGGGTATTTCGTTGAAGTCCAAGGATCAAGTACTTGATGTGTTCACAGTATTTCAGGCCTTGTTGAAAGACAAACAAGGAAGACAATTGAAATGCATCCGTTCATATAATGGGTGTGAGTATATTGGTCCTTTTATAGATATTGCAGAGAGCATGGTAGTAGGCACAGAAAACTCCTCGCAACGACTCCTCAGGTTAAGATGGTTTGGTTATTATATGGATGAACAGAACTCTAGGTGAGGGGTTAGATGCATGCTTTCAGATGCTAAGCTTTCAGATTCCTTTTGGGAATGAAGCACTTAATACTGCTGCTTATGTTAACAATTTATCTCCTTCCGGTGCTTTTAATGGTTGATGTCCCTGACAGAGTTTTGGACTGGTAAGAATGTTTCTTTATCATCTTATAGTCTTGGGTTGTAAATCCTTTGTACTGTTCCTAAGGAGAAAGGTCAAAGTTGGATGTTAACACTATGGCATTGTATCTCATCTTCATTGGTTCTGGTCATAGGGAATTTGGCTATCGTGCGATGATCCTGTTGAGAAGAAAACTTGTTAGAAGCTGTGATGTTGTGTTCGTTGAAGGACCAAAACTTGAAGATTTTGACAAAAGCTGACAAGCTGATTTTCAGAGTAGTGAAGCTAGTTTTGATGTTGATCACAGTTCCTTTGACTATTGCACCGGAGAAAATCTTCATAATGATGAAAATCAAGTTGATAATGAAGATTGGTATCATGTGTCAGAATGACGCGGCATGATGTTGTTGATGCTCATGCAAGATGATGTGGTTTCCACACAATTAATAGATGCTCCATAAAAGATAGTTCTCTCAGACTATCTAGTGAGAGAGAATTCTCTCATCCTCGTTATTCTCCCAATGAGTATGTACTCTTTACGACGGGGAGAACCTGAGAGTCTTGATGAGGCCATGAAAGTGAGAAAAGAAAGGTGGTTTGATGCTATGGAAGATGAGATTAAATCCCTTGCATGATAATCATACCTTTGATTTGGTTTAAGTTACCTAAAAGACAAAAACTTTGAAAACAGTGGGTTTTAGGGTGAAATACATAAGAGGTAATCCAGTTCCACGGTACAAAGCTAGATTAGTTGTCAAAGGATTTTAATCAGCAAGGGTGAGTTGATTTTGATGAATATTCTCTCCAGTTGTGAATGTCATCCATTCGTGTGATTCTAATGCTAGGCTGGCTGCAAGTCTAGATTAGAGGTTGAGCAATGGATGTTAAAGGCTCTGTCTTTCCTTCATGATGACTTAGTGAAGCATTTATATGGAACAACCGAAGTTTTTGGATGAAGTCAAGGGTAAAGAGAATTAGGTTTGCAAATGCAGAAGAGCTTGTGATGGTTTGAAACAGCTCCCAGGCAATGGTACATGAGTTTGGTTGCTTTTTATGAGTCAGGCAGGGCTTCAGAAGACTTCTTCAGACGCATTGTGTTTTTGTGCAGAACTTTCTCTGTGGTGACTTATTAGTGTTTTTGCTTATGTTGATGACATGCCTTGTTGTGTCATAAATACTTGCAGGATTCAGATTTGAAACAAGAGCTTATTATAGTCTTGTTGCTATGAAAGACTTAGGACTGCAGCAAGGCAGATCCCCCCCCCCCCCCCCCCCCCCCCCCCCCCCCCCCCCCCCCCCCCCCTCTTGGCATGCAGATTGTCCTTGATAGAAAGGCAGAAATTGGTATTATCACACGAGATTACATTCAGAAGTTACTTCGCAGATTCCGCATGGATAAAGCGAAGGTTTCAGTACACCTTTAGCTATGCACTTCAAATTGAGCACGAAACAGTGGTCCTCTAGTGATGTGAGACGGAAGATATGAAGAATGTCCTTATGCTTCAGCTGTTGGTGTTTGATGTATGCGATGTTTGTACAAGACCGGATTTGCTCACAGCTGTTTGAGTTGTTGCGTGTTTCTTTCTAATCTCAGGAAGAGAACACATTTTGAATGCGGTGAAGGTTGGGTTATGAGATATCTTCTGTGGGATCTTCTAGTCTGAGTTTGTGTTTTGGTACAGAAACCTATTTCTTGTGGTTATACCTGATTCAGACATGACTGGTGATGTTGATACTCGCAAGTCTACTTCCAGGTACTTGGTTTACTTTTGCAGGGGGAGCTGTGTCTTGGCATCTAGGTTGCAAAAATGTTGCTCTAATCTACTACAGAAGCTGAGCTTAATTGCTGTCGTTTTGAAGCTGTAAGAATTGCTTTGGATGAAGAGATTCTTGGGGGAATTGGTTGTGCTTCAAGAGAGGTATGTGCTTTATTGGGACAGTCCAAGTGCTATACATCTTGGCAAGGAATTCTACGTTTCATGTCGGTCTATAACCATTGACTGTGAGATAACATTGGATTCGAGATGTGTTCGATTCTAAGTTGCTTGAGCTTGAAAAGATTCCCACACAATGAAATGTTTTCCGATATGATGACTGAAAAGCTTTGCCAGAGGAAAGTTTGAAGATTGTTGCATGGTCGCCGGGAGGCGATCTCCTCCACATAGTCGTGGGGAGAATTGTTTGGGTTATAGGTCTTTTTCCCTTCTATGTGGAATAAATAAAAGCCCCAATTTTGGACTAACCCCCTTTTTTAACCCATAGGCCCATTCTTGAGAAACTATAAGCTTTTAGTCTTATTTCATATACACAAAAGAGTTTTTCAGCAGCCAAAAAGAGAGAAGAGAGCAGTTTTCGCAGTCACAAATTCAGCCCTGACAGCCAACTCAAATTGCGATTTCCCGCTTCTGTTTCTTGTCCGATTGAGCTGATTTTTGACAGCATATTATATTCATCTCAAATTTTGATTAGGAACAGACAGAGTTGGATTTGGGTCCTGCAGCTTTCAGTTTTTGCTTGTCGTGATAGTAGCTGCGAATTGGTGGATTTGCCTCCTTTAATTCCTCTAGATTTTGGTACTATCTTATCTTTGTTGTTGCTCGTTGTTTGGCACTGTTGTTGTGGCCACTTTTTGGATAACAATATTGTAACTCTTGGTGATTATAGTGGATTTTGATCCCTTGGTTTTGTTACTCTTCACACGAAGGGTTTTCCACGTAAATCTTTGGTGTCTTGTGTGATTGTTTATTATTGCCTTGTTGATTGTGTTGGGTTGATTAACTTGCTGCCTTACTACATATTGCTTGTGGGTGTTTGTCTCTCTTGGTTCAACAAATCGAAAAGTGAAGTATCTACTGGGTATCTCTCCTCTGTTATCCTGTCAGACATTCTTTGTTATTGCCTTGTCTTTCCCAACACTAATATGACTAATAAGTTCTTGGAGTGTTAAATTATTTTTCTCATGTTTTAATTGATTTTCATAATCACTCCAAAATGGTGGGAATTTTTCTAGTCGAACATTAGCCTGAAATATCTCATACATCTTCATGTCCTTGTTGAGAACATCAATAGTCAAGTTCTCATATTCATGAACTTGTTCCAGCATTGACTTATTATCAACCATTTGAAATTTAATCCATTGTCTGACCATAATTTTTTTCTTTTCTGCATCATCAACACCATATTTCTTTTCTAAACTATCCCATATTTCATTAGCAAATTTATGGGTGACAAATAAATCAAATAAAGGATTAGTCATGTGATAGCAAATGTCTTCTCACAGTTCTGTTATCCTAATTTCTTCTCACAGTTCTGTTATCCTTTTCAAACTTCTTTTTAACAATATCATATAAGTTATAACATTGCTAAAATTAGTAGTGGTGTTAGACATACAGAGGGTTCTTTAAATAAAACATAATCAACTTGAAATTGTTCAAAGAAAATTATTTTTTTTGTGACCATCGTTTAAAATGTTTTCCATCCAAAGGCTCAAGCTTTGACAAGTTCTAAAAAATTTTGTTCAAAGATATAGCCATTTATCAATATTGTATGTTAGGAAATCACTTTCAAATTGTAGGAAAAATACTACAATATTGATATTAGATTGAAATTATAAATAGTAAATAACTTGTCACGAACACTGTGTCGTGGCAAGCCACTCCCTTGAAAGCGATTTTGGCTCGACTTTGGTGCAATTCATTTTAGCCGGTTACTCTCCAAGGTTTCACAATTACTCTCAAACACGTGCACTCTTGGCTGAAAGTTTGAAATTGTACAAAAACAATTTGCTAAAAATCCACGATAGAAAGAAGAATTATTTAAGACAATAAAAAAAATTGTTGAAGGAGATAGTAAATGAAAAGGACTTGGTTTTTCTTCTCTGTTTTTAGCTCCCAAATGGTACTCCTTAAATAGAATTTTTTTTTTACGTTTTATCCATCAATAGAATGTAACAAACTAACTTATAATCAATATAATGAAACATAACTTTTAATTGGATGACAACTTTGTCATAATACATAAATAATTTCAAATCTTGTGAATGTTATCTTATGAAGTAAAGAAGTTGACACCGAGATAAATATGAACCATTAATGAGAAAGTAACTCTCCTATTTCACATACATAAATAACTTAGCAATGTTCACATAGATTAATTAGGGAGAGTTAAAAGATATAACGTATCCTTTACATTAAAAGAAAAGGAATATTATCCAAGGGTGTACTTTCGATTGTAACACACATACTTGGACACAAGTTCGGTTTGAGTTCCAAAATATAGAACCAAATGCAATGTCATAAAACATAGTTTTGAAATACTTTCCCTTTTAATTTAAAACCCTGAGCTTTGCTTGATCAATTTGCACGTTGATAATCCTTCTCTCCAACTGCAAGTACAATTGACATCTTTTAATAAGATTGAATTAATTAAAAAACTACACTAGTTAATTAAATTGTCATAAATTAACTTGTGTTTAGAATGAGTACAAACCCAGGCATAAGTTTCCAATTGGCTTTGTGTAGTTGAGAAATCCTTCTTTAACAACTCCAAGGTTTGAGAAAACCTGAAATTTATATCAATATTTTTAACATTAAAACGAACCTGATGTGGTTCAACATGTATTTCATTTGAAACAAGAATTAGATAATTAAATTAATTGCTACTTACTTCTTTTTGTTTCTTTCATCACAAGCACCAATGAGAAGCATGCATGTGGAAATCACTAGCTCACAACCAATCCTACAACATCAACAATAGTTAATTAGCTTAATACTTTTAATTTCACATTGACAATGTTTAAGTAAAATTAATTACTTAATAAGAAATACACAAATTAATGTAGAACTAAATGCTTCTCGATTGAATGAAGGGGTTTTGGAGTAAAAGGTTCAAACTATGATTTTTTTTAAAAAAAAAGAAAAATAATCAAAAGTACATGAAAATAATCATAAAGGAGTTGGAGAAAATCATAACTAAAGATCGTTATTTGATTTCTTGAATAAGAACACTCTCACATATAAGATAACTTTTATAAACATGATATCTTTCAAATTATTTTCTGCAAAATAATATATGAAAGAATGAAGGAGTTCGAAATGCTGACTATTATAGAGGCATTCTAGTATAGTAAAACCGCCAACTACATGTCTCTTTACTAAGTCACGAGGGACAAAATCAATGAAAATTAGGAAAAAACATGTTAGGGTTACATATTTACTTACACATAATGTTTATCCCAAGGATTATTTTAAGAAGACAAAGGTAGCTAAATAGTACAAGTTTTTAAAAAACTACAGTACAAAGATCAAGTGATTTATTGTAGTTTTAGAGTAAATAAATCACCTTATACTTTAATAAATAAATAATTACCTTGTACTTTTTTTTTCCACAAGGTCACATGATGCAACCAAATGAGAAAACTCAACATCAGGAGTAGCACTGCAAAATGATCAACATATAAAAAAAATATTTGTATGAAATAAATTAATTATAGAATTAATAAACTTATTATAGACAAAACAAACTTGATATATAAAATAAATATATATATGTATTTTAAGTTTAGAGAGTAGTACATGTCATTTTTCATTTGTGATAATATAGCTTTAACTTCAGCACAATACTCCTTAATTGTTTCAACTACAAATTCAGGATCTTCTGCCCTCTTTGAAATCATCAAATGTTCAAATTCATTATTGATCAAACCCTGCATAATTAAGTATAACAAACAAAAAATTAACTATTCGATTGTTTTGATTTATTTTTATTTTTTCGATATGCTATAAAAAACTGTTTGCTTTAATTTCTTGCCAGCTTTTTAATTTTAACTTTTAGTACGACATGTTAAAAACCATAAAATTTACATTGTTTTAGCAGAGCGGAGCCAAGATTCAATGTTTGGGGGTAGTAAATCAATTTGTTTGGAGGTTCACAAGTTAATATACACATATTTTTTTTAATTTTCTAAAATATAAATATAGAGTCTACAAAAAAGTTAGTGGGTCTATTCGAAACCAAATCCATGAACCTCCATCTAGCACCACCTCTGTATTTTCGTACTTTCAACATATCTTCCGTTTAAGATAACAAAATTAAAAAAAAAATTATTTTATTTTCTTAAACTTTACATCAAATAAACATCAAACAAATAAATTGAAACGAGGAAATCTAATAAAAATTATGCTATATATACATAGATAGAAATTGGGGCAATTTAGATTTTACCTTTTTCAACATTTGATTAAGAAGTGATAGTTGCATATCCGTCAAAATTCTCAATGCCATTTGTCCTGAAAAAAAAAACTCAAAGCACAGGGAGATAAAAATAAAATAAAATTCAGAGAAGTTAAAATTTTAAATATACGAAGTTCAGATTTTAGAAAAATTAACAGTATACTGGACTCTGAATAAATTATTTATATTTATTAAATTTATTTTTAATCATAAATACTAAACATAAATTACTGTGTTAAGTGAAATTCATAAATAAAATTGTAGATCTGCTCTGATTGCATGATGAAAATGAAAAAAAAACACCTACTTTCAAGTCCGAAGGATGAATAAATACATAAAATAAATGAAACTAATTCAAACCTCAAAGTAGAGCAAAAAAAAAAAGAAGCTCAATTCATCAATGAAATGTTTTTTGTGAGTGAGATGCTTAATTTTTTTAATCATTAGCTACGACTAAATATACTAACATCATTTAATGTATAAATCCAAAAATAATAAGAATAGATTTGACTGTTTTTCTAAAATTAATGTTTGAACAGATTTGGTTATATTTCAGTTACAAAATAAAAAGTAGATTTATTTTGATAATACCAAGGTTAATTTTGACTTTTTGTGATTTTGAATTGACCAGTCTTTTGTTTTATTTTAATTAGACTTGAGTCATCGACGACCCCTTAAAGTTTTCCGCATAATTCACTTAGGCACCTTAATTAAGATTTGTACCTATTTGACACTTCTATGAATTCGAATTTAAGCCTTTTGAATACTTTTTTGGAAATCAGCTAAAAAGATGAAATGTGTGTAATACAATCGCTATGAGAATCAATGACATACATGTGGCATTTTGAGGGGAAAAAAAAAGAAAAATTGAAATTGTCATGCACCAAGCTACATATCAAGCAACTTTGTGCAATGTCTGATGATGCCTTGAGAATTTCTATGAAGTAGAGACAAATTTATTATCAGCCATAGTTGTCATTACCATAGCCCCGTCCTCCATCATAGCCGTCGTCACCTTCAAATCGTCTTAATCCAATAAAAAAAATTTCAGATCTGTTCTTTTCTTAAGTTGAAAATAGCAAATTATATACACATAAAAATTAATTAATAAATTAACCTACAAAATATGAGCCATTTATAATTTTAAATATGAATAAAATCATAACTACATAATCATCTAAGAAAAACATGGAGAAAGGAGGAAGGAGAGGTGATTCATTTTTTAATTTAAATATGATTTGTTAGATATATTTCCAATAAGAAAAAAATTTGAAAAAGAAACAGAGTAGTCATCGTATGAGTGTCTACTTTTTTCCGATAAATAAGATTATATCCAGCAGACTTAAAGAAAAGTGGGATGAGGTGGTGGTCAACATCGGCGCCGCAACAATGAGAAGTATTGATTTCGGACGCAAGTTATGCGCCGTAAAACGCATCTATATATAAAGAGAGAGGAATGCAAATTTGGACAGGAGTTATTGGGAGGTGTTAGTAGGGGGAAGGCAGTTTGATGTAAAGGAGTAACAGGGTCTGATTTAGAGGGGGGAGTGCGTAAGTCTCTGCTCTTCTCTCTGCTCGTCTTCTCTTCTCTCTTCTCTCTCTCCTTCTCTCTCTCGCTCATCCTCTTTTCCCCCCCTCTCCTCCGTTCTGACCCGTTTCCTGCGGCGCTTCCGACTGGTGTAGTCCCCCTTAGCCTCCATCACTAAGCCCAATCCAAAGTAAGCATCCATGGACTCCATTAAATCCCAAATACCACCAACCAAAATTAAACAAGCTTCTAAGGTCCCATAATGGAGACAATCTATGCAAAGTGAATTTGACGCTCTCATGAGCAACAAAACATGAGACCTTATTCCTCCATCTGATCACTAAAAAATTAAGGAGAATAAATGGATATTTTGCATTAAGCGCAAATCTAATGGTTATATTAAAAGGTACAAGGCTCTCCTTGTTTCCAAAGGTTTTGCTCAATGTCTTGGAATTGACTATGTTGATACTTTCGGTCCGATTGTCAAATAAACAACCATTCGAACATTACTTTCCATTTCCATTCAAAAAAAGTGCCCACCTCATCAACTAGACATAAACAATGCTTTTCTACAAGGTACATTGACTAAGGAAGTCTTCATGAAACATTCGAAAGGTTTTGAGAATCTTGATTATCCAAACTTTATATGCAAACTAAAAAAATCCATATATGGTCTCAAATAGTAGTGTCTGGTACACTGAGATCACAAATTTTCTCATTTTTTTTGGGTTTTGCAAGACTCGTTCTCTTACCCTCCTATAAAACTATTATTACCTGCAATAACTTGCAAACTTTTAACAAAATCAAGAGACCAGTCTCTAACTGTTTTTCACTCAAAGACCTTGAACCCTTATATTTTTTTCCTAAGTATTGAAGTCCTTCCACAATCAGCATGATTATTTCTTTCTCAAACGAAGTACATAATGGACATCTTGCAGAAGTTTTCTATACATGACTTCCAGGGTATCTTTATACCTTTATCCACCACCAATTCACTTAGGTTGAATGATGATTCCCCTTCTATTGATGTAAAAAAATATCAAAGTGCAACTGGCAAGCTCCAATATCTTTCATTTACCATTCCATACATAATCTTTAGTTTTAATAATCTCTCCCAATTTATGTATCATCCATCACACATACACGAGAAAGTAGTGAAGCACCTCTTTATGTACCTTATATCAACTATTCATCATGGGCTTATTTTTATCCATGGATCTAACTCTTACCTTTATGTTTATACCTGTCACAACCTAAGGCTACCCCCTTAGACGTGACACGACTTTTTTGACCTCGAAGGTTTGTCATACAAGCCCTTAGCTTATTCATCAATGCATAATGCATAGAATAAAGCAAAAACATAGAAATTCTTACAATTAAGTCAAACTCTTTCATAAAATAAAATAGGATGTCTAGACTTTGTCTCATAAACCATGTAAGTACAATAAAAATTAAGAGAACACATGCTACGAACTACATCTAAAGGTCTCAGGGAGTTTTTCTAATCTTTTCTTTTTATATTTTATTTAATGCTTTGGGGAAATATCATCTTTTAAAGTGTGGGGTCGAGGATTAAATTCCAGATTTTTACCATTTTATTGAGTCTTATTGAGTTTTTTTTTAGGATGGGTGCCTTGACTTTTGTCTTCCTAACGATAGTGCCTTTTGAATCTAGTATCTTTTGTTTATTTTTATAGGAATAAATTTTATTTATAATTTTTCTTTTTTCATTTTATATTTTTGGAGAGAAAAAAATCTTTTGAGTTGTGTGATACTTACTATTTGAGTGTAATTTTGAGTAGTACTTTCTTGTGAATGTTTTTATTACTCATGAATTACAAATTTGTGACATGTAGGTTCATTGTTGTGACTTTGTATATAACTTATTTTATTTTGTCTATCTTGATTGATACTGGTGCCATATGTGATGAGATTTTGTTTATTTCATATTTTTCATCTTAGTCTAGAACTTGCCCTACATGTTATTGAAGCGAAATAAAAAGTGTTGCCTTGTTTAGGAGATGATAATAGGCTTTCTTTTTTTTTTCTTGTAAATTTTAGTCCTTTTCAGATATTTTATCATTAGTTATCCCTTTTGAGCCTGTAACCTTTTGTTGGTAGCCATATTTTGCCCAAAACTATTTTGATGAATCCTTAATTTTTGCACCTTGCTTCCTTGAGCATTATAGCAGAGACTTATTCTAATTATCAATTTTGAGAAAAATATATGGATGAGTGAAAAGGTACGTAAACAACGATACTACAAAGTGCTTAAAATCCCTCTTTGAAATAATGTGACATGAAAAAAAACAATGGAATGTGACATGAAAAGGAAACAGAAAAAAGAAAAAAGAAGAAAAAAAGTTACCATGATGATGACCTTGGTCCTTCCAAGGAAACCGTGCACCTTAACACATGAACAATTCATAAACTGAGGGTTACTATTATGAAGGAAAACAAAAAAAAAGAGAAAAAAAAAACTAAAATTCT
The DNA here is from genome assembly GCA_027704765.1 of Solanum habrochaites. Classification (NCBI taxonomy): domain Eukaryota; kingdom Viridiplantae; phylum Streptophyta; class Magnoliopsida; order Solanales; family Solanaceae; genus Solanum; species Solanum habrochaites. The sequence continues at coordinate 43,248,976 of JAKWJA010002500.1, forward strand.
TTAGATGGTGAAAATTTCTTATGAAATAATTGTTAAAGATCGAGAGGGCTGAAAATAAATAGAAGAAAATATGGGCGATGAAGTCTAAAAATTGCAAAGTGTTTAAGGAAGTGTAAGTCACTATTATATAGTTTTGCTACCCGTTCCCTAGCCTACATTACAACATCTTAAAAGTCCTATTGGATTCTATTCAAGCATGCTTAATTAGATGAGATGTGCATAATGGACAATAATATGGTTCTTTGTGCATACATATGAAATTTATTTGTGAGTGTAAGAGTTGTTCTTGATATGAAGTCCTTAATTTATATTCAATCTTTTGAATTGAGTGTTTGAACTATTTCATTTTGTGAGGGGACTTTTCTATCATCATAGATAGGTGATGTTATTAACTTTCTTTGATGAGAGTAGGCGAGCAAGCTTAAATTTGATGACTTCAAAGTCCTTCCTTGGAGTTAGGAGATTAGAAGTTTGTTGTTTATTTGGATGTCTTGAATAATAATTGAGAAGATCACTTGATATTTTGAAATTGGTATATGACCTAATTGTTTGTATTAACCAAAGTGATGACGATTCTAGTATGATTTAATTTTATGAGATTTAATGTTTGCTCTAGGACGAGCAAAAGTTTTAAGTGTGGGTGTTGATGTGAGACCAAAGTACTTATTTTTAATCATTATTTTCCTCATATTTATTATTTATATTTGTCCTTTTGAACAATAATTTGATGGATTATGCTAAATTGTATATTTCATTTGCAGGATCAAATTGGTGGGAAATGAAGATTAAAAATGGAAGGTTGGAGAAGAAAATCAAGCAGACAATTTAATAGATTAAATTTATTAAAATAATATATTTCTATATATGGTGCAATTATGAGCGTCAATTTGAATTGCTTATGACTGCCACATGTCAGAAGCTAAGTCCATCTGATTTCTTGGAAGGTGACGATAACAAAATATTACACAAACAACAAATAATATGCGGAAATCAATTCCTTTCGGGTTTTGATTTTCTAATTTGTTTGGACTCAATTATTTTTTCTAGGGTTTCCTACATCTATAAAATCGGCCCATAGAAATATTATTTCGCCGAAACCACGATCAATAAACAAAACAATATCAATTTCCTCTAAGCTTTGGAACTTTGTTTAACCCCCGCCGGTGGAGGCCGGAGAAATTGTGATTATATTCTTATTTTCTTATGTTTTATATTCGTGATTAATAAAAGATATTTTAGCTATTGTTCTTTACTTTTTATCGTTAACACAAGCATATTTATTTTGATAAATTTTTATTGTATTTTTTATATAATAAGTAACTTAATTTAACAACTAGGGTTGTAGGAACCGTGGGTGAGTAAAAGAGTATAACTAGTAATTAAACAATTCTTAAATAGTTTTTTTGCATGCATTGATAATTCTTTCGTTTAGAAGTTTTTTTAAAGAGTGCACGCGTTAGAACTTTCCTTGTGGCTACTTGCCGGACCAAGGAGGTAGTTAATCACAAAAGAATTATCGACATAGAGTTAGTGTGATACTACATAATAGTCTAATGTCTATTGGTATGAGGGTGAAAAATAAGTCATACATCAACGTGTTGTCTAATATGAGGTAAAGGTAAGAGTTAGTAAATTATACACACGTAGCTGGACCAAGGTGTGGGGTGAAATTCTCTAGTTGCTAGATCAAGCAATTAGAGATACCTAACTAATCATTTTGCATGTAATACACTAGGAAATAATTGCTTTTACTAGGACTACAGCATTATAAGCATACGGGAACAAATTTCTAGTTACTTTTATTAATTTGGATATTACTTAGTTCAAAACTATTTTTATTTTAATTTAAATCCCCCCTTTTTTTGTATAACAACTATCGACTTAAGTATTTGCTATTGATAATATTCTTCCATATTTTTTGTGGGATCGACCCTGACTCATAGTTGGGTAAATATATTGCATACGCTCGTTTATATTTCTTTTTAAGAAGAATATTTAAACGTCATCACCCAATCACCAACCTCAAACTATAGATCCCTCTTTCTATTATCGACATATAACTTTCAACGACTTTGGGCCGTCTTTCACCTATCTCTAATAAGTCAAACTTTTTCCTCATAAATTAACTTAGGACCAATAAAGGCAAATTCACCTACTTCAAACCAACCCACCGAATACCTACAACCTTCTCCCATATAATGCTTCTAATGGAGCCATAACAATATTTGAGTGTTATTTAATGTTATAGGCAAACTTTATCAACGGTAGATAGTCATCCCAATTACCTACTTGTCATATTTACTGTGGTGTTGAGATAGGTTCCCTCTTCCCTACAACCCTAGCTAGATATGACTAAGTATGATACAATGTAAATCGGTATGATCTGCTATGATTATGGTAGTTTTATTATGGTTAATGTATGGCTATTCTCATGGACACTTTATGAATATGATGTGGAAGGCTTTCTCACCTATTGTTAATTCCAAGGATAAAATGTTATTCTCACCTAATGAATCTATGAGCTAATATGATATAGGTTGGTTGAATGCCTAAGTGCTTTGTTCATGAACATGAACATTAGTAAAGACTTAAATTACTTTGAAGTGAATTATTCTTAGCACAGAGTGAATATGAATATGAGAGCCTTTGTCATAAAAATAATCTTCTGACTCATTTTTTGGAAATATTATGCAAGAATGAAAAAGAGATATTCACATATCTTTGAGCCTGGAGAAGTTTCAGATCAAGGTAACAATTCTCTTCTTAGTACTCTTTAATTTATAAGTTGATATATTATTTTTGATTTCTTGTTTGGTGTTTGACCTTAATGTTTTTCACGACCCAGACCATCATGACGGAATCCACACTAACCCTCCGGTGCTAGAGGTCTGCCAATAGACGCTGAAAGATGTCGTGTACTTAACAAAAATAAGAGCAAGTGTAGTATCAGTAAACAACCACAGTAATCTGGTAGAATCATGTGGCTTTCCCACTAAGTGCAACATATATAAGTCATCACAACATAATAATAACATGCATACACAGAACATATACAATATCATCATTATTTATAAACAACATACACTTTTACATTCCCAAGATATACATTTATGTAGAGTCAATGATCCTCTCTTTGAACCCAAACCAAAACGGCTAGCATACCGTAACATGCTACCCGATCTTATGTTTGTGTCGGAATATGGAAACCTATCCCCTATTATATCGGAACATGGAAACTGAGCCAAGTTAATGTGTCGGAACGTAACACCCAATCCATTCAACAAACCACAATCACAATCAAAAGTATATTCTCAATATCATACAATCAATACATGATTCATGGAATTCATCATTCGATCATATATCTCATTTACATTAAGTAGGATCAATAATTCAACACTCACATACATAAATGTATCATAATGAAGAAAGAAAAAACATATATCGCACACCTTCAACTAACTACACCCATTCACATTAAGATCAGTTCCGGGAGTTCTACTCGCTAGAATTCACTTCGTAAGTCCGCACGTTTCCTAACGACTTTATAATATATATAGATAATTATATATATATATATTATTATATATATATATAGAAGAGAGAGAGAGAGAGAGAGTAGGTATCGATTCACAATTAAAATCCCATTATTAATACTCTCAGACTTCATGATCCAAATTCATCCATATCTGGACTAAGTTAGGAAATTTCAAGTTACTACAAAAAAGTTTTTTGACCCAAATTTTTCCCCATTGGCTTTTTTATAACGACAAAACTTGGTCTTTACAATAAATATCAATTTACCCATCACTCGTCCCTAAGTTACAATTTTTGGAAAAAAGGCTAACGAAGGAATGAAGTAGTACCTGAGTTGGCGAACAATTTGGGATACTTATCTTACATTTCCTTTTTAGTTTCCCAAGCAGCGTCCTCAACTGACGATGCTTTCATTAAAATTTCATGAACTTAACTCCTTGGTCCTTAACCTACACACATCATGATCAAGAATCCCAATCGGTTCCTCTTGATAATGGAGGCTTTTTTCTAACACAATGGAGTCCCACCTAACGGTATAATCCTCGTCCTCATGATATCTCTTCAACATGGGTACATGAAATTCCGGGTGGACACCTAATAGATTAGAAGGTAAAGCCAATCTATAAGACATCGACCCTATTCATTCAAGAACCTCAAAAAGAACAATGTATCACAGACTTAGCTTGTCTTTCTTGCCAAATATCATCACCCCTTTCATTAGTGATACCTTAATAAGAATGTTCTCACTTGTCTAAAATGTCATGTCTCTTACCTTATGGTATGCATACTTCTTCTGCCTACTCTGAACTGTTAAAAGCTTTTCTTAATACTCCTCAGCTTATCTTGAGCATCCTTCACTTAATACATGAGTGATCTATTTAATGGGTGATCTATATCCCATACCATATAATGACTCAAATGGTGTTATATCAATACATGATTGATAACTATTATTGTAAGAGAACTCACACAAAGTTAAGAACTTATCCCAATTCCCTCCAAAATAAATTACACATGCACTCAACATGTCTTCCAATAATTGAATAGTCCTCTTGGACTGCTTGTACGTCTGTGGATGGAAAGTGGTACTAAAAGTGAGTTGTGTGCCTAGTCCATCATGTAATTTTCTCAAAAACTTGGAGGTAAATTGAGTACCATGATATAATATGATAGAAAGGGGCACCCCATGCAACCTCACTATCTCTTTCATAGAAACCTTAGCTAAATTTCTTAGCATTGTAATCTACTCTTACGAAATAAAATGGGTTGACTTGATTAATCTATCAACCACTACCCAACAAGAATCATATTTCCCCAAAGTCTTTGGAATACCAACAACAAAATCCATGGATATCTTTTCCTACTTCCATTCCGGAATTGACATTCTTTGAGGCAAACCTGCAGGCCTTTGATGTTCATACTTCACTTGCTGACAATTTTGATACTTAGCCACAAAATCTGCTATATCCTTCTTCATTCCTGACCTTTAATAAATTTGCTTCAAATCTCAGTACATATTGGTCACACCTAGATGAATAGAATATCGTGAACTTTGGGATTCTATCAAAAATTTCTGAATCAAGTCATCAAATGGAGCAACACACATTCTTTCTTTTTAACTGAGCAAACCTTTTGCATCAAGAGTGGTCACTTGTGCCTTACAAATCACAATCTTCTTATAGTTTATTCAAAATTTCATTCTCAATTTTTTTGGCCTTGATCTCTTCTATAAATGTGGCCCTTACTTCAATGTTAGCTAATACCCCTCATTTTTCTTTGATGCCCAATTGCATAAATTTAGACTGCAAGGTCGGAATTTCCTTTGCCAAAGGTCCTCTAGTTTTACTCAAGCAACATAAACTACCCATTCTTACCGCCTTCAGACTCAAAGCATCTGCCACTACATTAGCTTTACTCCCGTGGTATTGAATGATGAAATCATGATATTTAAGTAACTCCATCCTCTGTCATTGTCTCAAAACCAAATCCTTTTGAGTGAGCACATGCTGCTAGCTACGATGAACAATATACACTTCACACTTGACACCTAGAGGTAATGCTGGAAGATCTAAAGAGCAAACACTACAACTCCCAACTCCAAATCATGTCCTAGATAACTCCTTTCATGCACCTTCAATTGATGCAAAGATAACATATAACATTCTTATCCTGCATCAACATAACACCCAAACTAAAATGTGAAGCATCACAATAAACAATAAAATACTTACCTTCAACCGCTGAAGCTAATATGGGTGTGATGGTCAAAAGTGTCTTGAGCTTCTGGAAGCTCTCTTCACCATTTTCTCTCCATTCAAATGGTATCTCCTTTTTGGTCAAATTTGTCAAGTGAGTAGCAATAAAAGTAAAGTGCTTCACAAATTGACGATAGTACCTAGAAAGCCCTACAAAACTCCTAACTTCTGCCATAAAGCTAGGATGAACCCAATTCTTAACTGCCTCAATCTTTTGAGGATCTACAATTACCCTTCTTTTGAAACTACATGCTCCAAAAATGCAAGCAAAGTCAACCAAAATTCAGACTTAGAGAATTTAGCATACAACCTTTGTTTCCCAAAAACACCCAGAACAATACAAAAATGGTCGGTATGCTCTTCCACACTTTTCGAATATATCAAAATATAATCAATAAATACTATAAAGAATGAATTAATAAATGGCTTGAACAACCCATTCATTAAGCTTATAAAAGTGACAGGCACATTAGTCAATCTAAACAACATAAAAAAAAACTCATAGTGCCCATAGTAGGTTCTAAACGCCATTTTGGGCACATCCTCAAGCCTAATTTTCAACAAATGGTATCCAGACCTTAGATCAATATTGGATAAAACTGATGCACCTTGCAATTGGTCAAAAGATCATCTATCCGAGGCAAATGGTATTTGTTTCAAATAGTGATCCTGTTCAATTATCGATAATCGATACATAATCTCATACTACCAAAAGAAAACAACTAGAACACCCTATGGAGAATATCTATGATGTATAAATACTTTATCAAGAAGCTCTTAAATTTGTGCCTTAAGGTATCTTAATTCCACCGGGTCCATTCAATATGTAGGGATGGAAACGGGGCAAGTAACTGGCTCTAAATCAATACATAAATCTATATCCCTATCCGGAGGCATACCATGAAAATCAGTAGGTGACATGTCTATAAATTCTAACACCACATTAATGGAATAAAAAAATGGAGACTCAACTGCAACATCCCGGATATGAGCCAAATAGGCCAAACAACTATGAACTTCTAGCTCTCTAGCCGTTATAGAGGATATCTGTAACACCTTGAAAATCCAAGACGTATCGTAAAGCCTAACATAAGTGTGATAAGGTCTAAATACTGTTTTAAGTCCATCTTAATGAATATAGGTCATTTAGGAAGTTTAAGAGCCAAAACGTCCAAGAACGTCCATGACGCTTGGGAAGTTTGTTCAAAGGGATGTTAGCGTGCCTTAGCCCTATTTTACTAACTCTTAGGAGTCGGAAACGTATGAAAACTGGTGGAAGGGTAGATAATAGGTGTTTAGGTTGTTCCATAGTTAAAACTTCTAGGTACGACTTCCCAAGGACCAACAAAGGGCCCTTGAGGAGGACCCTAGCGTTGGAAGCAACATTGCCTGGCAGTGTGCATGAACTGGACAGAAGACGGACCATATGTGGACCGATGCGGCATCGATGCCACCGTTATACCACACTTATCCAACATAGAATACCCTCCCCTGCACAGTATCTGAACTCATTGATGGAGTGCAGGACGATAGGGGAAGGATCCGTCGACTGACAGACGACCCGTCGTTCGGGGTCTCGTCTGTGAGGGTCGAGTTTTTTTCCTTAAGTTGGTCTCATTTAATTAGTTAAGGGTTTAGGTGATTTAATTAGGGGTTAAGGTAGTCTAATAAAGTTGATTTAAGACCCAATATAAATACTCCCAACCCTCATTAATCTAAGACAATTTTCAAATATAAACTCTCTTTCTCGTTACTTAAACTCACCATTTAAGATTAGCAAGGATAAGGGTTTGGGGTCTAGAAAGGGAAGACTGCACCTCATTTATCCATCAACGTTAGGTAGGGATCTAATTCACCTTTGAGACTCTTCCGCAAAGGGTTCCTTCAAAATGGATTTCAAAATTGGTTTTTCCTTATGGGTTTCTTCAATACGAATTGAAGTTACGATTGAGTTGTTGAGATTTCTTTAGGTTATATGGATATATGAACATAATATCATCTTAATTATGGTAATTGTTAGAGGTTTTTGGTCTAACTTTGAAGAATATGATCTTTCCATCCTAACCCTAGAATGTGATATTGATCTATATGTATTGTGGGATCATTCAATTGATTGGTTGTTGATTAGATTACTATACTATGGTTTTATTATGATTAAATTAAGATGAATTATAGGCCTATCATCAGTTCTGAGATGTGATTGAGGTTATGAATTAATATTGTGGAAATTATTGTATGTTTCTTGTCTTAAGTTATGATTTAGTGTTGAATTGTGTTATAGAGATGCAATTGGCCTTGTTATCTTGTTGGTTATCGTTATGTGATGATGTTACTCCCAAAATTGGGTTGAGTTATAAGTTGATAGTAATAAATTGATGATGAACTATAAGGAAGACTTGGTAAGTCTTAGAATCTCCATCTCTACTTCCAATTGTGATTAACTGTGCTTAAGTTATGATATTATATTGGAGTATGCCTCGTATTAGAATTGATAGGAGGTATGATGATTGAATTGAAATTTCTTGATTATTGTTGCGAGTTTGATTAGGATGTAAATGCTATAAGGATAGTGGACTATACCAATATGCCTTATTATGAAATGCTATGTAATGTGTTATCCTCACTTATATGAATTGTGATGAAAGGACTACTCATGCAATTCTTATTGAGCTAATTATGATGATGATTATAAAAGGGATAGAACCTATGACCTATACTAAGCTATGATTTTTAATTGAAGTCTTAGAGACATTTATATAAAGGGACATAGCTTAGAACTGAGTGAACTCAACAATGGGAGGTGGTGACTTCCCAAAGAGGATAGTTCTCCCTATAGTTCTTTATGAGATGTTGACTTACCAAAAAGGAATACTCATCCAATGAATTCCCATGAGAGGAGGCCCCAACTACCAAGTGTTATTAAGAGGGAATATACTATCTCTTAGTTCTTGAACTATGTTGCCCCCATAGGAAGACTAGCTAGTGGATTCACCTAGAAAACTACGTTTGTGTTTGCTTCTATTTTGGCCGGTTGACCACCTTCCATCGATGTAAGGTTTAACAAAAATGAATTCCACACTTAGCTCATGTGGTCTATGTAAGTTAAAGGCACGTATCCTCTAAAGTAAAATAAAGAAAAGATTATAAACTAACTAAGGTGACCTTGAAGAGGTTTACTATTAGCGTAGTGGTAGGGGTCATGACCTCTTCCTATGCCTTGAACTAGTTGACTTTGATGAGCTTTAGAAAGTTGAATATTATGTACGCATCTGTTAATGATGTATATGACGATATATGTTGCTGCTACAAACTAAATTTTCTATATATGATGCGGATTATCCCTTGATATATGTATTTGGTGACTATATTGTTAAAGTTGGACATTGGTTATGTTTCTGTTTAAGTTTACTTTGTGGATGCAAGGTATTGGGCTTTGCTGGTCATTGCACTTGTTGACATGATAATGAAATTAATGAGTAGTTGTCGTGATTATTATGATTTGATTGACTCTTATTCATTCTTGTTATAATTATTATCCTTGATGATAGGGTTGTAGTAAATCATGGTTTCCAAGTATGTTGGGATGTATTACTTGTTGAGATAGTAACAGGGTTGGTTTTCATGAACTGTTTGGCTTTGCACTAGGTTTTTAAAGGGGTAAAATGACATGTTTTGACTAAAAGTCCCTTTTTAGCATGATTTGCTTGTATATGTGAATATACTCAGTACATGTGGAGTACTAACCCCATTTTCTTCCCTTTTCCCCAAATATTTTAGGTTCCGAGCATTGAAGAGTTTGGAAGGCGACATTGCTGAAGGCTTGGTTTCTTCATTTCATCCAAGAAGGGTAGGTCCTCAACTTCCGAGGGCAATGCCACCATCTATCTTACGACTTGTTATGAGCTTGAGGACTCTTTCATTTCTTTCCTTTTCAATTGAGTACTATACTTTTGTATGACCTATATGTGTTCTTGTTTGATTAATGTAAGGGCTATTCCCATATTGTGATAGTCGTTTAGATGGTATGACATAATATAAGCTTTGAGACTATTTTTCTATCTTATATATGTATATGTGTGATAAAAGTAGAAGGTTGTGTAACCTTCCTATTTGAAGGGTCTATGTATACTCGATACAACTATATATTGTATGTATGTAGAGGTCTATGTAAACCTCCAAGTACTTGTAATGAATGTTTTTTATTTTTACGCATTTTTCAACCTATAAAGGTAATGACTTGAGACTAAGAGGCTACTCTTAGTACTTAAAAAGGACGACGACGCCGGTTACGTCTAGGGGGTAAACCCGTATGTGAAAAACTTAGTATCAGAGCATGAGGTTGAATATCGTTGAGTATGTCTCTCTCTCTACCACATCTATGTAGGTTTGCATTCATAATTGTGAAGCGTGCCACACTTAAGAGTAGGAACCTATATGATGCTTAGGAATTGCTCTCTTTCTCGGAAATATTATATCGTTCCATTAGAGTGTACTTATGGTGTGCTTTTGCATCTAATCCTATTGTTGTTCTTATAAGAAGCATGAAAACTTGAAGGAATGCGGCTCGAAGGCTTGAAGAGGAAATTGCCTATGCGGGAGCTCCTCCTCGTGGTGAGCAAGTCCCTCCATTTGAAGAAGATGCTAATGTTGACCAAGCTCCGGTCAATCCTCCACCCTTGACGGATGGATATATAAAGGTTTCCCTCATTCAGTTGTCTCAATCCGTTACCATCCAAGCCCAAGCCATGACGGTCCAAGCCAACCGGGAGGTTGTGCCCCCTTCTCATCAACAAGTCACTACTATGGCTTCCCCGTCGTAAGGACTTCACTTCTAATAAACCCTCACTAACTTTCTACTGGTCTAAGGATGTACATGTCAGACCCCCAAAATTTCATGCATGAAGTCTCTAAAATACTTTTGGTTATGGGTTGTCCACAAGTGTGAAGGCCAGTTTGCCCACTTATAACTCAGGCGTGCGCAAGCATGGGATGGCAATGGAGGGATAATCGCCATTAAGGTTGGTCCTGTGACTTGGGATATCTTTAAGGTGGCCTTTTCTGTATCGGTTTCTTTTCTAAGGAGATGAGAGAGAAACAAGTGTGGAATTTCATCAAACCTTCGTCAAGGAGGAAGGACTCATGTATGACCTTTGATTCATTAAAGTTTCCAATTGCCCTCTCCTGGTTTTCGATCCTAGAGACCGAAATGAGTCATTTTGTGATGGGGGTGTCGGAGGACTTACAAAGATGCCATTTGGCATGTTAAATGACCCATGACATTTCCCGCCTTATGGTGCATGCAGAATGGTTTATGAAGGCAAGGGATAAATAAAAAGTAGAGCTGCTAAAAAGAGAAAAATCATTTGATGGAGGTTCTTCAAAGATAGGCTTGAAATACAAGGCAAGCCTAGATTTTAAGAAAAGAGTTTTCAAAGCAAGTCCCTCCAAGTTCCCAAAGCTAGTATGATATAGATCTAACCCTAAATTCAAAGGGAAAATGTACTAATTCACCAAAATGGAAGAAGCCTACATGTGTCACGTGTAAGAAGGTTCATCATTGGTAGGAACTGGAAATTGCTTTGTGTGGCAAGAGTGGTACAAGATGAGATTTTTTTTTCCAATTTGAATATCAACATAAAGTAGTGGGTCAAGCTCCAGCAGTGGATTCTTGTGATGCTCCAAGAAGAACCATTTCCTATGCTCTCCTCCGCTCTATACTTGAACAAGAGACTTCTCCCCTGATGGCTGGTGAGTGTATTTGAAAGTCTTCTTTATTGATGTCTCTTACTAGATTCCGGTGCTACTTTAATTTTTACACCTCTATAGCAAAATGGGTTGATATTTTGCCCGATATTTTGCATGAACTTTTTATATGTCTAATCCGGCGGTTGAGTCGTTTGTTGCAAAAAGGGTGGTATAGAACTTGTTCAGTAAGTTTGCCCAATAGAGTTTCTTATGTTGATCTAGTAGAACTCGATATGCTTGATTTGGATATTATATTAGGTATGGATTGGTTCATGCATGTTTTTCTCCATTGATTTAGGACATGGTTGAGGTTTAACTTTTCCTTAATGAACCCGTTGTGAGTGGGAAAGGGGGGAAAATTCTATTCCTAGAGGTCGTATTATCTCTTGTTTAAAAGCATGCATAATGATCTCAAAGGGATATCTATATCATTTAGTAAGAGTCCAAGATTTAGACTCCGAAATTCCTCCCATTGAGTCGGTACCGTAGTGAGTGAGTTTTTGGAGGTCATTCCTAATGACCTTCCCGATATTCCTCCCGAACGGTAAATTGACTTTGCATTGATTTACTACCGAATACAAATCCCATATCAATTCCTCCTTATTGGATGGCTACTTCCGAATTGAAGGAGTTCAAGGTTCAACTCAAGGATTTACTAGATAAGGGTTTTATAAGGCCTAGGATTTCTCCATGGGTTGCTCCGATTTTGTTTGTGAAGAAGAAGGATGGATCCTTGAGAATGTGTATTGATTACCGCCAACTTAACATTGTCACTATTAAGAATAAGTACCCTCTCCCTCGAATTTATAACCTGTTTGATCAACTCCAAGGGGCGAGTTACTTTTAAAAAAATTGACTTGAGATCGGGGTATCACCAACTTAGGGTGAGAGGTGAGGAAATATCAAAGACGCCTTTCGAACTCGGTATGGTTACTATGATTTCTTGGTCATGTCTTTCCGCCTCACTAATGCTCTGGCGGCATGTACGGACCTGATGAATAGTGTGTTTCAAAATTACCTAGATTCATTTGTCATTGTCTTCATTGACGATATCTTGGTATACTCGAAGAATGAGGGTGATCATATGGGTCATTTGAGGGTAGTATTGAAAACCCTTAAAGAACATCAATTGTTTTTCAAATATAGAAAGTTTCAATTTAGGTTGAGGTCATTCACTTATCTTGGGCACATCATCTCTATTGAGGGAGTGGAGGTAGACCCAAGGGAAACGATAGCGGTGAAAAATTGGCCTATACCATTAACTCCAACTGATATTAGGAGTTTATTGGGTCTAGTGGGTTATTATCTGAGGTTCGTGGATAGATTTGCATCTCCTTTGACTACTTTGATCCAAAAGAGTAAGAAGTTTGAGTGGTCGGAGGCATGTGAGAAAAGTTTTCAATTGTTGAAAGATAGACTCACTTCCATTCTGGTGTTGACTTTACCGGAGGGTACAAAGGTTTTTGTTCTGTATTGTGGTGCATCCGGATTGGGTTTGGGGTGTGTGCTGATGCAACACGGGAAAGTGATAGCCTATGCCACTAGGCAACTTAAGGCACATGAGAGAAATTATCCCACTCATGACCTTGAGTAAGCGGCCATGGTGTTTGCTTTGAAAATTTGGAGGCATTACTTGTATGGGGATCATGTGGATGTCTTTACAGATCATAATATCCTCCAATATGTGTTTACCAAAAAGGAGTTGAATCTCCGACAAGAATATGGATAGAGTTGTTGAAAGATATATGAGTGTCCTCTATCACCTAGGCAAGGCTAACATGGTTGCGGATGCCCTAAGTCGTATGACTATGGGTAGTGTATCCCACGTTGACGAAGCCAAGAAATACCTCGAAAGGAAAGTAGATAGGTTGGCTAGGTTGGGGGTGAGGTTGGAAAGTTCTCTGAATGGGGGTGCTATAGTTCATCATAACACTGAGTCATCTCTAGTGGTTGAGGTGAAGTCCAAACAACACCTTGATCTAGCCTTAATGGAGTTCAAAGAATCGGTTATCGGAAAGTTGAATGAATCATTCTCCTTGGCGAGGATGGTGTGATAAGGTACCTAGGGAGATTGTGTGTTCCCCATGTAAATGGGTTGGGGGATCGGACCCTAGAAGAAGTCCATGCGTCCCTCTACTCAATTCATCCGTGTTCAACAAAAATGTACCACGACCTAAGGGAGATATATTGGTGGGAAAGTCTAAAAAGGGACATAGCAGAGTTTGTCGCTAAGTGTCCGACTTGCCAACAAGTAAAGGTCGAACAGCAAAAGATGGGTGGCTTACTACAAGAGATCCAAATTCCTACTTGGAAGTGGTGAAGACATCAATATGGACTTTGTAGTAGGTCTACCTCGGACTCAAAAGTCATATGATTTCATATGGGTGGTTGTGGATCGATTTACTAAGTCCGCGCACTTTATTCTAATCAAGTCTACATATTCGGCAGAGAATTATGCAAAAATATTCATAGATGAGATTGTGTGCCACCATGGTATTCCGTTATCCATCATATTGGGTCGGGACGCACAATTCACATCGAGATTTTAGAGATCATTCCTAAAAGGGCTGGGTACTACGATGAAGTTGAGCATCGCTTTTCATTCCAAAACGGATGGTCATGTGGAGCGTACTATACAAACCCTTGAAAATATGCTTAGGGCGTGCATTATTGATTGTAAAGGGAATTGGGATAAACATTTACCTTTGGTGGAGTTTGTCCTATACTAATAGTTTTCATTCATCCATTTCCACGATCTCTATGAAACCTTGTCTGGTAGGAGGTGTAGGTCTCCTATTAGATGGTTTGAAGTTTGTGAGACATCTCCTCTTGGTCCTGAGTTGATTTATAAACTTAGGAAAAGGTTCATATCATACGGAACTAGTTGCAAACGGCCTATAGTCGGCAAAAGTCTTATGCCGATCATAGGAGAAGGGATTTGGAGATTAAAGAAGGTGATAAGGTGTATTTGAAAATTTCACCAATTAAAGGAGTGGTTAGATTTGGAAAGAAAGGGAAATTGAGTCCTCGTTATGTGGGTACCTATGAAATCTTGCAAAGGGTTGGTAAGGTTGCCTATGAGTTGAAACTTCCTAGTGAATTTACTTTGGTTCATCCGGTTTTCCATGTTGCTATGTTTAAGAAGTGTATCAGTAATCCCGAATCCATTCTTAGTATTGAGGGTCTTGGTGTCAAGGATAACCTCTCTTATGAGGAAGTTCCGGTTCAAATTCTTGATAGGCAAACAAGAAGTTAAGGAATAAAGAAGTGGTTTCCGTAAAGGTGTTATGGAAGAATCATCTAGTTAAGAGTGCAACAAGGGAGGCCGAGGACGTCATGAAGTCCCGTTACCCTCATCTTTTTGAGAATCAAGGTTTGTCATTCTTTTTAATAATATAAATATGACTAAAATTTAAGGTTTATTTATTTTAGGAGAAGTTTTGCAAAGTATACATTTTTTTGAAAGCTTTAAAGTGAAGTTACTGTAATATTTCTTTGAAAAGTTGAAATTTTTCTTTTTGCTTGTTTTAAGTTATGTTGTGCATTTTGATATGGCGAGTCTTTATGAAATGATATGTTGCAAGTTGTTAAGTTGAACTTTGTGCTAATTGGCTCATGCAATGTATGTTGAGCTCATATGTGTTGTGAGACGGAAATACCTCATGATTTGAGCCTTATGTGTAGTAATATGAGTTTTGAAATTTCTTTGTTGAAATGACATGGTTTATCTTGATTTGATATTTTTTATTGGTTGGGCCTCTAGTCTTGAGTCTATTCCATCCTTCAAAATAGTTTTGGTGTCATTCGAGGATGAATGTTCCTAAGGGGGGAATAATGTAACACCTTGAAAATCCAAGACGTGTTGTAAAGCCTAGCATAGGTGTCATAAGGTCTAAATACTGTTTTTAAGTCCATTTTAATGTATATAGGTCATTTAGGAAGTTTAAGAACCAAAATGTCCAAGAACGTCCATGACATCCAGGAAGTTGGTTCAAAGGGATATTAGCATGTCTTAGCCTATTTTACTAATGTTTAGGAGTCGGAAGTGTACAAAACTGGTGGAACGGTAGATAATAGGTGTTTAGGTTGTTCCATGGTCGAAACGTCCGGGTAAGACTCCCCAAGGACCAACAAAGGGCCCTTGAGGAGGACCCTAGTGTTTGAAGCAACACTGCTGGCAATGTGCATCGATGAGACAGAAGACGGCGCGTGTGTGATACCGATAAGGCATCGATGCCACCGTAGTAATACACTTAGAATATGCATGGAATGACCTTGCCTTTACATTCTTTAAACTCATCGAAAGAGTGCAGGACGAGAGGGGAAGGGTCCGTCAACTCACAGACGACCTGTCGTTCGGGGTCTCGTCTGTAAGGGTCGAGTTTTCTGCCTAATTTAAGTTGGTCTCATTTAATTAGTTAGGGGGTTAGGTTGTTTAATTAGGGGTTAAGGGAGTTTAATTAAGTTTATTTAAGACCCAATATAAATACATCCAACCCTAATTAATCTAAGACATTTCTCAAATATATACTCTCTTCCTTCTCTCTTCTTTCTCTCTCTACTTGAATTCACCATTGAAGATTAGCAAGGATAAGGATTTGAGGTATGGAAAGGGACAAATTCACCATCAATTCATCATCAAACGTTAAGGTATGAGATCTATTTCACCTTTGAGACTCTTTCCTCAAAGGGTTCCATCAAGATGGATTTCAAAAGTTGAGTTTTCTTATGAGTTTCATTCAATTACGAAATTGAAGTTATGGGTTGAGTTGTTGATGATTTATTTAAGTTATATTGAATATATTAACATGAATTTAAACTTTATTATGGTAATTTTTAGTGGTTTGGTCTAAATTGAAGAATATGATCCTCCATCCCTAACCCTAGCTTGTGATATTAATCTATATTGTATTGTGATCATTCAATTGATTTGGTTGTTGATTAGATTACTATACTATGGTGTTATTATGATTAAATTAATATGAATTATAGGCTTATCATGCTAGTTATTGACATGTGATTTAGGTTATGAATTGTATTATGAAATTAGCCTATGTATGTTGTCTTAAGTTATGATCTAGTGTTAAATTGTGTTATAGAGATGCAATTGACCTTGTTATCTTATTGTTATAATTGTGTGTTGATGTTACTCCCCAAATTTGGTTGATTTATGGGTTGATGGTAAGACCTTGATGATGAACTATAAGGAAGACTTGGTAAGTCTTAGAATCTCCATCTTTACTTCCAATTGTGATTAATTGTGGTTAAGTCATGATATTATATTGGAGTATGACTCGTATTAGGATTGAAATGATGGTATGATGATTGAATTGAAATGTCTTGATTATGGTTGTGAGGTTGATTAGGATGTAAATGCTATAAGGATGGTGATGTATACCAATGTTCCTTATTATGAAATTATATGTAATGTGTTAACCTCACTTATATGAATTGTGATGAAAGGACTATACTCATGTGATTCTTTATTGAGCTAATGATGATGATGATTATACATGGGATAGACCCTATGACCTAAACTAAGCTATGATTGACTCTTATTCATTCTTGTGATATTTTTCCTTGATGATAGGGTTTTAGTAAATCATGGTTCCAAGTATGTTGGGATAAGTATTACTTATTGAGATAGTAAACATGTTTGGTTGGTTGATATGACTTGTTTGGCTTTGCACTAGGTTCTTAAAGGGGTAAAATGGCATGTTTTAAATAAAAGTCCCTTTTTAGCATGATTTGCTTGTATATGTGCATAAGGTCTCATACTTAGTACATATGGAGTACTAACACCATTTTCTTCCCTTTTTCCTTAACATTTTAGGTTACGATCGTTGAAGAGTTTGGAAGGCGATTATGTTGAAGGCTTGGATTCTTTATTTCATCCAAGTGGGTTAGGTCCTCAACTTCCAGGGCAATGCCACCATCTAGCTTACAGACTTGTTATGAGCTTAAAGACTCTTTCATTTCATTCCTTTTCAATTGAGTTTGTATTACCTATATGTGGTCTTGTTGGATTGGTGTAAGGGATATGCCCATATTGTGATAATAGTTTAGATGGTATGAGATGAGACAATCTTTGAGACTATTTTTCTATCTTATATATGTATATGTGCGATAAAAGTAGAAAGCTATGTAACCTTCCTATACAAAGGGTCTATGTATACTCGATACGACTATATATTATGTGTATGTAGCGGTCTATGTAAATCTCCAAGTAGTTGTAATGGAAGTTTTAATTTTTTTTGCATTTTTCAACCTATAAATGTAATGACATGAGACTAAGAGGCTAGTATTAGTCTTTAAAAAGGACGACAATGTCGGTTACGTCTAGGGGGTAAACACGGTGCGACAATGTGATCTTAGGTTGCTTAGGTTTGTACAACCCTTCCCACTCTACTTTTCCCCTTCTTAGAATTTCTACAGTTAATGACTTAGTGTTACAATTAAGCACAACATAATAAGGGGAAAACAAAGGCATGCCTAAGATTATATCAAATTCAGTCATATCAAAAATAACAAAATCATCCCAAGTCTAAAAACCCATAAACAAAATAGGACAAGCACGATTGACATGGGTGACTATGACAGAATTTCCAACTAGGGTAGAAACATGGATGGGGACTCAAGTATATCACAAATAAGAGTAAATAATGCGGAAAATTGTACAGACACACATAAGAATAAGTAGAATCCAGATCAAATAAAGTATTAGCCATCTAGTCATAGACAAGAATAGTACATGTGATCACTATGTCAGATGCCCCCGCCTCATTCTTGCCTTGAAAGGCATAACATTGATCCCATCCTCACTTGTAGCGACCTCCCTACCTGGTTAAACATAACCCTTGCCTACGTTACCATTTCCTCTACCTCTACGACCTCGCAAATTACCTCCTCGCACACCTTGTGGGTGCCCTCGACCATTATTACCATTTCTCATGGGTACCACTACTCTAGACCACTATTGCATGCAATCTAACACATGTGGGTGGGGAAAATCTCTCCTCATATGGTCAGGTTCTTTGCAATCGTAGCATGTACGATCAAAAAATAATTTATCACCCGGCAAAGGTATGACTCCCTGCATATCGTGAATCAAATTATGAGATAGAATTCTAGAGTAATTGTTGTAGAGGCGTGTATGACAGAATGAAGTGGTCTTGCTGCAAGTTTTGGCCTCCCTGCCCCATTAGAGTAAGAACCTTGAAAGTTACCCAATTTTTATCCCTTTTGTCCCATGCCTTAGCCTGGCCGTCTCGCCTCACTCCCTCCACTTTCTCAACAAAGTCTGTTACCTTATTGAAGCTCTTTTCTGCAGAGGTCATATGAATATATAATAGCTAAAACTCAAAATTTAGTCCCTAAATAAATAAATAGGTCCTCATTTTATCATTAGTCGTCAATTGGGTAGCGTATCTAGACAAATTATGGAAATTAGCATCACAAGCATCCATTGTCATACCACTTTGCTCCAAGGCCATGAACTCATCCTTCTTACGATCCCTCAAAGTCCAAGGCACATGTTTCTCCTAAATAAAGCACGAAATTTGTCTTAGTAGGTGGAGGTAAAACTTAATATGTGCATTCCATATAAGCTCTCCACAACTTCTTAGCCTCACCTTGAAGCTGAAAAGTCTCGAAGTCTAGTCCACGCTGATGTACAATTCCCAGCTTATTAAGCCTCTCATATAAATCTAGGATGAAATCATAGACATCTTCACTCTCAGAACCATGGAGCATAAACGGTTTCAAATTCAAAAACTTAGTCAACATCTCGTTTTCATTACCAGTCACAATAAAGGTCGGAAGAAAACATTATTACATACATTTTCTCCCACCTTGGGAACAGTGATAACAATAGGAGGATTGACGGGTGCTTGAGCTGCTTGAATAGAAGGAAGCACTCCAGGACAAACCAACCCCTTCAAGAATGACATGATCAACTAAGGTAACACTAGGTCGATGGGAGGAATACCCATAGTCTCAACCTGCACCTCTTTATCTTGTCTAACCTCCTCAACATTTTTCTCTATCTTTTTCATAATGTATGGGAGGGCCCTTATTTTTTGGAGCATTTTCAACAATTACCCCATCTCTAGTAGGCGCCAGTCTTCCTCGGCCTAACACTTTCTCGACTGTGACCTCTCGTTGTAGATTCCTCAGCTAGAGCATTGACATGAGCTATATGTCTGACGTCGTTGGATTTAGTGTTAACCATCTGTACACAGAAGAGTGACTGATGTTAGATAGCAAATTCAATCGAAAGATATCAATTGGAATTAAGGTATAGCATGAAGGATTCAAGAGAAAACACAGAGATTTCCTAAAGTCCTATAGCCTCTCGAAGAAAAGTACAAACGTCTTCATACCGTTCCACAAGACTATACTAGAATCATTTGTGTACATCGAGATCAACGAACCTAGGCTCTCCTACCAACTATATCATTACCCTGACCATCGTGATTGACATCCATACTAAGCCTCCGGTGGAAGAACCATGAATACCAACTAACTAAACAATTTAAAGCTACAGAAGTAGGTTTAAATAAGTAAACATTGAAGTTCCCATACACTTCCAAATGATATAACAACTAAACAATGCGTAAATATGCCAAGAAATTAAAACTTAATGTACCAAAACTTCTAACAATGAGCCAAAAGTATAAACGAAAATGGATATAACACAAGATAAACATAAGAAATATAAAGAACTAGTCTCAGTCCAAAATATGGACGTAAAAATCAAGAGAACTCAAGACAGCTGGAAGAACTAGATCACCCTTGAATTTGATAGGAAATTGTAGATCTTCTAATCAAGGATTGTCCATAGCCGTCGAAATATTCTCTATACTCAACAAATATAAGAGCAATTGTAGTTTCAGTACACAACCACAATATATAGGCAAGATCACGCGGCTATTCCAGTAAGTGCAACATGTATAAGTCACCACAACATAATAGTAACATGCATACACCGAACATATACAATATCATCATCATTTATGAACAACTTATAATTTTGCATTTTTAAAGATACACGTTTATGTGAAGTCCATAATCCTCTCATGGAATTGAAACCCAACCTGTTAGCACACTGGAACGTGGTACGCGATCCGATGTTTATGCTAAAATGTGGAAACTGATCCCATATTTTTGTAGAAACATGGAAACCAATCCAAGTTAGTGTTTTGAAATGCGACACCCGATCCAGTCAACAAGCCTCCATAAAAATCATAGGTACATTCTCAAGATAATACAATCAATAAATGATTCATGGAATTCATAATTCATCAATCTCATTTACAACAAGCGTGATCAATTATGCAACATTTGCATATATACATGTATCATAATGAAGCAAGAACAAATATACATCACATAATCATAAAATCACAACCATCACCTTCCTCGAAAAGATTGAAACCCTTAAGAAACTTGATTCTTCCCTTCCGGATTCATTCCGCTTGTTCTTGGTCTACAAACAATTATAGTAACACAAAAATCAATAAACAATCCCCTCGTATTTACTAACAATTATATCAATCCTAGATCATACCCATGATCCTAATATAAAAGTTAGGGATCCTCCCACCATAATACTCAGATAAAAACTCTTCCCCCATCAATAATTACCCATTAGATTACGTTCTACGAATAAAAATTAGATTCTATGAGTGAAAATATTACCTTTAAGTGAAGAACTGTGGAAAACTATCAAGAAAAAACCTGGATTCATTCATTAGATCTCAAGTTCACGAATTTCAGAATAAAGACATTTTGAGGTTTATTTCTAACTTAAATCGCGATTGTCGCACTATGGAGGCCCGTAGCCCACCACAACGAGCCTACCGTGGTGGCAGAAATCCCGTCTTAGCATCCTGCATGGAACAAATAAGTCGATTTAAAAATTCCAACCTCTCATTTCACGACACACCTGCAACCAATGAAACTCAGAAGCTACTCGTTCATGTTAAGATAAATCCCAGGAGTTCGACTCGCCCGAATTAAATTTCGTAAAGTCATACAGGTTCCTTAACAACTTATCTATATAGTTATATGATCAGATTCATGATTAAATATACAATTGTTACCATATTTCCTGGACTTTCATGATTCTGATTTCGTTAAAATCTAAACTAGGTTGGAAATTTCAAGTTACTACGAAAAAAATTTCCTATTCAAAATTTTTCCTTAGTGTCTTTTCTATTACGATTGAACCCAGTTGTTACAATGTTAAATATTACACCATTAGCCTAGTAAGAGTAATCTCATTCGAGGGCAAACATTGTCAAGGGGAAATATTTAACAACACACTAATTGTAAGAACTAGAAAGAGTTAAAATTTGAAATAGTCATTTTAGGAAAGAATGAAAAAATTGAGGAAAGAACTAAGTTGAAATAGGGTGTGAAGAGATAAAAAAAATGAAGGAGAAAAGTCATATTGCACCTGGTAGGGGCCTCTAAATGTTGGGCTATGGGACGTTGGGCCAACTAGAGCTCCACATCCTAGCCCATGAATTTCAAAGGCTGGCCCCCCCACCTCTCAGAGCGCTACAGACGCCAGTTCTTCCCATTCTTTCTCCATCTTTCTTTACTAGTTCCTTAGCAACATACCTGTGTTTTCTAGTTGATTGAAATACTCTAAGATACATCTAAATATCATGAAATCAGCCATAAACATGAGATCATGAACCTTGAATCCATAATTCAATTCAAGGAAAGTTAAGGGTCAAGTTTAGAAGTTAAGAATCAAGTCAAGAGAAGTGCATAAGGTTTTCAACAGTCTTTCACAAACATTTTAACTTTGTTTAAGACTTAGATTTTGAGCTAAGTAAAGTGTAAAGAATTAAGTTCATTTTTTGGAATGTTATAAGGGAACTAAGTATTCCCTAGAGTTTTTCACATTTAAACAAGAAAGGGATTCATCGATTTCCAAGAGGGGTTTTAAGATAAGTTTTGACTAATTATCTCAAACTAAAGAGTGAGTTTTGTTTTAAAAACATATGAGCTAGGTACATTATGAGAGTAGTATTGAGAATCGATATGGAAATTCGATTTTATAATAACTCAAGTCTCCATAAAACATTTAGCCATCATGAGTAGAAAAAGATCATACTTTTTAGATGAATCCTTACTGCTTTTTAGCATAGACTAGTGGATCCACTTAGTTAAGGCATCCTACATGACTGCAAAGTGTAGGATAGTTTTGGCAGTATGGGCAAGACTTATATCAACACTTAGGCTCATAATGGTGGTTGTAATTAGAAACTCTCCCACATAAACTATTACCTTATTATATAAGTAAAGTTGAATTTTTTATATTGCATTTCTTTACCAAATTAAGTTGTTATTTACTATTTTAAATTATTTGTATACATTGCACTATTGTTGTTGTTTGACACTGCATTTGAGTTGAGTAAAGCCAAGGAAAGTGTTTCTTTCAGATTCCTTTCAAGCTTATGTTATGTTTAGATTTTTCCTTGCATACTCATACATTTAACGTATTAATGTCATTTGGCCTGCATCATTTTATGATGTAGACATAGGTAACCAGGATCAACATCCATCACCTCGTTGATCCAGTTGAGCACTCAGAGTCAATTGGTGAGCCTCCTTGATTTCTGGAGAACTCCTTGTAATTTCAGTTGTTAGGATGATCGGAGGTTTTGTACCGACATCCCTCATTGTTTAGAGGTTTGATAGATGAATAGTTATAATTCATTAGTCTTATTCATTTCAGATGTTGTTTCAAGACTTGAGTTTGCCTTATTGGCTAGTTGAATATTTTCTTATTAACATGGTTGAGTTATATGGGTCTATCTTTGTTAAGTTAAGTCTTCCATTGAATAAATAAGTCAGACCAAGGGTTCGTCTAGGGCTAGCAATGATTCTCAAGTGTCACTCTCGCTCAGGGTGTAGGTTCGGGGTGTGACGAAAATCATAAAGATTAAGAAAGTTTGTTGAGATGACAAACATCTAACTCACATATCTCCATATGAAGCCTCGTACAAGAACATAGAGTATCAGGAAGATCCGAATTTTAATCCATAGAAAAAGCAATGAGTGAGTACCAGACCACAAGGTACTTAGTAGAAAATTCTAACACACATAGCTAAGAATGTTGGATATCGTTACTCCTACCACAAAAACTGAACCTCCACAACTACAATCTGCATAAAACTAGCTCAACCTACAAGTTCACAATTTAATAAGACATAGCTCAATAAAATACTAGAATGATAACTGATCAATAATGCACAAGACCAAGTTTGACGATCACAAGTTCCACAAAAAACATTCACATGTTCACAATGATAAAGATATGCAATACAATGAAATGCAATGTCAATCATGGTGATGCATGTCTGATCTGGTGATACACACTCATTGTCTCTTAGTTCGCGACCCATGGAGGACACATTTGTTTATGCATGCATCGCAGAGTGCGACAAGACCCTCGACAATCAAATTCTTCGTGGCATACGAGACATCCCTCAAATCATAATATCTTTAGAACGCCACAAGATGGTTCACTCTCGTTAGTTCCTTATTCTTCTCAAATTCACATAACATTTGTCACAACTATATCTCTAAACCAATGCAAATGACATGTTTACACATTTTTGAAAAGCGAAAACTATTTCTATATCAATGAATATTTCAGAAAAACACAATCATGATACAACATCAATAATAAATCAATAAATTTTTTCAGTCATTCTAAATAGATCACACATTAATATATACTTAGGTTGCCTTTTTTTAACCCTTTTTTTTTATCATTATTATCATTGTGAACAAGTCAACCCATTAACAAGTCACATTACTTTTCAACATATATCACAAGGAAATATAATATTTTATACATTAACAAGGGTTGAGAAATTCACTTGTGTCAAATAATCAAACAATTACTCAGGGACTTGAGTTTCCCCTATTCTTGAGCTTCCAAATAAATGCAATCTATTCAAAACAAAATAGAAGTTCCACACATTAACATAGAGCAGAAAGTTAATTTTCCTTTTCTTGCCCTTGACTAGTAAATACTCTCATCAATTCAAAATTAAAGTAATCCACTAACTCTTGCAATAATGAAAAAAATGAGTTTGTCATCGTATTAAAGTGACCCCTATATTCTAAAAGAATAAATATACAACCAAATTAAAAGCTTGACTCAAGTATAACAGGTTTGTTTTTCTTAATTTATGGCTCAAAAGTCTCAAACCTACTAATTTATTTCCAAGTGTTATATATTAATATTAATAAATAAATTATAAACACGACCTAGCATTAATTAAAATTAGTTATTTAATAAAGTCATGTTAATTAATTAACTATAGTTAAGTGAATAGTTCAAAATTCCCCAAAATAATAAGACAACAGTTTAGATGTCCAATATGTCACTCTCCCAACATCGTTACGAGGTTGCTACAAGGAAAAGGGAGAAATTTCCCATTGCCTATATGGGTTGTCCATTGTTTGCTGGTAGGAAGTTGAAAGTGGGATCATAGCAAAAGCTAATAATTTAGAAAGTGGGATCATAGAAAAAACTAGGTGGTTACTTGTCATCAATTTTCTCTGTGAGAGAGACAAAAATCTAAGAGCAACGCCATTGGTCAATGTTATCAATCACTACAGTTTTTGCAACTTTAATTTATAACAATACTCCATTGGTGTCCCGTAAGACAGGAATTCAGAGGACCAGAACCTTCTATAAGATCCACAATAAAACAGTGTATTACATGATTATAGTTATCTATAAAAGTGTAAGTTAATGGATGTTACATGTGTAATGCATTCATTGACTTGGACTTAATCAGTTAGTGCGGAACTTTGCCATGCTCATAGAATAAGAGCAAGTGTCCATTCGACTGTAACATTTTGCAAATTGAAATATTTAGGAAGAAGCTTAGAAGTTGAAATAGTCCGTTTTGGAAAGAAATAAAATCTGAAAAAATATTTAAGTTAGAAAAAAGTGAGATTTTGGTTAACTTTAAACGGTCACAACCCCTAGCTCAGGATGAATTAGCTGTAGTTCTAGATATGGTTGGAAAGCCATTGCAATAATTTTTTCAAAACCGTCGAGTTTGCAAAATTTTGAATTCGGATGACTGAATTATGCCCTTGAAAGTTAGACTGTTGGATTAAGAAAATGTCCAATCCGAAACTTAAAAGGTTAATTTTCCTCGGTTCCCACCCACATTATTAATTGATTTTGGTAATATATTGGAGGGTCTTCTAAACGGAAAACTCGGTCAGTTTTTAAGATTTGGAGAAAGTACGCAAGAGAAGAAGAAAGAAAAAAGGAGCCAAGATCGTCGAGTTCGTCTAGAATACTTGTGTATTTCGTCGGGGGTGATCCCTACAAGTTATGTTAGTCATAAGCGATTGGGTTTGTTAACCCACATGCCAAACGTGTTTAATTCAGTGAAATTCATCCTAAAAAGGGTTGAAAGTTGATTTTCTTGATTTCTTTTCTTGAATTTAAGTGTGTTATTGAATTGGGTTGATATTTGGATTTTTTGAGACCTTTAAGTTGAAGATTAGAGTTTCATTGATTTAGATTAGTGAGTACTAATGTTGGGTATCGGGACCAAAAATAATTTTGAGGAAGATATTCGAGTTTAGGCGAATTGGGGTTCAAAAACGAAGAAGGAAAAAGTCGAACAACTTAGCTGAAACAAGTCCGCGTCGCTGACTTGTTCCCCCAATGAGCAAAAATCAGCTCCGTGTCGCAGAGCTGGACGCAGACTCCTCCGTCTAAAAATTACTTTTTCCAATATATTCTGGGAGCGTCTCCACGTCACAGACTTGTTTCATGGCGGTGATTTCGTAACTTTTCTTAAGTTTAGCTTTTCGAAATCATTCCTAAACACCAAAAGGTCCTTCCAAATACAAATCATACACCTTGAATCAATAATTCAATTCAAGGATCGAGTAAGAGTCAAATTCAAAGTAAAAGACAAGATCAAAAGTGAGAGTCAAGTCAAGTAAAGGTCATCAAAGTTGTCAAGCGTCTTTTTACAAATGTTTTAACTTTGTCTTAAGACTTTAAGAGTTAAGTTCAGTAAAGAGTAAATTTGAAGTACTTTATTCAAAAGATTATATAGGGAATATGTATTCCCAATTAGAGGTTTAAAAGAAATATTTCACATTTAAACAAGAACGAAAATGAATATTCTCAAAGATCCTTGGAGCTAGTTTTAAGAAACGAGTATAACATTTGTAAAATGAAGCAACCAGGGAAATTGATATTTCCAAGATAGACTTTGAGCTAAGTTTTTGATCACTAATCTCAAATCACAGAAGATTTTTTTTTAAAACATATAAATGAAGTATATTTTGGGAGTAATATTGAGCATTGATGTGGGGATGCGAGTTTCATATTAAATCAAGTCTCCATGAAAACCATGTAGCCATCATGGGTTGAAAATGATCATACTTTTTAGATTAATTTTTTTCACAATAGACTAGTAGATCCATTAGGCAGTTCAGATCCTATACTTTGGCAAGGTTAAGATGGTCGAACAGCGTAGGACGAGTAACCTTGATCATCACTATAACAATTAAGTGATGGTTGTTGGTTAGAGAAAAACTCAACAACAATAATTGCATGGTTTCTCAAAAGATTCTGCTTAGTATGAATGGGGATATGACATTTCATTCATGCATTGCACAAGTAGACTTTTAGAGGTAGCATGATATATCTTTTTATTATGGTTATGAGTTGACATGAGTTTATTTTATATCTTTGCATACACACAAAGTTGAAAACCATATTTTAAACAATTTTTGTTCCTTTTTCTTTATATTGCACTTATTTTAAACTGTTTTATAATAAGATGAGTTCAGTTAAGTATTCATGAGTTAAGAAAAACTAAGGTAAGTTTTTCTTTCAAACTCTTTCCATCCTATTTTGTTTAGCATTCCTACTTTCATGCTCGTACATTCAATATACTGAGGCTAGTTGGCTTGCATCGTATTATGATGCATACGTTGGTAACGAGGATCGGCATCCAGCACACTGTTGATCCAGTTGAGCACTCCAGAATCAGTTGGTGAGATTCTTTTTGCATTCCGGAGGACTCCTTTTATTGTTTTGAATATTTCTTTCTTTATTAGGATGTTGTGGGGTCTATCTTAACATCAGTTATTTTTAGAGGCTTCACATATAGTTAAAAGCATGGAACAAATCATACATTTTCCATGATTTTAAAGTACATAGATTGTTACTAAAATAAACCTAATAAATCCTATTTGGTATAATTCAAAATTAAGCTTTTTTATTTATTTATTTAGTTTGATTCATTCGATTTTATTTAGCCAAAGAATAAGAGTCATAGAAGATAATAGAAATGCATTATGTTATCATTTGAGCATCATGGTCATAAAAAAGATATTGTACAACTTCATATTAATTAAAAAAGAAATGATTTTCGATTGGAGGGTGTGGAAGACACATCTTAGGATAGTAGGTTACCAGAAACTGTAGTATTTCTTTCGTTAGGGTGATTGGTGTTTGACTTTGTACTAGTTATTCTATTGTAATTCTTATTTTACTTATACATTCATCATTATTGATTTCAATTTTCTATCCTTGTATATTGTGTATCATATCTTGGTTATTCCACTATTTTATTGTAGTTGTTGCTTCCTTCTTGTAAACTTTGCACTATTTCATTTAGACTCGATATATTGTTTTCTTTATAGGGAAAAGGGTCTGATATACCCCTCAACTAAGCCTGGCAGCGGAACCGGTACCTACCGGATTCCGGTCCGGTCCGTCCGGGTCTGGTTCGATACCGGTTAGTACCGTTTAGGACCGGTAATTTCCGATTCCGGAACAGGTAGCGGGACAAAAATTGGTAAATACCGGAATTTACCGGTTTTGGTAATTACCGGTCCGGTCCGGTTAAATTTTTTTTTAAAAAAATAGATCCGTTACTAGTCGTTGGGTAACGTCTAGTGGGCCCCTCCAACGGCTATTTGAGTAGATTTTCATCCAATAGGAGCCCTACCCCACCCCTAACTTTTTTTAATACCCCTCAAGTTTAAAAATGCCACTGTTAACCTATGGGTGTCGTATAAATGAAACAGAATTTCATTCTTTAAATCACCAAAATCATCTAGTCATCTTGTACTCTCGCAACTCTCTACTCTTATCTCATAATCTTTAATTCATAATATATAGTATTTTAAATTCTGGTGTGCATTAACTGGTCTTTGAAATTAGATTTGGAGCTTCAAAATCAATTTTCAAACTTTCCACGTTCTCGGCTTTCGGCGGGTCATTAAACGTCTACTATTTAGTAGACGTTCAGTACTTCGGTTAACTTTTATTTTACCTTGAAATTTATATTTAAATAATTATTCTTTATTTTGTGATTTGCTTTAATTGGGATGTGATGGGGGGGGATTGGGGGGGGGGCGGGGGATGTATATTTGCTAATGGCATAAACATTTTTCGTATTATATTTAATCTCACGTTAATTTTTAATATGGATTTCGGCAAAAAAATTGTTCAAAAAGGAAAGGGGAAAAAAACGGAAAAAAAGGGATTAGAGCGTGTAAGAAAATTTGTAAACTTAAATCTTCCGTAATGCAAAAACCGGTAGTTCTTCTACTATATTAAGAATAAATACGGATGATTATAACATGTGATGATACGGTTTTTAATAGAAGTAATTCAGGACTTAGATCTTATCAGGAAACATTTAAAACGTCGTTTTGATAATTTTGATGACGATTTGACTAGTGATAATGATAATGATAATGGTATGATAATTATACTGATTACGCCTACTTTTGATGATGATGATGATGAAAAACTGATCCACCTACTGCTACTAATAATAAAGTCCAGCTCCCTTTCGTTGTCATGTCCAGTTACCCCCACTACAACCCTAGGCCTAGTAGAAGGTTGTTAAAAAAAAAATTGGTTTTGTTTGGCAAGTTATGACACAAAATGAAGATAAAACAAAGCTATTTGTAATAAATGTACATAATTATTAAATCATAAAACTGTGGCAAAATCGCGGAGGGACATTGGAGTAGTCATTTAATCGTCTTGTTGAAAAATGTTTTTTTTGATGCTAAAGCGGTCGCGGAAGCTAAAAAAATGGTTACTCCCCTTCCTGAAAATGTAGGAGTAGCACGACATCTAAAATGGTCAAACACAATAAATCGTCTAAGTTCTGGCTCAGTTTCCTACCTTCATAGAGGTATTTAAGAGAAAGGATCTTGAAGAACTAGCTAAAAGGATATGTGTTATGGGGTTGACATTTGTTTTGCTGAAATTCCGGGTGTTACATTACTAGTCACATTGATATAATCCAAATTTAAGGTTGTGCTAGAAATAAATAACAAAGGTTGTTGTATTGAATATCAGCACAACTTTCAATGTCTTTTCTCGTTATTTATTTTATTATAATACTTGTAAAATAGTTATTACATCTGATATGGGGCGTAGTGAAATGGTAACGATTATTTGATATTACTGCACATGGATGATGAAATTGGGTATAGCAAAAAAGGAAATTTGTCGGTTATAAATATTGTCAAATGCAAAAAACGGGTTTTTTAGTTATATTGCTAAAACTATTTAGATATTTACACAAAGTTATGAAATCTGTGATAAAATACGTATAGTATACCTTAGTAATGCTTCAAGTAATAATTCTGCGTTCAACATTTAAAACTACACTTTGTCCTTTCGAGGGGTGATAAGTATATAGTAGGTGTACGTGGGCACATATATCTAATTGATGGTTAGACGATGGTGGGTAAATATGTTAGGAACGGATGTACGAAAGTTGGAAATGGAAAATGAATGTCATGTTTATATTAATGTCACGTTAAGGCCTCGGCGTAAAGGATTTTCAAAATCGTCTGCTTTTGAAATATCGTACCCTAGAACAAATTCCACAAACCCTGGCTCCCGAGCTGGCAGTACTTTAGAGGCAACTTCTTGTAGTCGGGGCTTAGGCTCTGAATCCCCTTCCCCCCGTTTTGGGGCCTGCTGCTCCGTCTTCTTGCCCTGGCCTCGCGGCTCCTGCTTGGCGTGCCTCCCTGCCCTTATACGATTTCCTACCGTTTTTTCTCACTCCCCCCCCGCCTTTTTGTCTTTCTCGTCCCTCCCCCTGTCTTGTTTGCTTGATATTGTCTGCTTTCTTTCCCTTCTCTCACTTTCCCCCTACCCCCAGCTTTCCGCCACACCATTGAAAAAATGATTATAAAATTTAAAAATATTATATTCCTTATTCCTCAAATTTATTTAAATGCATGTTTGTTACACCCATGTATAAAGATTTCGGTTCGTCAAGAATGTATGAAAAAATATATTTTACTTATTAGAGAGTACTGATGAATTAGAAGAATTTCCTAGCTGTCAACAAGTTAAAGATTAGCATAAAAATTGAAGCTAGACAAACTGTATGATTTATATAAGCTAACATAAAGTTATAAGTGAAAATGAACCTCAAGCTTAGGGTTAGATCTTTGATTGAAAATAATATTGATAATTATTTAGAGGATTATCTGGAAACTTTCCTCACGGATTATAGAAATGCTTTTGATTGATAATTAATCAAATTCAGAACCTATTGAGATATTCTCAAAAGGTGGAGAGATTCGCACACAGAATTCCAAAATAGTACCGATGGTTCGAAGATATATAGCCACTGCAAGCGGCGTCGGGTAGTTCGGAAGGCGTATTTAGTGCCAGCAAAGTTCAACTTGGAGAACAAAAGCATTCACTAGCATCCGTCAACTTGGAGATATCGGTTATTATTGCGAGATTGGATTATGCTGAGAGAAGAATGAGAGAAGAAATTTGGATCGTGAATCAATACCGACCAATTTCAGATGACGTTGATTGAATTATGCAGGATATAGTGACGGAAATGATTGTGCAATGGAGATCTTTCTATTCAAACATATCCCGAACATGTTTATTAAAGAAAATGTTTGAAGGATTTACGAAGGGATTTATATGTGGCACCAAACATTAGTAAAAGTATGATAATTCGAGATTTAACTTCAAAAAACTCATACTTTTGTTAAATATAATTGTTGTAATAGCAAATATAATTAATAAAATATAGGCTATTCGCCTTAATTGTTTTTTTTAATATTGTTGTATTAAATTTAATTGTAATAGAGTCATTTAATTTATAATTTAAAGTTTAAATCAAAAATTCAAACTTTAAGAGTTGAAATGTAAATTTTATAAACTTTAAATTTGAATTTAAAATTTTTTAAACTTTAAAAGTTTATTTAAAGTTTGAAAATTTAAATTGAACTTTAAAATTTGAAAATTTTAATTAAAACTTTAAAATTTGAATTTCAAATTTCAAAATTTCAGAGTTGAAATTTAAAAGTTTAAATAACTTAAAGTTTTGAAATTTAAATTTAATTTAAAATTTGAATTTAAAAATTCAAACTTAAAAGTTGAATTTAAAGTTTGAAAAATTTAAATTTATAACTTTAAAAGTTGGGAAATTTAAAATTTTTAATGTGCTTAACTTATTATATTAAAAATTAGATTCAAATTTAGAAAAATAATTTTTTTTAAAAATATCGGTGTTCGTCCCGTTACCGGTTCCCCCCCCCGGTCTGGTCCGTTTAATACCGGTTTCACTTCGAAACCGGGACGGAAAATCGTTACTTATTCACCAGTTTCCGAGGACCGGTAACCCAGGCGGGTACCGATTTCGGAACGTTACCGGTCTACACAGTAGCCAGATTCCGTACCATTATGGGTATAATTACCGATCGGTTCTCCCGATTCCCTGGTGGTACCACTGCCAGCCCTTACCTCAACTTGTAATTTAGAGTTGATATACTCCTTGTATAAAAGGGGATCATATATACCCCTACTTGTAAAACAAATGACCTCGCTGAAACATATCCCTTTTCCTCTAAGGGAAATGAAAAAAAAATAATAATTTTAATCTAAATTTACATTTTTCTAAAAAATTAAATTCCACATCTGAGTAAACTGTAATCCTCGTAAAACATATTTTTCGTTTACTTTTTTTTTTCAATGACTAATTATATTTTATTTGTGATAATAAATTTATTTATGTTTCACTAATATTCTTGGTAAAAACTTATTGTAGATGATCAAATGTTTTTTCGAATACGAAATTAAATAAAATACACTTGAAAGAAAAAACAAAATAAAAAGAAGAAAATTCAAAATAATTATAATAAAGAAGTCAAAAAATATTTATGTATGAAAAAAATTTAATATAACTTGACTTTGATAGAAGAATCAATTATACCCCTAATATTTTTAAATAAAAAATTAGAAGTAATAAATATAAAATTCTTAAAATTAATGTTTAAAATTCCGTTAATGAAGGGTATATTGATGCGTCATTATGTAAAGGCAGGAAGTAGGAGTATATGTGAGTCATTATGTAACGGCAGGAGTATATGGGCGACGTTTGTATAACCGATAAGGGCATATATGAGCCAATTTTATAACGAGGGGTTGGTTCTTTTATAGCCAAACGCCAAATGGACAAAGTAGTTGAGGGTATATCAGACCCTTTTCCCTTCTTTATATCAAGAATTGCTGCATTTGAATCACGAGTCTTTTGAAACAATCTCTCTTCCTCCATGAGGTTAAAATGAATATCTTCATCCTAAAATATTAATATATCGTTTATTATGACTCGAATCATTGTTATTTAGGAAAAGTAAAACTTCATGGAAATGCTGGGGCCACTGTCCGTGCGGTAGCTCCACAGCGGGATAAGTAGCCGCCAAAGCAGATTAGATGAGACATAATGTAAATTAGACATAAATCATCCAAAAACCCTCCAAAAAAATTTCTAGGCAAGGGAAAGAAGGTGGAAGGGAATTCCAGTGTAAGGAGATTGATGACTTGCGAATTCTTGGCCAAGTTCACCATTTTGTCTCCGAGAGACCCAATTTGGATCTATAATTTTGTGCAGCAGCTTATCACCTAGGTAGGCTAGGTTTATTCGTTGAGTATTTATAAATTTGTCATTCGTTGCGAATTATATTTAAATTGATGGTAGAAATCATGTGTAGGTCTCAATTTGGGTTGTAGTATGGAAAAAAGTAAAATAAAGGTCTTGATGCTATCTTTGTTATTTGGATGAGGTCATAGGTATTATTGTTGAGGTTAGGGGATGGTAATATGAAAGTATAGTAAGCCTTGATAGGCGTAATATGGAGTTATAAGTTGAGTAGAGATGACGAAAAAATGTACGGGTGTATCGTAAATGGGTGGTTGGGTTGGTAGTAGTATATCTGAAACTTCCTTAGGGAGATAGAATGATTAAGTGTAATCACGAAAGAAGCGAGGAAGGGGTTATCGGAAAGCGAACTAGTATGATATTAATATCCGTAATGGTAAGGACAAGCAAAATATAGAGGTGGAGGAGTAATTAGTCTTATTGAATATTTCACTTTTTTTTATTTCTTATATTATGCGGTGGATATTCGGGTCGATCGATGATGCCTACCAATACGTTTGGTTGTACTAATACTACTTTTGCTATGTGTTTTTCGGCATAGTCATGCTTGCAGGGTCATTGATGTTTCATAGGTGAAGGCAAGGGCAAATCTCGAGTAGTTTCTATTTTCCTTCCACATGATGGAAGCTATTTCTTTTCATTGTTATGTCTTATCTTATACTCTTAGTAGTTCTTGTACCTGTTTGACTAGATCTCTAGGCGTTAATTACTTTACAAGTATTAACTTTGAGTCATTCTACACTTCTTTTTTTGTTTTTATAAAAATATTATATGCATTTCCTTTATTCGACAATTTTCATAATTTTGTGCATGGTTTTAATTATTTGAAGTCAAGGGTTCTCCTACTTAGGCGTTAGAGTAGGTGCCCGTACAACCCAGTGGGTTAAATCATGACATCTTTACAAAAGATCAGATATATAAAATAAAATGGATTCAATACATTAAAACTTTTTATTTAAATTTTATTTATTTACTCCTCACATCTTATAAATTTTAGTGAGTTATTGTGGGTGTCATTTCAAAGTCAATGTGTCTTTTGTAATAATAATGTAAGGTTGTGTAATTTCAACCTATATTTGATTATGTTAAATGTTTTTATACTATTAAGAAATACAATTTGAATTCTTAAATATAAGGGTGATATAGTAATTTTGGATAAAATTGCCATTTATAGATAATTTTTTACCACTGCGCATCTTAAATTTGTTAGTCAATCGAATTTAAATTCTTCAAATAAGTGTGATGAAGTAACTTTGAACAAAATACTTATATATATATGAATATTTTTCCATTAACTAAGTTTGACTTTATATTTAGTAAAACAGGACAAAAAAAGAAAAATCATCTATTCTTTGACCCTTTTCCCTATTTTTGCTAGTCTTTGGTGTCTATCAAAATAACGGCTAAGACGATCTTTCCTTGACTCATGTGGTATATCTAGACAAAATTAGAACACTATTCTTAATAGACCACATTGTATAGAATCACTCGTCTCACTAGTATAAAACTCGTTAAACTTTCTCTTTCTCTCACTAATCAAATTATAGTTTTTCTTATATTTTTTTTTGTTTAATTTTCTATCTCTCATAAATAGTTTTAATTTTGTAAGTGAGATACCTTAATATTTCCTTTTCGAGCAACTTACAAAAATAACTATATTTATAGGGTCAATGAATACCAATAGTTATAAGTATGTTATTTACAATAAATGACTATAATTTATATCACTTTTTAGCTGTATTTTTGTATAGTTTTTATTTTTTTAATTTAAATATTGATGCATCTTTAAGTATAACAAACTAAAAAATGAATTGACTCTAAATATAACCCCATTTTCTTACATTACGTCCATACAATGGGCAACTTCCCATAATTAATTTCATAACTAAAAATTAATTATTTAAAGACATATCACATCATATTCTGTAGCAGTTTAACGAAAATTGTGATACATCATATTTAATTTTTTTGTTGTCTCCATATTTCTTATTTTGTCATCGTAAAGGTATTTATATATATATATTTTGTTAATTCAAGTTAATGTTGTAAGCAACTTGTTGAATTTGTGAATGAAGGTTAAGTATTTCGATTTTGAAATGGTGAACTACATGACAATAGATACATTAAGCAAAAAATGAATACACAGATATAAAATACAATGAACACATTGTTGTTAAACACAAAAATAAATACGTTGGATACAAATATACTTGTATTCTCGTTTCACCTTTTTATCTTGGATATATTACTTATATATCTAGATATAATTATCTTCGTAAATCAATATTTTAAATTGTGCTTGGTTAATACACAAGTATCTTGTATATAAATATGATACATTTCAACATGTTGTTAAGCAAAAATATGGATACTTTATATGAACGAGCAAAAAAGATACAATTTGTGGGTATCAAATTGTACAAGTATGGATACATTAGACAAACGAGCAAAAACATACAATTTGTGGGTATCAAATTGTATAAGTACGAGATAAATATGTAATTAATAAGTACCTGATGGATACAAAATCACAAAAATCGCTTTTGCAGTGATGTAAAGTATCTTTATTTTTGAATGAATTTGGGAGGGAGGGGGCAGAAAATATGTGATGCATGAATATTGATGAAAGAAAAAAACTTGATGATGGTAAACATGGAAAAAGATCGCAGATATGTTTACCATAATTATTTAGGCATACAATTATAATTATTTTCCTATTTATTATTTATTTATTATATATAATATTTTTTTTGGTTAAATTAACTTTGCTATTTATAGTCTAATTATATCCATATAGCATGAAAAAAATAATACATAGTTTTTTTTAATATATATAGATGTTTGTCATATTCCGAAGTTTTTCCTTTTTTTTTTTCTCATTGTGGTATAGGATTAAATTTTTTCATTTCGTGAAATTATTAGATTCATGTCATATATAATTAATTGATAGTAAATTATTTGAGTCAATACTTTGCTTTGTTGATACTGTTTTGAGCTCGTCTTATTTATTACCCAATTAGCAGGGATGACTAGAATACATTAGTAGAGAAAGTTAAAGTCGAATGAAGACCGTGTTTTACACAATCATACTTCTAGCTCTATAAGGTGCAAAATTGTGAATAATTTTTTCGTATTAGATTTTCTTTAATATACTTTTTTTGGTATTAGATTTTCATTTAATTTTCCTGCGACCATTTACTCAGCTAGGCCAAAATGGAGATATATGTATATATATAATATAGAGTATAGATATCTAGTATATATATAGATATATATATATATATTATATATAATAGATATAAGATATATGAGAAATATAGTAGATA
Source organism: Solanum habrochaites (assembly GCA_027704765.1). Lineage (NCBI taxonomy): Eukaryota > Viridiplantae > Streptophyta > Magnoliopsida > Solanales > Solanaceae > Solanum > Solanum habrochaites. The sequence continues at coordinate 43,285,861 of JAKWJA010002500.1, forward strand.
TATATTATATATATATCAATTTGGGGAAAACGATGTGCCCTCTTGTTCTTTGTGAATTACGTTCCACCATTAAAAAGTTATTTTTCGTCAAATAGTATTATTTTTTAAAAAAAAATTATAACCTATTATTAAAAAATAATAATTAGGCCCCTCAATCTTGGGGCCTAAGTGGTTTAGAAACAAACGTGTCAATAAGAGTATTTGTCTTCTTTAAGCCCTTTAAAGTGATTACATGTGTACATGTTAAATTAAACACACTTCAAATTAGTTTAATGCAAGCGTTAATACACATATGAAGAATCTAGATCTCATAAGAGAAAGTGAAAATAATAATTGATAACTTTCTAAGGTAGGCAAGTCCTAGAATTCATTGTACTATTTATTATATTTTCCTAAATAATTGTTACGATCCAAATTATGGTGATTGGCACCCACATTAACACTCTATTGGGAGAATCACTACTACATTCAACTAAAGCAATAATACAAAAGTAAGATATTTAAGTTACGGAAACAAGTTAAATAAACTAAAATAATGTTGAAAATACGCCTAGAATCTGAAAATCAATGTACCAAAAATCTAATAACGATAAGTCTATAAGCAACACCTTAAATAATACTTTTAAGTCCGAAGGATAGCTGAAGACAACTAGCCTCGTCCTTGAATTCGAACACTGGTATTTATCCTTTAACGAGATATGTCAATATCGCCCTCCCTAAAGATATCCCGCACTCATCTAAAAATAAGTGCAAGTGCATAATCAGTACACAATCACCCTGTACTGATAGGATCAGTGACTAAAACTAGTGGAAAATAAAAGAGCCAATTACACATTTAGAAATACACATGATACATATTCAACATATTCAATACTATCATAAGAATCAACATCACAATTCACATGTTTCATCACATAAGTGTTCCTCTCCAGAACCCAAAGTCAAACTGTTAGCATTCTAGAATGTGACAATCTGATCCAATTTTTATACAAGAACATGACAACCGATCCAAGTTATCATGCTGGAACATGGCAAACTGATGCAAGTTAGTGTGCCGAAATGTGGCAGCCGATCCAATCACACATCACAATAACAAATCAAGAACACACATTCAAGTCATGATTTCATGGTATCAATATTCATATATCTCATTCAATATCTATGATGAATATTGGAACATGCATACATATATAATTATCACAACCAATCAAGAACAAGTATATCAGACAATCATAGAACCACAACCATCACGTACCTCGAATCCAAGCTTGAAACCCCTCATGCACTTGAATCTTCCCATTCCGAATTCTTTTCGCTTGTTCTAGGTGTACAATAAATTGATATATGCAAGGATCAACAGTCAAAGTTCTAATTATTCGAATTATAACAAAACCCTAGATCAAACTCAATAGTGTAATACCCAAATTAGGGCTTCTCCACCATAATTATTAGATCAAAACCCTTCCCATCGATAATAACCTAAGAAATTAGGTTTTACGGATCGAAAAATGAATTTCAGGGAGTTAAAATCTTACCTTTAGCCTAAAAATAGTGAAAAAATGTTAAGAACTAGCATGGGGTCGCCTCCTTAGTCCTAAAAGTCGAAAAATACCAAATATGACCATCTTAGGGTTTATAAGCTGCCTTTTTAAACACATCTGGCCCGCTCCAACGGACCCATCCAGCTGCAGCGTCGCTGCACTAGTGGCTTAAATCCCGGTACAGCGGTCTCAGTGCGGACAAAATATATCCATTCACAAAAAGATCAATTCTGGGAGTTCTACTCATCCAAATTTAATTCCGTAGAGTTCTACGAGTTCCTTATCATATTAGCTATCCACTCATATAATAAATTCACAATTAGGTATCTTATTCGTTAGTAGATTTTCTCTACACCTTAATAAATCCAATTTCTTTCAAATTTAGACTAGGTCCGATAATTTCACGTTACTACGAAGGATTTTTCTAGCCCTAATTCTTTTTTCATTGAATTTTCCATAAAGAAGGAATCAGGTCATTGGATTACTGGAAAAATTACGGATTTATGAAAAACTTATACTAATTAACTTTTGGTTGATTTCGTCAACAAGTTAATTAACCCAGAATGTTATGTACTTGCAACAAAAAGGAGATTGGTTCTCCTAAATTGCATGTGCTCTTTGATATTAGAAACCAAATATATCGATGATTGTTTCTTATATATTAAAAGGAAGAAATTCATTGCATCCTCAAGCCCCCATAATTCTCCCCTTTCTCTAGAAATAACGAGAAAAAAAAAATTGTGTGTGAAAAAATATGCTATCTGAAGCCCAATTTCTTGGAGATTTACAAATTGCTTAAATCCGACCTTCGTAATAATTCAAATTTAGAGATCACTCCATCATCAGTAAACTTGAAATGTGGATCCTTAAGAAGTTCAGATTTCATTACATTGTATGCCTCCAAGAACTTGGTCTTAAGATCACTCATTTTTCGTAGAGAAAATTGTTGTTTATGTTAATATATGAAAAAAAGGAGAATTTTTGGGTTTTTGGGATGCAAAATTCTTCTTCCTTTTTATATTAAGGAAACAAACAATGGTACGTAGTTTGTAACACCCCAGATGTTTAAGGTTATTCTTTGTTCCATGTTAAAGGCATACGAGCCTAAATTTGTGAGTATTAAGTGTGTAGCTTAAGTCATATGTGATTCAAGGTGCTAGAATTAGAAGAAAAAAAAATCAAAAGGATATTTATTATCTATATAATTCATCTATAGAGACCATATTCTGTATTTGGTGGTTGCTGAAGTAAAGAAAAACAAAGAAACAAAGAAGTGAGTAAAGCCTTCAAGATAGAGCAAGTGATCCCAAAAATTTCACCCAGTGCCAGTTTGGGAATTAGGACTTTAAAGATCCAGAGTAAGGCATGTTAAGGTTTCTCCTTTCCTGTTCGCATGATTGCTTAAGATTTTGGTTATCAAAGAGTTAATTATTCAAGATTTGCTTGGAAATATTTGTTATTACTTGAAAGGTTAACCTATACGTCTTGTGCAGTATTTATTTCAATATGTTTTGGAATTCTTTTGGTCGTTACACAACTTGATGGGATAATTATGATATTTATTAAAAATTTAAGTGGGGTGAATGAATTAGACAGACTTTTTTTACTCTGTTGATAAGCTGTTAAGTGTTACAAGATTTTTGAAGTGACACCATCGTCTAGTATGCACAAGATCTTAGTATTTGTAGTTAACGTTATGTGTTATTGTCTTGTATTTGTCGGTATCATTTTCATATGTACTTTGTCAACTCTATCACATAAGCTTGAGATATAAGTTTTACTTCGAAAGGTTATATGATTGTCTGGCAATCATGTAATTCGTGAAGCGGTTGTAGTAAATATTTGGTTTTGGAGTTTTGTTGTCACACTTGGATTAAAAGTAACAACAAACTTACTTTTTGATATGTGTAGTGTTTAGTGATTTTAGTATAGCTTCTTTTGTAGATCTCTATTTGAAGTATGAAAATATGTTTTGAAAAGGTGAACCAGATCTTCGTTGAAGGGAATGTTCTTCCAGCTCCGACAAGAGATACCTATTTCGATGTTAAGTATTTTACAGATAATCGTTTGTAAAAACTATATTTTGCTTGGTTGGTTTCTGGCCTCATGTAAACGTCAAGAAAGTATCTAAATAGTTTCATGAAGTCGATGTTTATCCACGTTCTAAATGTGGACCTTTCGAAATAAAATTAGTTACAACATGAGAGACTGGGCTGCTCAGAGTTGTTGTTTGGAGAATAAAGTGTAACTTGGCACAACCTGGGAGTACCTTAGATGTTATTATCGATTCATATCAACACGATGAAGCTATTTGAAATTACAAAGATATATAATTGTGTGTTAAAGGTTGTATCTACTCGTATGTAAGCTGAGGTATTTGATGCAATTTTTAGTTTGAGCTCTTGAATTTGTGGTAGGGCTATGTATGTGCTAGCAAACTAACGTTTTTGTATAAACATGTACTTGTACTATTCTTACCTGCTTGTACATCTAAAAATTTATATTGGTACCTTGGATATTCTTTGCCATATTGTATTGTTGTGTTGGTGCCCTTTGGGACTTGCAAGACACTTGTTCAACTTGCCCACTAGGACATATTGCTCGATCACTTGACATTCTTTTTGGTACTTTGTCCTTCTCATAGATGTGACTTTGTCACTATTTGCATACCTATTGATTCGATTCTTTTTCCATCTTGACTTTGAATTTTTGGTTTAAGTATGGAAGTTGTCCATTTTGAATACGAACTAGAAAATCATTTTTTATATGGTTCTTGGTCCTCTTCATTATTGGGTTTTGACCCATCTTGATATTGGGATTCAGTCCATCTCGGTACATGACTATGCTTTGTGTGACGACATCATGTACATATTGGGCGCAACTTGTTATTTGACCTCTTGTAAATTATTCTCGAGTTTGTTGAGACTTGAGTCTTTAAATATTAGAAGTCATTTTTAATATGTTTCTTGATTCTCTTTACTATGGGATTTGGGCCCTTCTTGATACATGGCTTCGATCCTTCTAGATTTGTGATTACCTTGAACTAATACATACCTGGTGTAATATGTTAGTTGGCCTTTTATGAAATAACTTTATGAGATTTCTTGATGCTTGATAATTTAAACATATGAGTTGATACCTTTAAGGAATTTGTTTACTAGATGAATGGAAAGCTTGTAGGGGCTCGACAATATTGTTGTTTGATTATTATTGTAGAATTTGTTCCGGGAGACATTAGATTGTATTGTGATCATTGCTAATTCTCATTCTTGAGTACGCTCTCGTTTTTATAATAACTACCAGCTTCCGCGATTAACTACTAATTAGTTATGGTTTAAGGTCTACGACATGAGAAGGTGAGTACTTTCTGGTTAACTTTGATTCTCCACTTGATAATTTACAGTTCTTTATGGTAAGCTATTCAAAGATTCTTGAGCTGGTAAGCATGCTTATAATATCCTTAAACCTTATCTGTATTTGCACTCGTTAAATCATGATACTGTCTCAGTTATATTTGCTTTGCATTGTCAATATATTCTTTTTTTACTAATGTCTCAACTTCTTTGGGGACACTACATTCATGCCTACAAATCATTAGGTACACCAAGTCCTTATTCCATGTGGTTGAATGATCACCTGATGATTTTATGCTCCGCTCTTTCCAATTTACTGATTTTGGAGTTCTCTTCTTCTTTATATTACTCACGGGTATGTTGGACCCATGTCCCGACTAGTTGTTTGGGTTTAGGGCTTAGGGTTTAGATGCTTGTAGACATTTGTGGTGGTTATGTGAGTCAGTTTTGGCTTTGTTGTCAGTCATATTCATGTTTTTTTGGCCTTACCATCCTCGGGTAAATAGTGTTTGAGGGGTTGACTTTCATACATGTCGTGACTTAAAGAAATCCCACCGGTCAATTTTATTATTCTCTTGATTTTGTGTTATGATGATTGGGGTTGTTTCGGCCTCTTTAACCTATGTTGTTACAAGTTTTGTAATTTCTGAGAACCAATCACCCTTTTTATTGCAAGTACATAATACTAGTAATGTTGTTTAATAAATCAATAAGTCAATTATGTATCACTTGTCATAGTACGTCATTGTTGAGAAATAGAGTATCTTAAATTTAGTCATCAATCAACTAATTAGGGGGATATAATAAATAAGTATAATGAAATCTATGTCGGTGGTGTTTGAAACAAATTGTTTTCATTTTGACTAAGCATGTATAGATGTTCTATGCAAAATGCTAGCTACTCGTATATAAAGTCTTATTTCTCATGGTATCTCATATATATGGCATAGTTAAAAGTGACTTTAGGATGTAAGGGGATAAAGTCCGTTAAGATATTGATCGATAGGGAAATTTTGTTAACTTTATAGTTCTTTCGAAATCGTCAGAGTTTTACGTGGGTAGGAAAATGTCGTCTTAAATTATTTTTTTATCTTATACACATCTTGATTTTTATATCGTTAATAACTTTGTTGTATATGGAATCATGGAAGTATATATTAAATATTCCATCTCAAATGTGTTTATACTTGTAATGTTCTTTTTCTTGTGAATGTGCTAGTAAGTGTGACATGACCATTTTCCCCTTCCCTGTAAAATTTATATGCTTAGTGTGGTCCCTGAAGTGATCAAATGAGTTTTTTGTGATTTTATCCCTTCTTAAAATGAATTATAATTACATGATTGCCTTTGATTAATAATTTATGTTTCCTGTGCCAGATGTCAGTTCCATCATGTCCGGACAATCAAGTAGGAATATTTGGAGGCTTTTAGTTGAGTTTTGGATATTTGGGCGAGAAATTATATTTTAATCCTGAAACAGGTTCATAAGGATGATTCTGTCATAACAATGCTACTTTGGAAATGTTCGATCCTATTGAGTCAAACATATCAAATTTAGTGGGATATCATATTTGATTTATGTTATCGTATCCAATTGAAACCCAAAAGTTCGTAAGGGACTTTAATAAGATAGAAAAAATGATGATTTTGAACATGGTCAACACTTGGTCAACAGTCAAAGGTTGTCAACAGAAAGTCAACAACCCTTTTTGGCTAAGAAAATTCCCTTTAATCACATTTCACTTTCTTGCACATTCTATTCATATTGGAAGCTTTAGAGGGAGACTTTGAAAATATTTTCTTCAAAAACCTTCTGGCGTAAGTTCCTTTATTAATTTTACATCATTTTTCCGAATTTAATCTTTTAAAATAGTAAAAATCAAGATTTCAAATGTGAGTTTGGGTTTTTTTCCATATTAAAAATAAGTGATGTCTTGATTTGAAGCTCGATTCTTGTTTATTTTGATGGATTTTTCAATCACGAACTCCTCTTTACCTATAAAACTTGATTTCAACTACAAAAAAAACTTGTTTTACCCTTTCATTTTTCAAGTGATTGTTAGACTATTTACCCCATTTTCTAATTATATCAATATGGGTATCATTGGACTCCTTTTGATTAACGTTTTCCATTATTGATAGTGGAGGATTGTTTCGGTAATTTTGTGGTTGAGTAAGTATTCCGATAGGGTTGATAAATTCATGTTTCATCTTTAAGGTAGGTTTGATTATCCCTCTTTGGACTTAGAAGAGTGATTAACCCGTTCTAAGGAAGTCAATTATGAAATAAGATGTATTATGTGTTTTAAAGGTCGGTAAGTCTTTACCTTCCTATTTTATTTCTTATGATGCCAATTTTGTTGCTTAGGCTGTGTGGAGGCTTGAGTGATATCTACAATTTTCATGAAAATTCTGTGATATTTAAGTAATTTTTCGAGAGGGACCGTATTGTATAGATTTCTATTTGATGTGGGGGTACACTATTAGGGGTTTGAGTTGATTATTGAACCACCTTAACAATGAAAAAAAATGATTTTTAAGTGGTTAAAGGTTGGTATTACACTGTTTCCTCCACTACCCTTAACCTTTGAGAACATATTTCATGATCATTTGAGTTTTAGAACTTGATACTATTTAGAATCCTTGACGAATTGATTATGTCCTTATAGTGTATGTTTTGTGAAACATTCATCCTCATGCAACATATACTAGTTCATGGAAATATAAGAAAGTACATAAATATTATCTTTTAGAGAATGAAAATGTCATACCTTACTTATATCCTTGACCACGTTGAGGTTGCAAGTTGATGAGACGTTGAGACATTGAAATTGATATATAGATTACAAGTACCCTATTTGTTCTTGTCTAGAGGCTAGAGGCTCAACAAGGTGTATACAACATGTTGTGCGATGACCTTGGTACCACCAAATCATCCCATCATTTCATCATCTCATCGCAAAAAATTGGTCTGTCTTGTTGTGTAGTGTAACTTGTTTATGTGACGATTTAATTATTATACATATTCTTATGTGTTTACATTATTCACACTATTCTAAATGAATTGGTGGAAGTGATGCCGAAATGGGACTTTTCTGCGTGCACATGAAATATTTTGTAGTTTATTTCTTAAGTTAGTTAGTTGTGCTCATACTAAGTCAGTCTAACCTATTGAGTGCATGTTGATTGTACTCAACTCCTACTTTTGTTATCCCTTTGATGTAGGTCCTAATAAGAGTGAGCATTGTAGCGGTTGATAGGTTTCTAACAAAGTTCTTTCGGAGTTGTGGTGAGATCCTTCTTTTAGGATGGAAATTAGTCTCCATCTGTCATTTAATGTCTTTAAATTTCTTTTCAAAAACTTGTGATATATTTTTAGATTTTAGAAATTTATTAGATTCTCTTATTCTCTTTATATTTATATTACTAGGTTTTGGTATATTCCTTGTTGTTTTCTATTGTTTGTGGCCTAACTTTCCTTCGGGGGGTCTCCTAAGTTTATTTCTTTCGACTTATACTCCTTCTAGGGTTCTCGGGTGTGTGTGTTATCATGACCTCAACTTTTTGGTAATGAAAGTTCTTTCCCTTCAGGCTCTTCTATTTGTTATTACTATGTCTAAGAAACAATTTTGGTGAAACTCGAATTGCCTTAATTATGTTAAACTTTAGAGCTTCTTTTGGTGTTATGGTATTGACAAATATTATATGATATCTATAGTCTTTTTAGAATAAAGAATGTGTGGTGCTTAATGATGTTAATGATCTCTATGATTTAGAGATAGGCAGTGGAAGTACATGTAAGATAAAAAAAATGTGCGATCATCATCTTTTACATATGCTATAGAAGAGGAGTTATTCTCCAATGAGAAACAAGTGGTGCGTCTTCCGGTGTAACACATCTACTTTTTAATCTTTTCATGATCATTGGAGTGATTTTTATGTGCCTCGGAGCCTGAAGGGACATTCAATTTTGTCATTAAAAACATCTTATCTTTAAGCAATGAAAATACGAAAATCGAAAAAGGGTGTAAGTTATATATTCTTAAGAAATAAATATTGTTACTTATTGGGGAAGAATCTACTAATCATACAAATAGAACTGGTGAAAGAAACTATTTCTAAGTCATCTTCAAAATAATCTTTCGACTCATGTTGGGACCGGACCGAGTGATATCTGTGTTGGAAGTAGTGAAAAAGTTGTTTATATAACCTTCTTCATTATAATCATGTTTTTATTTGTAAACTCAAAAGTTGTATATTTTTCTGTATATTTTAGTATAATTCTGTATTTTCTGTATATTTTATATATTGAAATTATTAGCAACATCCCTATTTATCAAAAGTAAGAAACCAAATTAATCTAGGACTAGAAAATGAACCTATTCCTATATGAACTTGGACCAAAAGAAGTCCTAAATAGACATAATAAATATCATAAACGAATCCTAAACAACTTAAGATTACTATGAATTAGTATTTCGAACATTGTTTTTTGGTGTTGGAGCACTGTCTCTCTCCGACTCTTGTTGATGCCCCTCCCATCAATTCCTTTGCTTTTTTTGTTCTTGTGTCGGAGCACTCTCTCTCCAATTCTCTCTTTTTTTTTAAAAAAAAAAAAAACTCTCTCCAACTTTTAATTAAGAGAATAGCTTATTTCTCTTATGTTTAGTTGCACTTCTTCAAAATTGGTAATATTTTTGTAAGTATTTTCTTTTAACACATTTTTCATGCATATATCATTCACTCGAAGTTTGCCGACATAATCATTGGCCAGACAGCCGACATATATTGGTCATAGCCACCCGCTGGAAGCGGAAACTCTTTGATTCTCTACTAGGATCTAACAACTCTGATACCTATTTGAAGGAAAATATTTTTATTTATAAACATAAAAGTTCAATAAGATAAATGTATTCCTATATTTTTCTGTCTATTGAAAAATTTAGAAACATCCATATCTGTAAAAGTAAGAAACCAAATTAAACTAGGTCTAAAAAATATATTCCTATATGATATTGGACAGACAGGTCTTAGATCGCCTTAATACATCTCATAAATAACAATTCCTAAACAACTTAGTATTCCAACTCCAACTTTGAATTATTATTTCCAACAATTTTGTATTAGGAAAGAACCTACTAATCCGAATGTTGGAACTAGTGATAAATTTAGTTACTTTAATATTCTTCCAAATAATCTTCTGGCTCATGCTCGAAAAGAACCTAATTATCTAAATATTATAGCTAGTTATACATGTGATTATCAAAAATCTTCAAATACCGACTTAAGTGTAGGAACTGAAAATGTTATTTTATGAGGCACGACTGTGCAACCGTGAATGCATAGAATACACCAAAGATTTCCTCACACAATTTTCCTTCCAATGTTGGAAGTTGATTGTCAACTAGTATACTTGATGAGGTGCCCGTCAATTATATCACATCGTCAAGAGAGGTGAGTTTTGATTCTAGAATTCGTCTTTAAGGTTTAGTGTTTTTTTTGTTTTAAGTATGTTTTGCATGCATAAAATTCTTAAATAAGGTATTGAGGGGAATGGTTACATATGTGGTTACGATAAATTCACGATTTCCAAGGCATGATTTTCTTCTTACTGTTCTAGTTGTTAAATGACGTTTCCGCCAATTTTATCCAATTAGCTAGCTTCATGACTAATGTGTTTTATGCCGAATGTACTTAGTGTTTCAAAATTTGAGAGGCGTGCAACGTGTAAGACTAATCACCCTAACAGTTCATATTGTGGTCCATGAGTTGAAGAACACCCCTCCAAAAATGTGCTTAGAAGAAATACAAAATATTACAGGTTATCCAATCAACCAAGGAAATTTTCGAACCTTGAAAAGTGAATACTTGGTTTCTCCATTAATGTCCTTACAGTCATATACTTATTTTGCAGGTTTAACTGTTGCAGTTTCTGTTAAATTTTGTCACTCAATACACCTTGTTAATTCGGTTGATACATCAGCTAATATAATTGATAAGGAGGATGTGACTAGAAAGTGTAATCCCACCTCAATTATTGGACAGTTAAGTGACTATGTATTGGCAAGTTGTGTCAGAGTACTAGAAAGTGTAACCCCACCTAAACTACTGGATAGTTACTTGTGAACAAGAAGAAAATCATGCTAACGAGGGTAGAGTTAGTTATGGAATTGGTATACATACAAGAACATTCATATATATATATATATATATCAAATGTTTGTATTGTGAAAATGTGAGTTGTTGCGTTAGTCCATTTTTCCGCCTTATTAATATTGTACTTACAAGGTGGGAAACCATTATATCATGTGTGTATCAATGAAGTCAGTCACCTTAAGTTTAATTGTAATGAATGGCATTAAATATTATTCTATCTAGAACATTTCCTGCAGTAATGAAGTACTCTAAATCGGTAACTTACATTTAATATAATGATGGTTAGATTTTTTATTCAGTTGGTAAGCCTACTTCATACATATCACAAACAATAAAGGTGATAAATTGTACTTGAAACACGCAAGCGACAGAATACATTATCCATGGATTACAAAAGTTAATACTTAAATAATTATGTTCAAGAAATATTGTAACAACCCGAAATGTCATTATTCATGGAGAACAAAACGTTGGGAGTACCATGACCCCACTCTCCCGCTAGATCGAGATGATGCCGCTAAGGCGACGATACTTTGGCGGGATAGGGAGCTCCAGAGCGGGAGGGTCGTGGGGCAATCTTAAATGACGGAAGTATTATTTTTCTTCTTTTTCCCTAAGTACCAAAAAGAGGCGAGGATCACCCAGAAACCATCAAAAGGATGCGCTATACTTGGGAAGGAAGGAGGAAGATATTTCTAGAGCAAGGATGACGATCGCTTGCAATCTCATGGCAAAAATCAACTGTCTCGTTGTCCAGAAGCTGGGATTGGAGCTCTACCTCTCTGTAGCTGCTTGGCGCCCTGGTAGACTAGGTTTATTACTTGAGTAGTTGTAAGTGCATAGTAGATTGCTAGTGGATAGTATGATACATGCATAGGACTTTGGGTAATTAGAAAGGGACACATGAACTCCAAGTTGATAAATGAGGTGTATACCATGGGGGAAAGCCTTGTCTTGTGATCTAGGGGTAGGTGATGGTTCAGTTTCCTGTTTGTGTGATATATGCCAGTTAATTGCTTCATAGTATGTATACGCGTATGGGGATCGGGAATCATCAACCAAACTCAATGAAATGACTAATTATGTATAATTACATGACAAGAACATATTACTTGATTGTGTGACTGTAAACTGTTCATTATGGGTGTGATTGTATTTGTTGTTGTGTTGATTGGATCGGTGTCATGTTCTGACACATACATTAGATCGGTGTCAGAATCTGACACACATATATTGAATCGAGTTTATCATTTTGACACATATATATTGGATCGAGTGTCACATTCTCACACACTAACAGTGTGGGTTTGAGATCCAATAGAGAACCATTTGTGATTACTATATTCATATATGATTTTTATTGATATTGGGAAATTGTATGTTTCTCCTAAAATAATATTGAACCATGCATCATGCTTATGTGTAACGGTGCCGTAAGTACACGTTTACATCTTGTTTCCAGAATGAGGTCTAGTAAGTAGGTATGGAGAGTCCAAGCGTTATTATCAATCACTTTAGAGAGGAAGTTATGTCCTTAATAGTGAGAAGTGGGGTAGTGTCCAGGATGCAAAGGTGGTTAGGTCCTACGTTGGGCTGAGAATTCATATTCGAAATGGTTAGCGATCCTTGATAGAATTTACTATGTGTTCAGAGGATGACTGGTGATGTAGAGGGAGCAAGGGTATGTCTTAAGTGGTTAGATGGATTGGTGGTGGTTGCATTCGAGGTCTCCTCTATGTGATAGAATGGTTAAGTTATGATGAAGAATAGAGCAAGTAAGGGGTTACAACCAAGTGTACTAGTGTCTTTTAAGGTACCTCAAGAATGGTAGAGGCATGGGGTGTAATTTTTTATTCAATCTTTTTTTCTCATTAATTTCTTTATATTATGTGGTGGGTATCGGATTGACTGATGATTCCATCTAGTACGTGTGGTTTGTACTGATACTACTCTTGTTATGCCTTTGATATAGTCTGGTTCGAGGTTCAATGATGGTTCAAGGTGAAAATGAAGACGATCTTCAACATCTTTTACTCTTCCTTCCCTGTGATGGAAATTGTGTAATTAGTACTGTATTTTATACTTGTATCTTAGAAGCTCTTGTACTTGTTTAAACTAAATCCATAGGGGTGTTATTTATTTTAAAATTTTAACTTTGGATTATTTTGAAAATCTTTAGCATGTAAAAACTAAATGAATTTCTTGTTATCTCTAGTTTTCTTAACATTCCGCATATTTTAATCACAGGGGAATTAAGAGTTCTCCTACTTAGGTTATAGAGAGGTGCCCGTACATCCTGGTGGGTTGGGTCATGATAAATAGTATCAGAGCCCAGGTTGCTAGTTTCCCAGTACAAGAGCAAAATGTGGAATAGACTCCTATATACTTGTGCATTGACGTCCATATCTATGCCTATTTCACTGACTCATATGCATTTTTCATATCAATTTTTAGTGTACACCCAAGACTTGGGACAGATGTTTTTGGTTTCATATACCTTAATCGATCAACCATTAAGACCGATATTCCAATATATTATATTTAGCAACAATAATAAAATAAGAATTTTTATAACATTATATATATATATACCGCTAAAGGTTTTGTGACTATGGATACATTGACATTAACTCAATTGCCATTAAATGTTTTTGACGCAATAAAAAGGAAAATCTATTGCCACAAAATCCTAATTATTATAGTTTATTGTTGGTAATTTTCTTCATCTCCAATCACAAACCATGTGTATTACACAACACATATATTAAAGGCCAAATACATGAGCAGATCCATAAACTTGTTAGGGTTTTTACCCCAAATACCTCAACTACGCCATTTTCCTATTAAATCATTGGACTGCCAAAAATTTATTCATTTTAAATATTCTTGGCTGATGTCGAACCAAACGTTATATCACGTCTTTTGAGCGCGTGTAGACGCTTTAAAGGAGCTTATGTGGATCTTGAACCACCCACCAACAGTCTTTTTTCGCCTTTTAACCCTATTTTCTCCCATACTTCTCTTATTACTCCTCTTTAGCTCATTAAATTATATATCTGTTTTCCATTAATTTCTTCTTAATCATCAAGTTCTAATTTCAAAGTTATCTTCTTCATCGATTTCTTCTTCTTCAACTGCAAATGTGCTAAGTCAATGAGGATTGTTTGTGGAAATGAAGACCTCATGGACACAATCCAACCTTGGACGTAGGTTCCTTTGTTGTAAAAGTTCAAAGGTAATTCAAATTCATTTTAATTGTCCAATATAATAAAGAATCACCTTATTTGTAATTCAATTTTTTCTTTACTTTTGTAGGAACGAGGTGGATGTGGATATTTTGATGGTATGATGATGAAATGTTGGCTCAAGTTAGGAGGATGATACGAGGTTTGTTGAAAAGAGTCAAACCATATGAATTGGGCAGGAATCGAGAAAAAAAAATGTATGGATGATATGCATTGTCGTAGGGGTGATATTGGCTACTTTGATTTATGTAACAAAATGATCTTAGTTGGTTCATTTGTCTTCTACTAGATTCCTTCATAGAAGTATGTATGGTATATTGTAGTGTTCTTTATGAGGGAAATTTTGATTGACTTTTCTATTGTAAATGTCTTTTATTTTTATTGTGATGATTTTAATGAAAAGAATGAAGACAATTTGTTTGTTGAAAGCAGTAAAGATTGATAATTCATGCCATTAATTTGCTCTAGTGAGCTCTAATCAAACATACTAAAATCCATGACAACTTATTAAATATAGTACCACAAATAAGTTGAATGTACTTAAAAGACACCAAAAGAAATTTGAAAGCAGTCAATACAAGTTTTTGTTGTTTATTACACAACCAAAAATAGACTTTCTACTGAAATTAGGCATTCCTTTGTGCAATAGCTGTTACACGTTTGTTTTTTTATGACTGATTGGTATGTTGCAACTTTGAACCTGTGACAGTATCTCAACCTTCCACTTTAGTCCTTGAGGCTTATAAAAATATCAATATTTGTTGGAGCTGCTTCCATATAAACTCCTAGAGTGATAACTCTTTCTCTTGAAGTACTAGGCTGCATAGTCTTAAATGAGACTTTATATAGTAGAGTAACAAATGAACATAATTATGTATACACTTAAATTAAAGGTTTGACTACCACTTGCATTTCTATAGATGTGAAATCCTAAAGTCTTGGTCCTCTTTTGTCTTCCTGATGATATTGAAAATTCCATAACCCTTGGTTGATCAAATTGTTGACTTGATACACCTCTAGTACCTTTACCAATGCATATACCTATTCCTCTACTAGTGCCTCACCCAATGCCTTTCTTTGTGTCTCTGCTTAAAGCAGGTTGTTGCTCTCTTCTAGCAGTTGAAGTGCAACACTTCAAAAATTCAAGAGGTGCCTTATAGACTAACATAAGTTTCATAAGGTCTAGACATTGTTTTAAGGCCTATTTTAATGTTTATAAGTCATTTAGGAAGTCTAAAAACCAAAACTTTCAAGAATGTCCATGACATATGGAAACTAGTTCAAAGTGGTACAAGTGTGCCTAAGCCTATTTGACTATCTTTGAGGAGTCGGAAAATGGTGAAAATTAGTGGAAGGGTGTCTAACATGTTTTTAAGTTAATTCATGGTTGAAACGTCGGGGTACGACTCCCCAAGGACACCCCAAGTTCCCTTGAGGAGGACCCATGCATGTTGGTGTCAACACTGCCTGGGCAGTGCGTAACCACGAGATGTAGTCCACGATCCGTGTATAGATCGATGGGGCGTCATTTCCAACCGTCGACCAACACTTATCCAAATCCTTGAAGAACCCCAATTGCATAGTCTCTGATTATAATGACGGATGTGCAGCACAGAAGGGCCCAATGACTGTCGACTCACAGACGAACCTTCGATCGGGGTCTCGTCTGTAAGGGTCCATTTTCTTGCACGTTTTTAAGTTGGTTTTAACTAATTAATTAATGGATTTGGTGGTTAGGTAGGTATTAAGAGAAGACTAATTAACTTAATTATCCCCCCATATTAAGACGCCATAGTCTAATTAAAACTCTCAAAACAAAATTCTTGAAGACAAGCTGGGGGATGGATATAACACTGGATTCCATACTAGATCATGTGGTCTATGTCGGTTAGGGAAAGATGTTCCCAAAAGGTAAATGAACTAAAGGATTAAACTCTAACTAAGATGCCTAAGGGGTCTAGCTTAGTCTAGGTAGGGGTATGAAACTTTACCTAAGCATTGCACCAATTATCCTTGAGGGGAGTCTTGCGAGGATGTTCTTATTTATGATATGCTTATAATACTAAATGACATGTATATGATGAACTTGCGCATTGTTGATACTATATGTTGATTAGTTCACTTATTAATATGTGTTGATTTATTATTGTTAAAGTAAGATGATATGTACACCTAAATGACATGTTATGTGAAGTAGGATGTTAGTCATGATTCTTGTTGGGTTTCTTAATTGAGTGTTAGACATGATTCTTGTTGGGTTACTTAATTGAGTAAGGTTAAGGGGCTTTACTTGGTCATTGCACTTCTTGACTTGATAGGGATTTATGGGTAATTAACTTGATTTGTTTATAATGAAATGTACTCTTATTCATGCTTATTTTTAATATGACTTGATGATATAGTTACTTGTATATGTATCTACTTGTATGATATGTATGGTTGACTTGACTAGACTTGATGTTTTAGTTCTTGAAATGTACATTCCTATGACTCAATGAATATGCAATATTGATTGGTATGGTCTTGTTGAACGTTCATAAAGGTTTTAAATGAAATATGCATAGTTTATAAATGTCCCTTTTTATTACCATGATTTCAAAGTATGTGTGCATATGGTCTCATACTTAGTACAAGTTGCGTACTAACCTCATTAATTCTTTTTTCCTAACATTTTAGGTTCCGGTCATTGAAGTCTTTTAGAAGGCGAGTTTAAGAAGGCTTGGATCTCTTATTCATCCAAGTAGGGTAGGTCCTCAACTTCCGAGGGTGATGACACTATCTAGCATATGGAGTACTATACATTTTTATGACCTATATGTGGTCCTACTTAATTAATGTATGGTCTATGCCCAAATTTCTAATTGTGTTAGATGGCTATGAGATGAGACAAGCTTTGAAGACTATGTTCTATCTTATATACATATTTATGTGCAATAAAAGTAGAAAACTAAGTAATCTTCCTATATGAAGGTTCTATGTAAACTCGATACATATATGTTATCTGTATGTAGAGACCTATGTAAACCTCCAAGTAGAAGAAATGAAAAGTTTTAACTTTTTCGCTAAATTTGACCTGTGAATGTAATGATGTAAACTAATAGGCTAGTCTTACTCCTCAAAGAGGACGACGACGTCGGTTATGTCTAGGGGGTAAACCCGGATGTGACATGAAGAATCAGAACACATAGAACTGACTTGATGAATGGATACTGGTGGTTGACTTGAGCTTGATGATATTCTAAAAAGTAATGGCTAGCTTGAGATTGATGGTCTGCTAAAAAGTGGTGGCTGGTTTGAGCTTGATGGTCTTCTAAAAAGTGGTGGCTAGCTTGAGCTTGGTTGCCTTCTTGGGTGACCTCCAGGTTGTCCTAATCCAGCCTATTATTACAATAATAATAATTGGTTACTATAAATAATTGAAGCTTATTGTAGATGTATTAGAAGAGAATAATAACTTACCATGGTTGGACAAGTGTTTTTGTTGTGGCCTACTTGATGACATAAGGGGCATGTCATTTTTACTCCTCTTATGGACAACTTTCCATACTTTTACCTAGGCTCATTCTTTGTCTTTCTTCTGCACTTTGGTGGTGTACCAGGCATGCATTTTGGTTTAGGAGGTTCAATCACTACACCACTAGTCTGAGGCCATATTTTCATGTTTGCTTTTTGGCTGTAGAAAGTGGTTATAAGCCTTCAAGAAAGGTTCTTTTGTATACCAATGTACCACTTTAAGTTCGGGTTCTATGCCTTTGTGTTGATATGCAAGCACAACATGTTGACATAGTATTCCCATCAATTCCCATGTTCTACATGTACATGTATTCTTCCTTATATCAACAATATGCCTGTACTGTCTATCTATAATTTCTTACCCAATATCACCATTGAATCTTTCACAAAGTCTACAAAAATATTTGTTCTCTTCAAGTGCTAGTCTAGACATAGGAGAGATATCTGAGATCCAAGTTTTAGCAAATTGCCTTATTGCAATAAAACTGTCTATTATCTTGTGCCTAATATCCTCTAATATAGTTATGATAGACCTATGTCTAGCAGCTAGTATACATGAATTAAAATTCTCACACATATTGTTTTTCAACAATGTCACAGTTAGAATGCTCTTTAAAATATGCTTTGCAGCAAGTAGTTTTTTCATAATGCAACAAGTCCTCACAAATTTGATTACCTAGTTTGTTGAGTTTATCCATCTCATCTTCAAATTTCACTTCAAAACTTGACTTAGCAAATCTACAAAACTGGTTCCTTCTTTCTTCACCACTCTATATTTGATGCCAATTGGACCAGATATGTCTAACACAACTTATCTTCTCTGTATATGGTAGAAGCTCACAAAAAGTTGGTACAAGGACTTATGTAAAAAGTTAAAGAACAAAAATTAAAAAGTATTAGAAACACAACAAATTAAGAAATAAGAGATCAAGCTACAATACAAAAACTATCTAACCTTCTACACATCCGACATAACAGTCATTCCATGTCATGTGCCTAAGTTTAGATCTTCTATCAAGTAGTTGAGGGAAGAACTCCAACTATGTTTGTCTCTGTGTCAACAACAACCCATGCAATTGGAAATATCTGTTGATTTACATTTCTACCAACAACAACCAACTATTAACCCTTGAAATAACCCTTTATAAAGCATCCATCAAAAGCAATAATTTTTCTGCATCCTTCCAACCTGTCTCTCTTCAAAGCATCAAAGAAGAAATAGAAGTAAACAACCAAAGTTTTTCGTGGCTGAGACTCTCTATTTATTATCACCCAACATGAAGTACCAGGATTAGTATGTTTAATCATCTCTGCATAATCACATAATCTTGAAAATTCCATCTTCCAATCACCTAAGAAGTACTTGATAATCCTCTTTTTTTCTCTATGACAAACAGTTCTTCGAACATACAACCCTAATTTTTTTCTCACCAATTCCTGAATTTTCCACGATCTTATATACTGTTGACACGCAATTTCATCCTTGAAATTTTCTGCAACAAACTTAGATGTACACAACTCGTTCTTGGTAATATATATATATATATATATATATAAAGGAGAACCATGATACAATGAAATGGAGCCACAACAAACATATATTCTCTTTCATTTTTAAAATTTCAAAAAACCCCTACCAGCAACACTTTAATTTTTATCGAAAATACTTATATTATCAAATGTTTAGAAGTGTATTATTAATATAGTTCACCACCGCGAGAAGCGCGGTCAATTTAACTAGTAGAGTTATAAAACAAAAATCATGAGATATTATGTAAACTTCGATAAAAAGTATGGTTACAAAGGAGAATAGAAAGATATTAAAGGAAAATAAGCAAATATATTTTTTTATGTTCGAGGAATTTTGATTTCTTCGATTTCACATTGATTTTTGCTTAGTTTACAAAATCATTAAATCTCTCCAAATTTTTTCCACTGGTTTTGGAAAGAACAGCCAAAATATTTTAGCTAGATCAAGAATGGATCCACACCCATGTCATATCAACATGGATGCGACACCGGAGCTTAAATGTCCAAGCAACATTGAAAAAGAACTATAAGTTCTCTACATTCTTTTCTAATAAGTGAGCATTTTATAAACAAGTCCTAGAAAGAATAGAGAACAATGCAAGAATACGAAGTAGTTTTA
The DNA here is from genome assembly GCA_027704765.1 of Solanum habrochaites. Classification (NCBI taxonomy): domain Eukaryota; kingdom Viridiplantae; phylum Streptophyta; class Magnoliopsida; order Solanales; family Solanaceae; genus Solanum; species Solanum habrochaites. Next base: position 43,305,818 of record JAKWJA010002500.1, read on the forward strand.
TTTCTCAAACAACAATACCTATTTATATCTTCAACCGTTTTCATTGGTCGAATTCTGCATTAGAGAGATTCTAGGTCAATATTGAATAGCGCCATAGGTAGATGATAATTTTTTCTTAACATATTTAGTTTGTTTTGTTAGGTTAAAACTATTTCATAGTAAAATTCATGATAAATGGAGTAGACCACGATATCCTTTTGTGATAACAATAACTAGAACATACCCAGAGTAATTCAACAAGTGACATCTGATAGGGATAACAGGTACCCGATATTGTCTATAACTTTGTAAGTTTACATAGGTGGTTTTCAATATGCTCTTGTATGACAGAAGAATGACGAAGTTATTGAAACCTATATAATCAGAGTCCAGAGAATTAGAGAAAAGGAGAATACATATTGATGACTTGATAATTTGATCAATATATGACACACCTATTTGTAGTTTCCAAATGCATGCAATATAATATTTGTCGTATGATGTGGACAACATATAAGTCAAAACTTACAGATTTTAACATTCTAAACTAAAAACTAGAATTTTGAATCGTTAACACCTATGTGGACTGATTTGATTCTATTCAATTTAAGAGCTTGTCTGAAAAGAGATAAGAACTAATTATCTCTTGTTTATTTAAAAAAGATGGGGAACCATTATCATGTTGGTAAACTTCCCAGCCCTCTTTATAAAAAGTAATACTTTTCCTTTATAGAAAAAAACATATTGAACAAAAGGAATAAAAAACCAGAAGAAAAAATATAAAACTTTTATCTCTGAAGATCAATAAAAGCTGTGAAGCACAAATACACATTTAGTTTATGAATCAAACTTTACTTCCTAGAAATTAAAAGAGAGACTTTGGAGAAATCCCGTTAAAGTAGTAATATCAATAACTTGCGCTGCAAATCAACTCATCGATTTTGCTCTATGCATCTAACATTGGTATGAGAGCCATGACTTATCACTCTTCGTGTGAATATTGTTACTTGACTTTTAATATTATAAATACTTGTTAAAAATATATATGACGAACTCAATGTAAAATGATTATTAAAGTAAATAATAGTAAATATCTTGCTCAACTATTAAAAAAAGATATACAGATCTAGTTATAGACTTGCTAACATCTTTTGATTTCTCCTCACATTATCTTTTGGAGAAACTGATTTGTATTTTCTTTGTTCTTGTTCTTTAATTGGTTTTTTACCGGAGAATAATAAGGAGTTCTTATTAATAATTATCTTTATTTTTTAAATAGACAAATAGTATATATTTGGATAAATTTATATAAAAAAAATAAAGGAAAAGAATAATTTCTTAATTATTTTCAGTTCTATCTTTCTTATGAAGAAGAAGTGTATTTTTGTGTGGAACTTTATGGAGCAAATGTATGTTTGGGTGGAACTTTATGGAACATTGTTTGTTAGATATAGTACTTTTTTATGGGAAAGAGTAAATATAAAGGAGAGTTTCTATCACCAAGATTAATATGTCTAACTAGTGAAAATTGTCTTGCTGAAAAGATTACATATAAATAATTTGTGAAGTCTAAAAGAGTTGAGTTCCACTTTAATTGATTCATTGTGATATTTGTGGTCCAATGAATGTGAAGGAATCGCGATTTGAAATTGGTTTCTACAACTTGTGCGAAAATCTGCACTTCCTCACTTTTCTCTCTACATGGCTATTCTCAAACTGTTGTGATTTTTTTTAAATAAGGCTAAAAGAAAGTCATACATATGCACCATAATATGGAGATTATGGGCAAAGTGCGCTAGACAAATTTGGTCTAGATTTATCCACAAAGGAAAGGATGGAAGACCCAAAATCTTGAACTTTTATTCATCCACATATGAAAGCAAAAAGGCCAAAAATCCAACAATTCTCCCCCTACCGACTATGTGGAGGAAACCATCATCCCGGCGATCATGCAATATTCTTCAAACTTCCATGTTGCCAAAGCTTTAGTCATAATGTAGGAACCACTATCATTGGTATGGATCTTTTCAAATTCAAAAAACTTAGAATCCAATGATACCTCACATCAATGTTTTTGGACCTATAATCAAATGTAGAATTATTGCCAAGATGAATAGCAATTTGACTGTCACAATAAAGCACATACCTCTCTTGAGCACAACTAAGTTCCCCCAAAAATCTTCTCATCTAGATCAATTCTTTACAAGCCTCAACAACTGCAATAAGTCAGCCTCTATCATAGATAAAGCAACACATTTTTGCAACTTAGATTGCAAAGACACAACTCCTCCTGCAAAAGTAATCAACTAGCCTTAAGTAGACTTACGAGTATCAACATCACCGTCCATGTCCGAATCAATATAACAATAAAGTATAGGTTTGCTTATCCCAAAACACAAACTCAAACTAGAAGTACCACAAAGATATCTCATGATCCACTTTACAACACTCCAATGCTCTTTTTCAAGATTAGAAAAAAATTGCTAACAATACCAATATCTATTATTGTACACATCATTGCATACATTAAACTACCAACAACTGGAGCATAAGCAACTTGCTTCATATCTTCCTTCTCGCCATCACTGGAATGACATTGTCTAGTACTCAATTTTAAGTGCATAGCTCAAGGTGTACTCCCAACCTTAGCTTTTTCCATTTTAAATCTACGTAGTAATTTTTGAATGTACTTCTCCTATGACAACTTGGCATCTCTATCACAGACAATTTGCATGCCATGAATCTACCTTACTGGTCCCAAGTCTTTCATAGAAAAAGACTTGTTAACTTTTTTTGCTTAAACTTTTTAATCCTGCAAGTATTATAACCAACAACAAACATGTTAGCATATAAAGCAAAACGATAATAAAGTCATCATTAGAGATTTTTTGCAGAAAAACACAATGGAATGAAGAAGTCTTGTTGCTATTAATATATACCTCTATCCAAAAGATAACAATCTATTCTTCCACAATCTGATTCGTTTCATAACTTTTTAATCAATTCTTCAAAGTATTCCCATGTTCGCATTCCATACCCATTAAACTATAGATATTCAAACAATTTGTTGAGGCTAAATTTATTGAGGTTCCGAGCTATTACTTCAGCAGTTATGATGAATAAAGTAGGTGATAAAGGATCACCTTGTTTCACTCCTCTAAAGAGTGAAAAAACCAAAATTGTGCCGATTCAGTCTCGCTGAATACAAGTTCTTGCAGATCAATGTGACCACCATATCTACAAATCTTTATGAGAACCCAAACTTTTAAGCACTCTTACCAAATATTTCCAAGACACTCTATCATATGATTTTTTCATGTTCAATTTCACAACCAAACTGTGAAATTTGTACCTCCTGTTAATATCGCTCACAATCTCATGAACTAGAAGGACATTCTCTGTTATAATCCGCCCTTTTATGAATCTTTTCTGGTTCTTTGGTATAATATTGAGTAGAGATTGCACCAGCCTTTCATGGAGTGTTCTTAAAATATTTTTTGTTGGTGAAGGTGTTTAGACTAATTGGCCTTAAATATCCAAAAATTTTCATTGTCTCATTTTTGGGAATTATGATCAGATATGTGTGTGATATGAACCTTAGCATTTCCATTTCAAATGTCACGCCCCAAGCTACCACGAGATGTGGAAACGTAACCTAGGACCAAGAGTGATCCCAAACTAACCCTGTTGGCATGATCATGAGCATACTAAAGATAATCAATTGATGCGGAAGCTAAATCATAACTAAATCTGAAAAGATGGGGAATACCCATATTCTATAACTGAGATATTTGATAACATTGAGTTTAATACAAAGGAAATATTAACTCAATACTAAGTTGAATCTAACTATGTTTGAAATAGGCCACTAAACTGGACTAGAAATACTTGGACAAGACCCAGCTAAATCTTGCAAAAACTGAAACCAAATGACTAAAGAATGAAATGAAACTCATAACTGTTGTCCTCGGAGAATGAGGACTCACCACTGAATCTGCTGAACTGGATATCCGAAATTGATCTATGCGTGATCTAGATGTTAAGAACCTGAACCTACACCACGAGAAGATGTAGAGCACGTATGTGTTAGTACTTGAAAGGTACTGAGCATGTAGGATAGAGTAACGCTGAAATAAAACTTAACTAAACAAGCACAAAAGAAAGTATAATAATCTTCCATGATAAATTGAATTCTGAGCTGACTGGATGCAATTACCAATTTATAACATGCTGAAACTGAATACTGAATATACTGATAAATGGTCAATGCAGAGAGTCTGACTGAACTGTGGGAGATACTATTAACCGATAGTAAAACCACATGAGATAAATGTGGAGCCCGATGTATACGCCCCATTGAGAGGACCTAATATACCTTCCCAAAGGAATAAAGGAATGCTAGCGTGACCACTAAACTGATTGCCCATAGAGGGGACTTACAACCTACCTGGCTAGTAGTTCTGGTACTTTTGGGTACTCCCAATGAATTCTGTATAATTACTGATTATGTTTGAGTTTCTGTAAATACTGAATAGTTCGAAACTAAACATGAAAACTCAGAATGCAATAATTAATCTGGTAATTATGTATTTTTAACTGAGGCATATATATCTGATGTGTCTGAAATATCTGACCTAGAATGTGTAATTCAAGAAGAACTAAAGAAATACAACGCTAGAGTTATGAAATTCATACAATAAACTGAATAATAACATGATAATCTGAATTGGAACATAAAAGTAATAAGTTCATGAAGTTCTGTTGAAGTTATAGAAACCCTAGGTCTAATCATGATATAGGAATCAAGAATCTGACAGAAAACTAGGGACCCAATGGGTGAAAGGAACCCACTACTAAAATCCCACATACCTGATGATGAAATCCACGAAAAAATAATTATGTTTTGGGGCTGGAACTGCTGGAGCTTGTGGCGTTCTTGAAGTAGGGTTCTTGAGCTTTTTCTCCTCTCTTTCTTCTAATTTTCTAAGTTTTGATTTAATGATTTGACTTAGATATGTTTTATTTATGTTTCTAGTCCTAAACTGACTAAAATCTAATGATTTAGGGTTAAAACGACGTATCTTAAGGTTTAAATGGAGTGGGAAAAGACCAAAAGACCCCTGGATAAGTTGACGTTGGACCAAACAACGGTCAGGACTGACAGTCCATCGTCTGACCAATGCTCCATCATTGGTTCCATCGACTGGGCCTGTTCGTTAGGAATTTACTAAAATGGGCATAACATTTTACTCGTTGGTTTTATTTTAGCAAGGTTGGTGGACATGGAAAGATAATTTAATTATCTATCTATGGGTAGGTCATGGTACATCTAATTTATTTTTTTCTAAGAGTTATGACCATTTGAAGTTGACCCAACTGCATTTCCCCTTAAGTGTCTGCAAATTTTCCACCTATGGACTGTAGGTTCATCTATGGACCGTGCTTGTCAGTCGTAGCTCCTATAAGAGAGTGGGTGAATGGAGGTCTCCATCGACGGTCACGGACTACGGACCATCGTCTGACATTCCTTAAGTTCGTCTGTCGTCCAAGACTTAACCAATTTCTGGGCTGAAATTTTTGGGAGTTTCTGATTCTATCGACGGTTGTGCATGATGGACCGTGGATTAGGCTACGGTCCGTCGATGACACCGTTGGTTGCAACTGCAGATTTTTTTTCTGTAAAGCTACTTTTTTGGTTTCTTTTGGCTACGGGGTGTTACATCAAAGTAAAATGATCTTACCATATTGATGTCTTGCTTCACCATTTACCAACAATTTTGAAAAAAGTACCTAGATTATCAATATACCCACTTGCAATTTCCCATTTAGAGCGAAAACCGCACTTTTAAACTCCTTTTATGATGGGAGTCTTTTCATATCTTCATTTTTCTCCCTGAATATTATCTTTAGAATATTTTCAACGTTGTGTAGTTTGTGGTTTCTTTAGTTCCGTGAGATTCTCCCTAAACACATTGATCGCCACCTCTCTAATGTTTTTTGTGGAAGAAATTTCATCTCCTTGCATTGTCTATAATTCTGAGAACTACAAAGAACTTCCTATAAAACCCTTCAAATCCTACTAGTGCGATGTACAAGTGATGTCCCATACCCCCGCTTCTACTTAGTAAACTTACTAGGATGTCATAGATTAGCTCGTACTTTATTCGTTACTTTATTACTTAAGGAAGATCAAGTATAACCGACATAGACCATGAGAGCTTACATGGAATCCGGTGTCATAAATCCCCACACCAGAAAATAGTGTTCTACTTTCCAAGGTAGAACGTACATACTAGCTACTATGTGGATCTACCAGCAAAGTCCTACGGGGGCACGTAGTAAAGGGATAGTAGTAATATTTCTCCTAGAGACTCTACCTATTTCAATAACGAAGGAGTTCCCATCTCATGAGTATCTCTAGGATGACCCAACCTCTTGCATTAAAGGGGTCTTTTGCTCATTGGTCATATCATCTCGGTGCTTAGTATACTTTCCTAACTTACAACCATTTTTCTTTTAATTGTATCTATATGTGTGAATAGTAATCTATCTTTATTCAATACAATTCACCATAAAAATCTTAGATTAATTTGGTGAGAATACACTTTCATCCTACAATCAACATACAAATATGAGTAGCACTTTCTCAACCTCAATTATAGCCTTTTCATGAGGACTATATTTTCAATCAACACAAGATATTAACTAAATTATACATATATCATGACACACAATAGATAAGGTTCAAGGGAGTGGGAACCATCTCACACTATCTTTCTTACATCCTTTCACAAGTCATGTACCTTGCAAGCAAATTCAAAGTGCATTCCAATATTCTTCATCACATATACAAACCCTATAATTGAACCCTTTTTACAAGGTTAGGAATACAATACCATCTTTACTCCAATATACATCACAATAGGCATGAAAAATAAGATTTTATGACTTGATAGTCATCAATTACAATGTGTTATGTTCATATCTACTCAATTCATCTATCCACATTCATGAAATTAGGTCATAGGGTACACATGGATTCTTAGGAGGTTTTCACAATAGAAATCATCAGCTAGTACCAATATGTTCAAAATACAAGGCACATAGCATAAAGAAAATGATTTTGACTTAACTCATGGCTAGATCACAAACCCTAGTTTTGGTCACAATATAGGATTTGAAAATTAGAAGTTTTGAAGGTCTGCATGGAGAAACTAATCCATAAATATCTGCACACCTTATTTGATGATATCCCACAAAGTTAAAGTGAAAATTTGGAAGATTGGTCTTCTTTTTCAAGCTTGCAATTGCTCTTCAATGGAGGTTGAGTAGAGAGAGAATTTAGAGAGAAGTTAGAGTGATTTTGATTTCAATTTGGGGAATTGATTTGGTTGGGTAAAACTGACTTAAAACTCATTAAAATCAATATATACCCCTTTCCTAAAATACCTAAAAGATACCTCACTTAATTATACCTTTTTGTGTAGTCAATTTGACTTAAACACGACGCGATCAAATCTAGGACATGGATGTGTGTCAGGTGAGGCACCTCCAAATCTTTTTTTCCGGAATCCGATTTGAAGAAATGAGGTTCGTAACATACCCTCTTCAAAAGGAAATATTTTTCCTCAGTGTGTTGGCTGCGCGATGCACCATCACCATAAAAAATGGATTGTTCCCTAGCTGATTTGGCAGCCTTTTTACTAACGCTTCGGCCATCATGGGTTGTCCTTCGGGGGTTTTAACTTGATGTTTTGACCACATAAACATTATTTTACATATTTAAAATATTTTTACAATTTTTAGACTTCATACGACACTCTCAAACCTTCACAAAACCTAAGGACGTCTACTAGTTCAATTTCACTAGTTTCCGACGCCACAGTCGTCCCTTGATATTTAGGTTCTAATATTTCTAAATCAAGTGTATTACATTGATCTAGGTTTGGAAACATAATTTTAACTATTATTTAATAGGTGTGTATCTAATCTATATCATATAACTTCTGGGGTGTTACATTATCCCCTCCCCCCTTAGGAACATTTTTCCCTGGATGGCACCTTAACTTCTTGTAGGGACAAGAAAGAGACTCAATATTAGCAGCCCATCAACAATAACATCATGATTAGTCACATCTCACAGGAGTAATTCTCAACTTCTTTCAACATATAATCATTGCATTAAAACAAAGTATCCTAATCCACAAGTCATCACATATTAAAGCTCACAATTTTACATCACATAAGGAGGTTTTACCTTCTCCATTTACATATGATCTCAATATGAACATCAAAAGTTGACCTGTAAATTAATTCTCATAAAAACACAAAGCATGCTCAATACAGCTCTCATGAAGAAAATATAGCACACAGCATATAAGTGCAAGTTAACCATGAGAACATATTTCATAATGACTCAATTTAAGCATGAATTTCTACAAGGATATGCACATATAAGGGATTTATGTCATGGTCATCAATACATATGACTCTCAATTTATACTAACTAATACGAACTACTAACCTAAACCTTGGCTAGGAGTAGGAGGAAACTGACGAGGATAACGGGACTTCATATTGGTCTCGGCCTCCCATGTTGCCCCCTCAACTAGATAATTCCTCCATATGACTTTTATGGAGGCAACCTCTTTGTTTCTTTAGTATCTTGACTTGACGATCTAAGATCTCGATCGTATGCTCTTCATAAAAAGGGTTCTCATTCACACTAACCCTTCTAACAAGAGAATAGATACTGGGTCGCCTATACATTTCTTGATCATGGAAACATGGAATATTTGGTGAACCGGGGCTAATTCATTTGGTAATTTGAACTCATACGAAACTTTCCCAACCCGTTTTAATATCTCATAACGACCCTCATACCGGGGGACTAAGTTTTCCTTTTTTACCAAACTTCAGCACCCCTTTCATGGGTGAAATCTTCAAGTAGACTCAATCACCTACTTCAAACTCAAGATACCTTATTCTATTGTCGGCATAAAAATTTTTCCAACTATAGGCTGTTTTAAACCTATATTTATGATTCAAACTTTTTCCGTAGCTTATATACTATCTCGAGTCCAAGAATTTCAAACTCACCAACCTCGAACCACTCAATCAGAGATTGACATCTCCTATGATAGAGTGTTTCAAATGGTGCCATGACAATACTTGAATGATAGTTATTATTATTGGAAAATTCGATCATTGGTAGATGATCATCCCAATTACCCTTGAAATCTATGATACATGCCCTCAATATATATTCTAGGGTTTGGATGGTTCATTCCGCCAAACCATCCGTTTGTGAGTGAAAAGCGTACAAAGTTTTACCTTTGTATCGAGTCCACTTTGAAATGCTTTCCACAAGTGAGAAGTGAATTGAGTGACCCCACCCGAAATAATGGACGAGAAGTGAATTGAGTGACCCCACCCTAAATAATGGACAAGGTGAATCCATAAATCGTAACAATCTCTTTTAGATAAAATTTAGCATAACCTTCCACCGAATTAATAGCTTTTACGGGAATAAAATGGACTGACTTCGTCAACCTATCAACAATCACCCATATCGAATCAATTTTCCTATGTGTATGAGGCAAACCCACAATGAAATCCATGTTGACATCTTCCCACTTCCAAGTGGGAATAGCCATTTCTTGAGTTAAACCTCCCGATCTTTGATGTTCTGCCTTCGTTTGTTGACAATAAGGACATTTGGCCACAAATTTTGCTTTATCCGTCTTCAACCCTTCCCACCAATAGATCTCTTATAGATCAGATACATTTTGGTTTCACCTGGATGAATGGAATATCGAGATACATGAGACTCTTCAAAAAATTGACTTATAAGTCATTCACATCTGGTACATACAACCTAGCTTGGTACCTAAGTACCCCATCCCCCCTTGGGAGAAAGATTCATTAGACTTTCTAAGGCACGATTCCTTCAACTCCATCAATAAAGGATCAAGATGTTGCTTCAACTCTACCTCAACCACTAAAGATAATTCGGAGTTATGACAAACCATGACTCCTTCTTTTGGAGAATCTTCTAACCGAATACCCGAACGAGACAATCAATGCACCTTTTTCCCTAAATCTTTCTTACCATCAGGAACATGGGTAAACTACCCATTGAAATTTGAGTTAAAACATCCGCCACCACATTGGCTTTTCCAAGGTGGTAAAGGACACTCATATCATAGTCCTCTCAGAGTTCTAACCATCTTCTGTGTTGGAGATTTAAATCCTTTTGAGTGAAGACACACCAGATCGCAGATTTAAATCCTTTTGAGTCAAACTTAATTATAAACTCTTCATGCTCACAGATCGCATGAACTATTTGTCGTATGAATTGTTTGTCCGAATGATATAATTTTGACTTGGGTCTTGTCCACCATGTGTAAAGGGGGAGATGTATGTTTTGAGTAATGGGTCGCCCATGTGGACCGACCCGACCCAATATATTTTAATGTATTATCTAACTAATTAGTTAATGAGTTAATTAATTAGGAAATCCTTTAAAGGATTAGACTGAACAGTTACATTGTAACTGTTCGACCCCTCTTTAAAAGAATCCTAGTGGGAGCATTATCAGATACGTGAGACATGAAACAAGATACGTGAAACGTGATAACTGAAAAGTTAAATGCGAAAAGAGAGAGGAAAATTTGAAAAACAAAAAGTCAAAAACCAAGTGTAGATTCATCAACACACAACAACAGACTTCTAGTTTGTGAACAAAATCTTTGTTTCCTAGTGATTCAAAGATTGACTTGAGCACCCACTTGTCAAAGAAGCAAGTCGACGAATTTAACTGTGAATTACAAGGTACACATCTTGTTGATGATTCCTCTTAAAAATCATATAGTATTGCTTCACAATATACAAAATATATAAAATAATCAATATAAGTTGAGATTTCAGCGGGTTACATGATTATTAAAGAAGACACGTTAACTTTCAAATGACACAAACAATATATTATTATATATTTTAACATCTGAAACGTAAATATGTGAAGTTTCACTATGTCTTGAGGTTTTCAGTCCATTTTATTTTATATATTTGATCTTGTTTTAACAATATACTAATATATTAGAATAAAAACCTTCGTTTTGATGAAATAATACTAGAAGGAATAACTATATTGATGTTTGATTCAGTAGAGAAGTCTGGAATCAAGAACATATAAAGAATAATGAGTAATAACAATGTTGGTGATAAAGACACTTAGTTGAACTTCATCTACGTTGCTACTGCCAATGAAATCGTCAATGTAATTTGAAACATTGATGATTAATTTGAAAGCAAATTTTCATATGATTTTAATATAGGCCAAATACATAAGCAGGTCTCTAAATTTGTTGGGGTTTTCCCAAGGCACTTCAACTACGCCATTTTCCTATTGAATCGTTGAACCACCAATAATTTATTCCTTTTAAATATTCTTGGAACCAAATTTCAACAAATGTTTTTTGGTTATTAGGTGCGTGAGATGAACCTTTCTCACATTGAAATTCTGACCAATATACTTCAACCTAATTACACATCAGTGGCACATATTCGATCCTCAGATCTAAATTTCCCCCCAAAACACTTTTGACCCGATCCTAGACAAGAAAACCCTAACAGTGATTCTTCTTTCAATGACATTTACAGCTAAAATTCTCAACTTTTGTGATTTCGAGTGTCTTTTTTAAAGGAATCATCGAAGATTGCATATGATTTTGAAGTTGAATCACGAATTTTAAGTTGAGGGGTGTAAGGTAAGTTCATTCCCTAATTTATATGTATTTTTTATTGTTGTATTGTGATACATACTGCATTTTAGTATCAATGTAATGGTTAGTCATTAATATCTTGAAAAAACTTTTTTTCCTTATTGTCCATAATGTATCAGAAATGTTTGGGGCTTTTGCCTTGTTTCAGGGAATCGTATAGACGCCAATAATATAAATCATTTTCATCTTGGTGGTAAGTTTATTTAGGACAAAAATGGAATTACTTATAAAGGGGAAAACAAGGTGGAATATGGTAATATCGACAAGTACCACTTCTCAATAATTGAATCATTTTTTCACTAAACAATTGGATTCTATTAATATTGGTAAATTCTGTGTTAAAAACCCCACAAAAATGACTTTCTTGAGGTGGACACTGATTTCACGTACTAAATCTTTTCAAAGACCTAAAAGATTGTGACCTTTTAGACCTTTATGTGAAGCATGTGGTGAATGATGTAGAAGTGATCATAATTGGTTAGCTTTGTGGGTCTATAGTTGAAGAAGACTTACAAGATATAAATTTGACTGCAAGTGATGGGTTGAATCATGAGGTTGAATCTGAAAATGTTAATGTAGAAGTTGAGCAAGGGAATATATCAGATCTAGAAGATGAATCTACTAGATCATATTAAGAAACAAGTGATGACTCTCAATAGGATGCTAATCATGATGAGGATGACTCTGAGGTTGATGAAGAATTGAAATCTCTGAGAAATGAAAAAAGAAACAAAGTGAAAAGGAAAAAACCTACTCAAACTGATAGAGGATTTTAAGACATAGGAAATAATAAGGTTGCTAGATACACTGGAAGACTACGGGTGATGAGCAATATATAGATAGCACAAAAATGGAGAGTGATGACAGTAGGTATTAATTGGACCCAGATTTTGTGATGAGTGTTAATATACCAAGAAGAAGAAAAAGTAAACAGGTAAGATTTGATCCAGATTAGGGTTGTATGTTCGAAGAACTGTTTGTCATAGAGCAAAAAGAGGATTATCAAGGACTTCTTAGGTGATTGAAAGATGAAATTTTCAAGATTGTGTGATTATGCAGACATGATTAAACATACTAATATTTGTACTTCATGTTTCGTTAGGACAAATAGAGAGTCTCTGTCAGGAAAAATTTTTGTTTACTTCTATGTTTGCTTTGATGCATTGAAGAAGCTGGTTGGAAGGATGCAGAAAATTATGGCTTTTGATGGATGCTTTATAAAGGGATCTTTCAAGAGTTAATAGTTGGTTGTTGTTGGTAGAAATGGAAATCAATATATATTTCCAATTGCATGGGTTGTTTTTGACACAGAGACAAACACACGTGGAGTTCTTTCCCCAACTACTTGATAGAAGATCTGAACTTAGACATATGACATGGAATGACTGTTATGTCAGATATGAGAAGGTTAGATAGTTTTTTTATTGTAGCTTGATCTCTTATTTTTTAATTTATTGTGTTGCTAAAATTTTTTAATTTTTGGGCTATAACTTTTTACACAAGGCCTTGTACAAACTTTTTGTGAGTTTCTACCATATACTGAGTAGAGAAGGTATGTTAGACATATCTGGTCCAACTGGCATCAAATATAGAGTGGTGAAGAACGAAGGAACCAGTTCTGGAAATGTTCTAAGTCAATTTTTGAAGTAAAATTTGAAGATGAGATGGATAAACTCAACAAATTAGAGAATCAAATTTGTGAGGACTTATTGCATTATGAAAAAACCTACTTGCTTCAAAGCATATTTTAAAAAGCATTCTAACTATGACATTGTTGAAAACAATATTTGTGAGAATTTTAATTCTTGTATACTAGCTGCCAGACATAGGGCTATCATAACTATGTTAGAGGAGATTAGGCACAAGATAGTTGGCAGAAATATTCCAATGAGGCAATTTGCTAAAACTTGAATCTCAGATATCTCTCCTATGGCTAGACTAGTATCCCTTAACTACGTGCCCCCACAGGACTTAGCTAGTAGAACCACATAGTAGCTAGTACGTACATTTTACCTTGGCAAGTAGAACACCATTTTCTGGTGTGGGGATTTATGACACCGGATTCATTGTAAGCACTCATAATCTATGTCGGTTATAGTTGATCTTTCCTAAATAATAAAGTAATGAATAAAGTACGAGCTAGTCTATGACATTCTAATAAGTTTACTAAGTAGAAGTGGGGGTATGGAACTTCACTTGTACATCAAACTAGGAGGACTTGAAGGGTGTTATAGGAAGTTCTTTGTAGTTCTCAGAAATACAGACAATGCAGGGAGATGAAATTTCTTCCACATAAAACATTGGAGAGGTGGCGATCAATGTGTTTAGGGAGAAGCTCATGGAAACTAATGAAACCACAGACTACACAATGTTAAAAATATTATAAATAATATTCAGGGAGAAAAATGAAGAGATAGAAAGACTCCCAACATAAGAGGAGGTGAAAAGTGTAGTTTTTGCTCTAAATGGGAAAGTGCAAGTGGGTCTATTGATACTCTTGGTAATTTTTTCAGAGTTGTTGGTAGATGGTGAAACAGGATATCATTAACATGGTAAAATCATTTTACTTTGAAATGGAAATGATAAGGTTCATCACACACACAAATCTGATTAATTCCCAAAAGGAGACAGTGAAAATTTTTGGGGATTTAAGGCCAATTAGTCTTAGAACCTTCACCAACAAAAAATATTTTATTAAATGATTTTTTATGTGTTTCTAAGTTGTTAAATGTTGTTCTTATGATTACAGTATGATGTTTTAATCAAAATTCATGAAAAACATGTTGTTTACTAAATGTCCCTTTTTCATGGTTTTTGCATGGCTTCCATACTTAGTACATCTAATGTGCTAACCCCTTCTTTTCCCATTTTTACTAAAGTGTAGGGAATTGCAAGTTTTGATGTCCATGGAAGATGGATAGGTTTATAAGGGTTGAAGATAAAGTATTGGTGAGCCCTCATCGATTCAAGGGCAATATCCACATGTTCCTTAATGTCTTAGTCTATATTTTATTGTCTTGTATGGGATTAGTCCCAAGTGTCGTATACTCTAAAGTTTACATGGTTTAAGCAGATGTTGTAAAGATTTAATGTTTTAAAAGAAAGTCTTCTGCTTTTGTAATGTTTAAGAAAGAGTTCTTCCTGTGTGAAGAAAGTTTTAAATTCTTACCTATTTTAGAATGTTTATTATGCAATGAATGATACGAGAGGCTTACATGAGACTTCTTGAAGTCTCATTTGCCGTGTGACAACACAAGGATGTCCTAACTTCTAGGGTGTACTTGCGGGTCGTGACAGAGATGGTATCAGAGCATAAGGTTTAGGGAGTGTCTTAGTTGTCTTATGAACCACATCTAGTGGAGTCTTGTTTATAATGTGAAGCGCATTATAAATAGGAGGCTATTGGGTGCTAGGAAAAGTTTCACTTCTTCATTCATATGATCGTGCCTAAGAGCTTTGTATATGGTGTCTTTCCCTTGTTTTCCTTATGTGTTGGTCCCTTTAGGGTGACTTTATGAATTTTGGGTTGAGGGAGAGAAAATATGAGATGTGACTTGTGAGATTAGGTGTGACAGAAGGTGGTTTTGACCTTAGATTGGTTTGGACACCTTTTGAAGGGTAGTTAAGTTGGAAAGAATGGTAAGTTATACTGTTAGAGAATGTGAAGGAGTGGTTGTTACATATTTGATGTTGTTTATAACCCCAACCATGTAGGAATGGGAGGTGATGGGATTTTGAAGGAGTAAAGGTAGTCCTCCTAAAAAAGTAAGAGGGGGATGCAGTGGTTATATGTGAATGAGACCTTTGAGAGTCTTTAGCCATGAGGTAGACTTGGTAAAGAGTGTTTAGTCTGGTTGTAAGGTTCCTTGAGGGAGTTCCTTAGCAGTAATTTTTTGTTGCCCTTAGAAATGGTTTCTCCTAATGGAGGAGTATGGTGAAGGGTATTGTTGTTGGTAGTGAAGTACCCTTAACTTTTCTTCTTTATAATGTTATCAAACCTAATACGAAAGAGTTCCTATAACTTGAGTAATATTCTCCCTATGATATGCAATGTTTTGATTGAAGTTTTGTTGAATGGAATTTCATTAACTTCTTTCCATTGTGTATTTTTGAAGCCAGATTTGTTCTAAAATATTTTATATGATGCTACCAACGTTGCATATTAGCATGTCTATATCCTGATTGCGTAGAAATTGCATTTTTGAAAAATTTGCTCAAATCACTATATGCACACTACGAGTTCATTGTGAACTTTTTAAAAATTTGACTAATTGGTTCTTTGGTCTAAAATTGTTGTAATGTTGTTATAACTGATGTATAAGTATTATATTGAATATAAAATGACATTTTTCTATTTGGAATAAACCATATATGTTTTATAGCATGATGAGTTATAGAATGTTTTCTAGGTTCTTGTTGTGTTGTGATTCTCTTAATTATGTAAAATTGATGTGTTCTTCCTGATTGTGTGTTATGTAGAATGTTATGAGTTTTCAAATGAATCCTTACTCTTGGAAGTGTTCGGAGAGTGGCAAGTGTCATTCGAGGACGAATGTTGTCCAAGTGGGGGAGATTGTAAGATCCCAAAAATGATTTAATTAAAGCTAGATACTGACATGATTGTAATGGTGATCTAAGGTCCTTATTTGGTTTAAAATGTGGTTTAGAGGTAGTATCCAAGATTTTAGGTGCAATAGAAGTCAAACGTCAAGGGACGACCAAGACGTTTGACGACTAAGTCAACTAAGTGGCTCATACGTGGTTTTATGTATATATGGGTGATTAATGAGCTTATATGTCTCTTAAATGAGTTTATATGATTTTTATAGGAAGTGTGTCAATTTTCGTTAAGTTTGGAGGTTAAACGTCCAAGAACGTCCATGACGTTTGAAAGGTTTGCCTTGAAATGACCGTGTGTGTCTAAGTATGTTTCATAGAATTTTACGTGTTTTTTTTGGATGAAAATCATGTGGTAGGTCCTAAAATTGTATACAAACATATTTGGAGTGGAAACGTCCGGGTACGACTCCATGTAGGACCCACAAGGGGCATTAAAGGGGGACCCCAACATTTGAGCTCAAACTCAAAGCCAGGCCAAGGGACGGCTCATCAAAACACGGCCTTCGATGAGAAAAACTTTCCTGTCAGGGGTTCACGAGCACTGAAGCAAACCACGACCCTCATTGAACGGGACGTAGGTTATACCCACGACCTTCAATGCTCACGTTGATGGGTTGTTTGTGTTTTTTCTTTTCTTCCAACTTTCTGTTGAGTGAGGAAAGTTGAAATCACCCCCCCAAGACCCATAAGTGTTTGTGGACTGGTTGTTTTGGAGTGTTTATAGGTATGTTAAGAGTAAATAATAGTCATTATATCTCTCATTATAACCCAACCCTAACACCGAAATCAAACATTCCCTCCAAAAGTTTCGTCTTTCTTCTCCAGAAAAACCTCCAATGAGTTCAAAGTGAAGATGGAGGCTTGAACGATGGGTATTCAATGGAGTTTTTTCTTCTTCCATAGAATTGTATTCTCAATAAAGTATGGGAGTTCTTCATCTAACTTTGTATGACAACTTATTCCACTTCAAAAGATTGAAAGGTTCAAAGATGACAAAAAACAAAGTGAAAGATGAAACAAGTCATTTTATGCTCTAAGTGTTTGGTTCTTGCAAAATGGTGTTTGCAAAAACACAAAAAAAATGTTGAAAAATATGTGATGAAAATTGGGAGGTATAATGGGATGTTTCCATGAAATTCTCTAGACCCCTGATGTACTCAAATATCCTAAAATTTCCAATAATATGGGTGAATTGATATGCTTTGATATTCATGAATGTCATGTTTAGATTGTTATGGGCTTTTGATTCATGTTATAGCGATGGTTAATTTGTTTTAATAGGCTTTTTCAATTTGATTAATTGAGTATTAATACTCTTAGATCTATTGGATGCTAAGCTTATTGGAATTGATATTGGACTTAAAGGCTAATGATTTTCTAATGGTAATTTTCTAATGGCTATCTAATGATGCAATATTCTATGCAAGTTGATATCTATATTGTTTAGATTTATAAGTTTTGTATGAATTGAACCTATTTCACTTGATTAGTGATAAATTGTATCATATTGTTGGGTTAGGACTTGGATAAGGTCCTTATGATATTGAATTGGTGATTTATCTTGACATGCGAAAGTCGTAAGATGGAGTGGGGTAGGCTCCCTAATTTATGTTATTTGAGTTAATTAGACTTCAATATATTGTTTGTAGGTCACTTATGGGGCGCGGTGCTATGTGAATTTATATGGCCTGTCACGTTCTTTTATGCATTGATGATTTATGGCCTGTCGCACTAATTGAATAATGATGATGATTGGTGTAGTTGATTGATGTTGAAGTATGCGAATATCTATCTACATTTACGTATGGGAAGGTATCTGTGTTCTATTGATGGTATATAAGACGATCATGTAGACTATGTATGTTCTTATTGTGTAGTCTAGATGGTTCTACATGATTGTTCCTACTTGATATATGAGTTGTGATGATTATATTGATGAAGATTAGTAATGTCATAATGACATAATGAATAATGGTCATTCCCTAAGTTCTTTAAAAAGATGATATGTTATATGTGATAAGTGAAAGAAGTTTGTCTTGTTTGGTAGACTTGTGCCCCTTACTGATACTTTATGAGATATGTGAATATGATTTGTCTTGACTAGGTAGGCTTAGTGCACCCTGTCATGTATGAATGAAAGATATGGTGTGACCTTAGAGGATGTAAGAAGGTCCATTTACGTTGAAATGTTAGGTTATGAATTTTAAGTTGAGAGATTGTAAAATGTATATTCCATGTAAAGGAAGATGGACTTAGGGTTGCTTGGCTGTAACGCTCATATCATCCTAGGAAAGTTCATAATGGGCTATCTAGTCGCCATTGAAAGGTGATCCTAGTGGACCTCTTTGGTAGGGTGAATATGATTGGATTATGAACTATATAACGAACCCTCTTTATGTGATCCTTTAATGTCAATTAATCTATCAGAACCAAGTCTATCATCCAGTGATTATGTTATGGGAAGTATCTCTACTTGAGAATGAGGCTAGAGTACAATGTAGCTCTACTTGAAAATGAGACTAGAGTGCATAAAAGCCCTTCATACTCCTTAAACATGTGCTTACATGGGATGTGTCCTAGTCCTACCCTTTGCAAGTAGAACACCATCGTATGAGTAGGTTAGAACTCCAAAATCTATGCCTAGCTATCATAGTCTATGTCGGTTATTGCCTATTCTCATCTTGTGGGATACATACTAGCATTAGAGAAGTTCTATGAAGTTTAGGTAGTGTATGGACCTAGTCTGACATTGCACAATAGGCCTTTGAAGTGTTAGTTAGACTCCTAGGTCTTCTCTAAGACCATTACTCACTTTAATGTTCTTTATGTGTGATGGCCTTAAATGAACTAATGAATGTAATGATCAAGTTAAGAAAGTATGTGATGATTAGTCTATATAGAGTAATTAAGGTTTTGTTCTATTAAGGTGTGAGGGGGCATAGGAATGGTCCACTTCTTTCTACCTAGATAAGTCTTAGAATGACCTAGTTTTAGGGAAGTGGTTGATATTGGACAGATATAAGCCTAGGTAATCTTAAGGATTATGTAAGTAATCTTAAGAGGTCACTATGGTTTTTCTTCTTGATTTACTTAATTGTAATCTTGTGATAGCCTTTGGACAGTGATAATGTCAGATCACCTATATTCTAATGTGATAAATGAAACAATGATTCTATTTAGGAGTCTATAGGATTCTCTTAAGTTGTGTGTAAGGGATTGTATTGGAGGTTGCTTCTAACTCACTCAAGTGAACCTTAGAGTCACCTGGGTAGGATAATCTCATGTTCTATGTTAATTTCTCTAGTTTTTGTGACTCATTATAAGTAATCTTGAGGGTCGTTTCGGAATATCTAGATACTGTGTAATGGGCGGTCTCTCTTTGTGTGTTAGTGAATCTTAGATAGATTTAGTGAGAGATTACATGCCAAAGTGTGTCCTAAGTAAAGGAGGAATCACTATAACAGATTAAGTTTCACTGTACATTGAAGTCACTTCACTATAATGTTTTGCAAAAAGTTCACTTCTGTTTAAATGATTTTTTATGTGTTTTTGTGTTGTTTAATGTTGTTCTTATATGATTATGTATGATGTTTAAATCAAGAGTCTGAAAAAAAAAAGCATTTTGTTTACTAAATCGTCCCTTATTCATGATTTTACTTAAATGGCTTCCAAACTTAGTACAATTCAATATGTGTTACCCCTTCTTTTCCTTTTGACTAAAAAGTTTAGGAAATTGAAGTCCTTGATGTGCCTGGAAATGGATAGGTTTATCAGGGTTGAAATAAAGTATTGGTGAGTCCTATTGATTGAGGTCAATATCCACATGTTTCCTTTATGTCCTTAGTTTTTAATTTTATTGTCTTGTATGGGTATTATTCCCAATTGTTTTATACTTAAGTTTAGATGGTTCAAGTAGGTTTTATAAAGATTTAATGTTTTAAAAGAAAGTCTTCCACTTGTGTAATGTTTATGAAAGAGTTCTTCGTGTGCGAGGAAAATTTTAAATTCTTACCTATTTTAGAATGTTTATTATGCAATGAATGATACGAGAGGCTTACATGAGACTTCTTGAAGTTTCATTTTTCGTGTGATGACACAAGGATGTCCTAAATTCTAAGGTGTACTTGCGGGTCGTGACAAATCTTATCCCCTAGATTTTCCTCGACATATTATTAATTCTTATTGTAGTATCCTCTGAGTAGAAATAGTAAATGTATAGCTGGTATATGATCTTAAGTTTACATATTCAATAGAGAAGTATGCTTAAAGATTAAATTGAATGAAAGTTTTGATTGTTTAAATTATCACTTCAAATCTAGATAGAAAGTATATATCATATAGATATCTATTTGTTAATATAAGAAGTTATATTACCTTTGTTAGTAGTCGGAGTACATGTATTTGACACATCGACTGATTGAGTAGCTGAAATAGTTTTCCCAGCAAGTGTTTTTTGTTTATCGATACGTCCTTCGATGACATGGCTTATTTCTGTATTTGAGTGAGATTTGTGAACAGTTTGAAAGCCATTTCAATAATACAAACATAAAGTCAATAGTTGAACCTCGCAGGCTAGAAAAGCAAACTGAAACCATTCCAAAGCCTTATAACTTGTAAAAGACAAGGAGAAGATTAACGAAAAAGTTAACTTGAAAGAAAAGCGAAAGCAAAATCATTCACATAAAAATTTAAGAAACTTCAAAAAGAACGTTAGAATATATGAAAGTTTTACATACGCGAATCATGATACCTAACTTTGTGTGTCAGTTTTCATTTCTTAATGATATATGTACTTAAAATTGTTCAAACAAAGAGAAAGTGAAATCGTTCATACTTGTTTGTGTCCTTTAATCTGATCTTAAAATCCTACTTCAATTGTGAGATTTGTCTTTCATTTATATCATATCATATATATATATATATATAATATATATATATATATATCTATATATCTATTAATATAAGATATATATATATAGATATACTCTATATAGATATATAATATTATATATATATATGATTTGTAAACATTTTACACGGGTGAAGTATACCCGACCATTTCTTTAGTCATGGACTTCTTTTTAAGGGTCCGTTTGACCTAATACTTAGATTATTTCCTTGATATTGCCACCTTTTTTGCAATCTTAATCTCCAATATATGATACAAAGTAAAATACACCTCATATACCCATGACACACTACACCACATATCTTAGGGGAGAATAGAGAATTTACAGCATCTTACAACATTCCTAGCGTTAGCTCTACGAGGAGGC
Organism: Solanum habrochaites; assembly: GCA_027704765.1. NCBI lineage: Eukaryota > Viridiplantae > Streptophyta > Magnoliopsida > Solanales > Solanaceae > Solanum > Solanum habrochaites. The sequence continues at coordinate 43,327,479 of JAKWJA010002500.1, forward strand.
ATGATCTGAAATATATAATGTTGAGTTAGAATATAATTTGATCACACCTTATGCATGATACGTGTAACAAGAATATTTTTCCTAAAAACACTTTGCAGCCTCCCTTTCATCAGATGTGGTGTGCACTATACACCCATGAAAAGGACTCTACCTAGTGCGGCTTTTTAGACATCCTAGGACACTTAAACCTAGTGCTCTGATACTAAGATTGTCATCCATCGAGCTATACCCGAGACGCATACATGGGACCTAGCATCATGAGTGATCCCAAGCTAACCCTGTTGGCATAATCATGAGCATGCTAAATATAATCTTAACAATAAAATTGTGTGGAAGCTAATAATAAGTAAATCTGAAATGATAGGGGATACCCATATACTAAAACTGAATATCAAATATGAGATGTTAGCACGAAATACTAAGCTAAATCTAACTATGGTTGAAAATAAGCCTCTAAACTAACTAGATATGTTGGTACATGCCCTAACTAGATCTAGCAAAATCGGAACTAAGGAAAAATAGCTAAAGATACATATGTCATTAGTCCTTGAAGAATGAGGACTCACTATTGATGTTGTTAAACTGAAGATTAAGAACCGATCTAAGCATTATTTGGATACTAAGAACCTAAACCTACATAACAAGAAGACGTAGCGCAGAGTATGTTTTAGTACTTGAAATGTACTGAGCATGTAGGATAGAGTAAAGCTGAAATAAACATATAAGTGAACAAGCAATAAAGCAAGAAAATAATTTAAACATGATTTAAATACTGAATACTCAAGTAACTGAATGCAATGACCAAATGATAACATGCTGAGACAGAATGTTGACTATACTGACACGTGGTCAATACAAGGGAGTCTAACTAAACTATGGGAGCTACTAATAACCGATAGTAAAAATTACATGAGCTAAATTTGGAGTCCGATGTATACACCCCATTAAGAGGACCCAATAAACCTGGTCAGAGGTATAGAGTCATGTTGGCGTGCTCACTAAAATGATGTCCACAAAACGGACATATAACCTAAGTGGCTGGTAGTTTTGGGAATGTATGGTGATTGAACCTAGTCTAACTCGGTATTATGCTACTCCTAATAGATTAAGTGATTAACACATTATGACTGAATTTCCATAGTGTGCTGGATATCTCAAATTGACATGCAAACTGGAAGCACTTAATAAACTGTATAATGCACTTAAAGTGATGACGCGTAATATTTGAAAATAACTGAATATCTGACCCTAGCAATGTGTGTAATTGAGAACAAGAGAAATCTAGCTAGGGTCTGAATTAATGCAAGAAACCCGGATAACATCGATAATGATTTGGAACATTATATAAACTAAATCATGAAAATCTACTCAAAATCTGAGAAAGCTTTATGTCCTAGTGCATAAGAAGGGATCAAAAACTAATTTGAATCTAGGGACCTAAAATGATGAAAAAAAGCAGTCCACGGTTTATTCCACAGACTATGGTGAATGAAATCAATGGAGATATATTTCAATTTCAAGGTTGGAATCGTTGAAAACTTATTGTGTTCTTGAACTAGGGTTCTTGACTTCATTCTTCCTCTCAAACTCTAATTTCTCTAAGTTTGATTATGATTTGACTTAGGTAAGTTCTAGTTATGTTTGTAGGCTAAAACTACCCAAAACCACGAAATTTAGGAAAAAATTGACGAGGTTTAAAGTCTAACAAAATCGGAGAAGACCAAAATAGCCCTGACCTAAAGCTGCAGATAGTCTAACCACGACCATCTTCACGAACCATGAAAGGGACCACTGACCATGAAGTCTGTCGTGGTTTGTACTTGGTACTGAAATCCTGAGGGTCTAGACCATGGGCCCTCCCACAAATCGTGTAAAGGACCACGAACCCGTGAAAGTGTCTATGGTATGTACTTGGTGTGGGAGACTAGGGAGGCCACTGCCTCAATTCTACAGACCCTTCCACGGCCCGTGTGAAGGACCACAGACCTTGGAAGTGTTTGTGGTCTTCACTTGGGCCAGGGGGTCCAAGGACTGGCTAGGGGGTTTAATGGTTTGGCAACACGGCCCGTAATCGTGACCACGACTCGTGAAGGGTCTCGTAGTATGACATCTGGGCCTAGTGAAGTCCAAGTTTGGACCATGGGCAGGTCTACTAAGCAATAACCCTATCACGATCCTGGGACCATGTCGTGGTTCCTTTCTTCAAATTTCTATAATTCTTTTTGGGTCTAATTTTTGAGGTGTTACATATTTCATATTTACATTGATTTCTTTACATTTTGATTAGATATGTTGTAACTATACCGATAATGGTTCCTACAACTGAAATCATGCAAAGCCAATGAAAAATGTTTGCAGTGAGTGATATTTGTTTGATGGAAAATGGTTTCGGTGAGTGGCAATGTGCCAATGAAAAATTGTTTTGGCAAGTGTTTGATTGTTTTCATTTGATGAACTTGATACTTATGGTTGAGATACTTGATATTCTTTATTGATATATTTGACACTCGTTATTGATTAACTTGAAAGTTGATGATTATTGAAGTGTCACAGTTGGACTATGATTGTTAAGCATTGTGGGATCTATATTTTAAACTGCTAGGTTGGGCTAATTTTATGTAGGTTGTATTTTTGGGCTAATTAATCTATTTTCTCTAGTGTCTTGCTCTATTTTTTCATTTATTAACGGATATGAGATATTTATAATGGGGTAAAGTAATGGAATAAATGGATCTGAGATATTTATAATGAGGTAAAGTAATGGGTTGAGGTTTCAAACATAATCGTAACACCTAGGATTTGACAGAGGGTCCAATGGCATGTTATAAGTTCAAGTTGGAAAACCACAGAGGCCAACCACGACCCATGGATGGGACGAAGGACCGTTGGTAAGTCAGTGGATAGGCGCCAAGAAATTTATGGAAGGGAAAATCACGACCAAGACCCACGAATCCTTTATGGGTCCACGACTCGTGTCTATGGACTGAGTTAAAACCAAAATTCTCTAGTTAGTGACGCATCCAATAAGGACAAAACAATTTTCATTTTCATGGGCCTCAGTGGAGTCTCGTGGATCGTGGCGGCAGGTTTAGTCAAGGGCACATGGGTCTTTTCCAGTTTGTATTCAAGCAAAGTGACGCCGGTTTACCTAAGTATAAGACCATTATATATTCTATTTTAACCCTATATTCATTCATTCAAATCATTCTCTCATACTCACCAAAATAATTGGGTTCCACTTCAATATAATTCTCTTTCTAGAAAGTTAAAGATGAAGGAAGTGTTGAAGTTAGAGTCAAGTTCAAGTCTCCAATACTCAAGTATTTGTGGGTTATATGATTAAGTTATGATGTCTTTTCATCCAAATAACCCTTTCATCCATGGAGACCCTGAGATTCCCCAATGAAAAGCAGTAATTCGCCGATTTGAGCTAGCGTTTTCTTCTAATGTTATGGGTATTGATGAATGTTGATCCAAATGATTGGATTATGATTTTTTATGCATGAATTAATAGGATTACATGTTTTTAGGATGGATTGGCATGTACCTATGCTTACCCCATGTTTCTAAGTAGGAATTGATATAATTGGGTTTTATGCCATGAAAGGAGAACTTGTGGGCTTAGAAGTATTCTTCTAGGATTGATGAGATATAATAGAAGGGCTTTGACATTAAATAATATATGATGATTATGATGTTAATTGCTTCAGAGTGAATCATGTATGATGATTATGAGATGCAGGGATTTGAGAGTAAAGTCTATCTTATGAATTAATGTAATTGTTTGTGGAAGGGATAGTTCCCAAATAAATTGTTATATATGAATGTGAAAGGCTTTCTCACATTGAATGATTCTAGGTTGAAAGTATTTTTAACCTAAAATGAATCTAATCTAAAAGACCTAGAGAAGCATATGAGTTGATTCCACATATTCTTTAGAGGATATAAGAGGAAGCTTACCTTATTCGCTAATGTTGGACATAGATGTAATTAGACATTATTCCTTAACAAAAGAATTAGATGTGAATACCTATATTTTATAACAGAATGAAATGTAGGCAAATACATGTATTATATAATAGAATGATATAGAGGTGAATACATGTGTCATATGATGTTGAGCATGCAAGTGAATACATATAATCCCATAAGATGGACATGGAGGCGAGTAACCATGACCATATGTGTAAGGAAAGGGGCGACTACACATTAGCCTTTATAGAAAGGAAAGGAGGTGATTCCTTATGTCTATAAAATATAATCTAAAGATGAGAAGAATAAGTGATAAGCATGGTTGATTGTGAAGGTTGCCTAGTATCATGAGTAAGACTTGTGGAGGACTACCCATGTCTTGTCTAAGTATGCTTTGAGGTTACTTTATGAAGTATCCTTTTGTGTTATGAGGATCTACTTCATGCTTTTATTATGCTTATTCCTTATAATGTCTAACTATTATGTTTACGTTGATGTTTATGCAAGCTATCATATTTAGTATATTCTTGTACTAATGAATACTCTATCCTACATTTCTTATCCAAAATACAGTCCAGCTTTCTCAACTCTTATCCTCGTGTCTAGGATTGATAGTAAAGGAAAGCTTTAAGATTGGTTAGTCCTCATAGCAATCGAGGATTTCACCACCATTTCCTTAAGTCTTTCATTTTATGTTTTGAACATTGTTGTATCGGTGTGTCCCAAAATATTCATGTTTTAGATGGTTTTGATACGAAGTGTAATACACATTTGCTTTTGATATGAATATTTTGATCGTGTCGAAATATTTTCAAAATCTCAAATTTTTATTATCTTATATTATGAAATATAAGTGGATTATATTAGGCCTCTAGGGGGTCTTGTAGGCCATGTTACGTCTAGGGTGTACCCTAGATCATGACAAACTTGGTATCAGAGCAGAAGGTTTAGAAACATTATAGGATGTCTCAAAATCACGTCTAGTAAAGTCTAGTTCATAAGTGTGAAGCATGCCACATTTATGAATGAGAGGCTACAAAATATTTAGGAAACTTCACTTCTTCATTTCTCTAAGTCGTGCAATAGGGTTTAACTCTATATCTCTTTCCTTATCCTTACCCGACATTCTACAGGTTATTACTACTCAAAGGGTTTTTGGTAGAAGGACCGAATAAGAAAATCTTGGTCAATGATCTCCTCAAGCTCCTATTAACCCTTCAGACAAGAAAGTGACCAATGAAAATTGTAGGACTTAAGTGTTGGGTCAAGTCGTGATGGCCCAAGCCAATAAGGAAGTTGTGAACCCCGTAAACCCAAATGTTGGTTCGGAGGCATCAAGAGTGAAGGACTTCACAAGGACAAATCCACTGAAAATTTATGGTTCTAATGTAGAAAAATACCCACAAGAGTTCATTGATGAGGTTTACAAGATTTTGTCCATCATGGGAGTGACTCCAGTGGAAAAGGCTGAATATGCCGCTTACAAACTTAAGGGGGTTGCTCAATTTTTATTTAACCAATGGAAGGAAACAAGATCGGTTGATGCGTGTGTCCAAGAATTGAAAGGTTTAAGTGTACTTTTATTGATAGGTTATTTCCTCTTGAGATGAGGGAGGCTAAAGTGATTGAGTCTGTCGATCTCCGACAAGGAAATATGAGCATGAAAGAATATGAATTGAAACTCACTCAATTGTCTAGGTACGCTCCTTCTGTAGTTACCGACCTTTAGGTCAACGATGAGAATATTTGTTTTGGGGGTATCCAATTTGGTTGTGAAAGAGTCTCGTACAGCTATGTTTGTCCCTGACATGTATATTGCTTATATTATGACTCATGCCCAACATATTGAAGAGCATTAAGTCAAAGAGAGATCTAGGGAGAACAAGAGGTCTAGAACCGATGATAGTAACTTTTCTTATAATACAAGTGGTAAGTGTTGAAGAAAGCATGGGGGTGAATGCCTAGAGGGTTCTAATATTTGTTTTGGTTTCGGTAAGACAGATCACAAGATAAGGCATTGTCCTTCAAATGCTAAGAATGAGGGAGATACTTGTTGTAGGTATCAACCCTATCCTTCATCCAGTCCAAGTGGTTTGTGTAAGAATGCTCTTAAGTAAAAGAGGTTCTATGCTCTTCAGACTTGAGGTAAGCAAGAGGGTTCTACCGATGTAATTATTGGTATGTCAAAAGTCTTCCAGTTAGATGTTTATGCTCTAGATCCTGGTGCTACCTAGTCTTTTGTGACACCATATGTGGCTATGATATTTGATATGCTTCCCGATGTGTTATTACATCCTTTTTGTGTCTCTACTTTAATTGATGATTTTATGTTGGCTGAGAGGTTCTATAGAAAGTGTCCCGTCTCTTTATCCCATAGAGTTACTCTAGTTGACTTGATAGAACTTGATATGTTAAATTTTGATGTCATGTATTGGTTGCACTCTTGTTATGATTCTGTTGATTGTATAACCCATGTTGTCAAGTTTCAGTTCCCAAATGAGCCTATCCTAGAGTGGAATGGGGAAATTTTATGCCGAAAGGTCGGTTTATTTCATATCTTAAAACTAGACGATTTCTATAGGTTGCTTGTACCATTTATCTAGGGTGAGGGATATGAATTTTGAAACCCCTAGTCTTGAGTTTTTTCCCGTGGTTAATGAGTTTTTCGAAGTGTTCCTAGATGATCGACCCGATATTCCTCTCGAAAAGGAAATAGATTTTGGTATTGACCTTCTCCCATATACGTAACCTAATTCTAATCCTCCTTATAGAATGGCTCTGGTAGAACTTAAGGAATTGGAAGAATTGTTGGATAAGGGTTTCATCCGATCGAGTATTTCTTCATGGGGTGCCCCTTTTTTGTTTGTTAAGAACGAAGATGGTTCACTTTGTATTTTTATTGACTATCGACAATTAAATAAGGTGACCATTAAGAATAAGTATCTTATTCCAAGGATAGATGATTTATTTGATTAGCTCCAAGGTGCGAGTTACTTTTCTAAGATTGACCTTAGGTCAAGTTATAATCAATTCAAGGTGAAGAATAATGATATTCCAAAAATGGCTTATAGAACCCGATATGGTCATTATTAACTTTTGTGTTGTCGTTTGTCTTGACTAATGCTCTGATGGTATTTATGGATTTGATGAATATGGTGTTTATAAAATACATTGATATGTTTATGATTGTGTTTATTGATGATATTTTGATCTAATCAAGAAGTGACAATGATCAGATTAATCATTTGAGGATTGTGTTGCAAATCCTTAAGGAACAACAACTCTTTGTAAAGTTGATCAAATGTGAGTTTTTGCTAAGGTTTGTAGCTTTTCTTGATCATATTTTTGCAATTAAGGGTATTGAGATAGATCCCAAGAAGATGGATGCGGTCAGAAGTTGGCCTAGACCTCTATTACCTTCGGACATTAGGAGTTTCTTGGGTTTAGCTGGTTATTACAAAACATTGGTTGAGGGGTTTTCTAAAATTGCATGTCCATTGACATCTTTGACTTAAAATAAGGCCAAGTTCATATGGTCTGAATCATGCAAAAAGAGATTTTCATGAAGTGAAAGATAGACTTACTTTTTCTCCTGTGTTGACTTTATCGAATGGAATGGATGGTTTTGTTATTTATTTTAATGCTTTGAGAATTGTGTTAGGATGTGTGCTTATGTTGTTACACCCTCAAAATGAGATAGGTTGTATTAGATACTAATATGTTGATTATGATTTTATTAAGTCCTTAAATCACTAATTAAGTGTTTTATAGTATGTATAATTGATTTGAAGAAGTTTGGAGCTCAAACATCCAAGACGTTTGAAAGTTGGTCTTTAGACGTGCTAGAGAGTCCTTGTATGTTTCCCTTGTTTCTATGTGTTGTTTAGAGGTGAAAGACAGTGTAGTTTACCCTAGTATCCTAATAAGCATGGGTCAAAATGTCCAGGTCCGACCCCCAAGGATCGCCCTAGGGGTCCACAAAGGGACCCCGAACTTTGGCCAAGCAAGCTACCCAAGGCTGCAGGGTTTGTGCCTTGGTGAAACACAGGCGCATCGCGCCCTGGTCTCACACTTCACTGTCCAAGAATTTATTTCCAAGAACTTGTGGGAGCAGCTCCACGATGCGGACTTGTTCCCCGAGGAAGATATCAAAACTGAAAGTTGAGTTTGACATGTCTAAAAGTCCAAATAGGTATGGGGTGTTTTGGTAACTTAGGGGGACATTTATTAACTATTTTTAGTACCTTTTTAAACCCCTTTCCAATTCAAAACCCCAACACCCATTAAGAAATCAAAAACCCCAAAACTCTCTCTTCTTCCAAAAACCCCAAAACCTCCATTGAAGACCAAACTCAAGAACAAGCCATGGAGGTGGATTCTTGGAGCTGTCTTCTCTGATTTTCATGGGCTTTATAATGTAAAAGGTATGGTTATCCTTCATCGTTAGTTGTCCATTCACCTAGGAGTTCAATCAATGAATTTGAAAAGTGATTCAAAGACCAAAATTCAAAATTTTCAATCTAGTCATGGGTTCTCTCTCAAATTGATTTCAAAAGCATGTTTATGATAAATTGATGGTTATATACTATTTTTAAAATGAATTTCAATCTAATTTTATGATAAACCCATGATCCTTCTAATTTCTCAAATTGGCCCACAGTGTGGGTCTTATGATCTTGACTCTATGTTGATTGAATTATGTTTCAGTCATGTTGAATGGCCTATTACTATTGTTATTCGTGTGAATTGAATAGTCATTGTTGATGATTGATTAATGATGATCAAGGTTTAGGGATTTGGTAAATTGATCTATATTCCTCTACTTTCTAAGAACTTGATAAAGTAGTGGACCTAATGTGATCTTGAAACCATAATGTATAAAGTAAGATTTCGTTTATGTAATTGTACTTATAACTACTATTTTATACATGTATTGATGTTGAATTATTGTAATTTATGGATGATGATCATATCTTGGAGGAATCGTAAGTTGGCCCTATTGTCTCTACTCTTCTATAAAAGTGCTAGATGCTTGTCCTTATAGGGCATTGTGTGGTATGGTCCACTTATGGTGGCGGTGTTTACCTTATTGTCAATCCTTTAGGGTTGTAATGCCTTGAATTGCCAATTGATCTTTGAAAGTGTTGGTTATGATGATCACCAAAATGTGAATCTATGCATAGGCCTTCAATGCTAGTTCATGATCTAGATTATATTGATAATGATTCCTATTCGTTTAAATGACTATGTTAGGACTAGGTATGGTCTACATGTTGATGTTTGAATACTCTTGTGTAGTATTATTCCTACCTATATGAATCATATACGAATATGTAGTCAAAGTAGGCTAGGAGTCTTCTATTCTATTGTTGAATATGTACTTGCCTCTTATGATGTAGTGTGAGTGTGTGTAGTCTATAGTCTTAAATACTCTAGATGTGTTTGACTCAAAGACTTGAAAGAATGATGTACATGTGTTGTTATGTTTAGAGGGTGGCTTCCTCAATACTACGTGATAACCATTATGTGACCATATTGACCAATGTACACACACACGTCATGCATATCTATGAATAGGGTAGATTCATAATGATTAAGGAAAGGATAGTTCTCATATGCATCATTACCTATTTTTATGCATGTGAAGTATATGATTAATGAAGTTATGAAAATGTGTAATTAGAGGTGTTATATGAAGGTAGACCTCACATTGTATGCACACACACATGATTAATGATTCAATGATTATGTGAAAGAACATTCTCACATGAAGTAGGGTCTATGATGAAAGGACATTCTCATCTTAGAATCCTTTGAGCAATATGATGTATGAAGGAGCAAGCTCCTAAAGCCTTCTTTATGAATAAATAAACTAAAGGCTTAAATATATTTAAAAAGGGAGTTAGAGCCTAGCACCGAGTGAACATGAAAAATGAGAGTGGGAGCTTCACGTTAGTAAGTCCGGCTTCCCATAAAGAGAACCTTCACGTTTAGCAAGTCTGGGTTCCCAACATAGATGTTGTCTCATTAGATGGAAACCTCCACGCTACTAAGTCAAGGTTTCTAGAAGCAATCTCCATGTTTCATAACTACGTACCCCCGTAAGTTATAGCTTGTGGATACCACTAATATAGTTATGTATGATTGATTGCACCTTAGGAAAGTGTTAACCCTCTCTTTTCGGTGTGGGAGTAGAACACTAAATTCCATGTATCTCACATGGTCTATGTTGGTTATGGCAATGTCTCCTGAAGGTTAATAAATTAACTAAAATAAGAATATGAATTCTAATCTAAATTCCTTGAGAAGTGTACTTGGCATAGGTAGAACTATGGACCATATTTAGGCATTGCACTAGTGCCTTCAGACACAGTATAGGATTGGGACTCTATTGAGTTAAAGACTTCTGTTTGCTGTATGTTTGTTAGGAATGCATTGTTAAGTAACTTTTCTATGATTAAGACACGAATTATGTGTATGTATGTGAGTTACACTTATGGATTCTAAATGAGTTTATTTAGTATATGTGTGGGGTATGGGACTCCATGTGTACATTGCACAAGTAAGCTTGTAAAGGGGTTATGAGGGTGGTTTACTTATGGTATGAACTAGAATGAGTTATGACTAAGGTTGTAGTAAAAGAAAGACTCCTTATATGATGCTATGAAGTATATGCCTTATGTCAAGTTGTGAATGAAAGTGTTATGGTTTGTTAAGTATGTTATGCCTAGTCTAGGGTGACTTCTTAGGTACACTTGGTGGAAGTAATATTATGGGACGCTACCTACACATTGAACTAGTGTGACTTAGTAGTTGTCTTAGGTGATGGTCTTTATGTGAAATGATTGATGTCTATGATGTTCTTATGACTTGCGAATATATGTGCTCGTGTTTATGAGGCATATCTACAAAATAATATTGTATAGTGATCTCAAGGTGATACATTGTACTAAGTACACTTGAGGGTCACTTAAAAAAGGAAGTAAGATAAAAAGAGAATGTATTGTATGTATTGAATATGCCTCAAAGTATGATAAAATGACTTTATGTGCTATTATGAGTAGTATCCATGTCTATATGATGTATGTGAACTATATTGATCTTATATGTGCCTATGTTCGTGAAGTTTACTAAAAAACGACATGTTGCATGATTCAAAGACAATGGTTCTCTTTTAATGCATGTTTGCTAGTTGTCATACTTAGTGCATTCTTGTACTAATCATATTCTTCATATTTTTACACAAAGTGTAAGTGGTGATGGCTTAGAGGATGTCCCTAAGAGAAGAGCTTGGATCGATCTCCCAAGTTTTCAAGTAAAGGGACCCTTATGATTCCCCGGTGGCCTATGTCAAGAGATTTCTCAGTTGGTGGTAATAGTTTAGACTTATTTTTTAGATTGTTTAGGGTGGTGTCCCTCTTATATTCTATTGAGTGTTGTCTTAGATGCAAGAGAATTAGAGTCTCAAACTAGTATTATGATATTTATATATAGCAAATCATATGCTAGAACATGACTTAATGCTATATAGACATATATATATATATATATATATATATATATATATATAGATATAATATATATATTAAGTAAGGTTTAGCATATGATTGCTATGAAAAGTTTAATTTTCCGCTATTTTTATGATTATGCAATGAAAGATGTTTAAGGGCTTGTCTTAGACCTCCGAGAGGTCGACGATGCCGTGTGGAGATCCAATAGTACTCTAACTTTTAGGGGGTACTTTGGGCCGTAACATATGAAAAATGGGGAAGTTATTATCTATTCTTTAAGGCAACTTAAGTTTCATGAAAAGAATTATCCTACCCATGATTTTGAATTAGTGTGGTGGTTTTTTCCTTACAGATTTGGAAGCATTATTTGTATGGTGTGCATGTCAATGTGTTTACCGACCACAAGAGTCTACATATATGTTTAATCAGAAAGATTTGAATATTTTCCAAAGAAGGTAGCTTGAGATATTGGAAGATTGTGATATGAATGTTCTCTATCACCCTGGTTAGGCGAGCATAGTAGCGGATGCTCTTAGACAATTATCAATAGGTAGTGTTTCCCACATAGAAGAACATAAGAAAAAATTAGTATGAGATGTACATAGATTGGCCCGATTAAGTGTTTTATTAGTTGATTCCACCAAAGATGGTGTTATAATTCACAATAGGTCATAATCATTTGTGACGATATGAAGTCCAAGCAAGGTCTTGACCCAATTTTAATAGAACTGAAATAAGCGGTATTTAGAAAGTCCGTTGAAACTTTCTCTCAAAAAGGAGATGGTGTTCTTAAATATCAAGGTTTTTTGGATGTTTAGAATGTTGATTACTTAAGGAAACATATCGTAATAGAAGCCCATAGTCTCAGTATTCCATTCATTCGGGAGCCATCAAGATGTACCGTGATTTGCGGGAGGTCTTTTGGTAGAATGGGATGAAGAAGAACATTGTGGGATTTGTTTCTAAGTATTGTGCGTTACTTCCGGATCACACTTGATGCAATAGATAGATTTTGAGACTATCTATACTTTCGATTCATTTTTGACAAACTTTTTATTGTATAAATTGTCATTTAAACTCGATGAATTCTATTATCATGTTTATGTATGCTAAAGTGACTTTTTCATATGGCTCCTCGAGGGTTTATACGTTCAGTCACGTCTAGTGTTTAAATTTGGGTCATGACGAGGCCGTTCTTACTTCGTTTCTTCACCTAATGGGTTTTAAAGGGTAATATCACACTTTAACCATTTATATGCATTACACTAACATCTTAATTCTTCACCTACTTTATGTCAAATATACCCGATCAGATCTTAAAACTAACATCATCACCCTCCCATTGTCATCTTTTTTTCACACTCATCTCAAATTCAGCTTAGTATCTAGTAGTAAACACATATATAAATATGATTTATATACTAACTTACAACTACTAGATTAAATTAAGAAATCTTTGCATACTAAGAGTTAGACAAGAGTTACGTTAAATCTTATATCTTGTCTACATACTGGGTCATTTACGTCAATTTTCACCCCCTTTTCACAAATTAAATACTATTTTCATGAATAGGTTAGCTTAAATTTATCGCATCATGAAATGAATTCTCGGCTATTGTTATACGTAGTCATACTAATGCTGACACCTGAGCCATAACTTTTCCCAGTTAAAGTATACGCACGACTCATACGGACTAGTAATAGTACTCACCATTCGATCTAAATTGAGAGAAATTAATTTACTTCTTAGTCTACCCATAAGAAAAAACTCCTTATTACACTTACTAGGTGCATAGCTTATAACATCATAACTCATACTATCTTTTCGGGTGAAAATACTACCCAAGATCTAGAACCTACTCCCCTCTTAAAGGGTATCACTTAAACAAGACTTAGAGAAGAGATTCTAGGAGTACATCTCTCTATTAGTTTGAACACATTATTCACATGAATCAGAGTGCATTAATTCGAATCTAAACCCTTAAGATCACACATGGGCCTCTCTCAAGCCCATCGCCCATCTGCAACCTCATCTAGTTCTCAAGACCTTTGTTGAGATTAACTCATCAATAAGGATCTGACTTTTCTTTTCAACTACCTTAAGTATGAGGGGTAATTGGATCTGAGAAGCACACGAGTTCAAATAAGTTTCTTATAACACAGTTCTAGTGCATGATTTAGAGTATGAAAGAACGGAAACTTTTCTTAAATACTTGTAGTCCCTCATTTATAGAAGTGGGTCCTCAAAATCATAAATAAGATACTACTGACACGGCTTAATAGGCACCCTTGGACACTTGAACCCTGTGCTTTGATACGAAGTGTGTCACAATCCGAGCCTACATTCTAGACATGACTGGAACTTGAGAACCATTTCTGTCTCCAAGCGAACCCTTGGCCTGGCTGACTACTTGTAAAAAATTAACTCAAGCAATAATAGGCTTAAAATATAATTAAATTTGTTAAACTCAAACACTCAACTCATTAAGTCTAGAAAATACTCATTAAGCCTCTACTATTAAGGAAGTATGGAAGGACAAGACCTACAACATCTCAAACTACTAACTAGAAAGTAAATGTGAAGCCCTCCCCAATACAAGGAATCTCACCAAAAGCTAGCTGGAGTGTTGAGTAATCTCAACGAAGCATCTCTTGATAATCCTAAGAACTTGTATCTACATGATAAGACGATGAAAGTCAAATTTCATCAGTACATTTCAATGCACGAGTATGTAATATAGCCGAGAAAAAATAATGAAAGAAACAACTGCATAAAGAAACAATGTACTCAAGATAAATGTAAGAAAATAAAGGAGTTAAAATCATTAAATGTATTACAAAATTACTATCCATCAAACTCAACATAATATGGTGACTATATAATATTATATAAATGTATATATATGTGTGTGTGTGTGGGTATATGTATTATATATATATGTATATTATATTATAGTATATATATATAATATACCATATATAATGTGTGTGTGTCGTGTGGGTTGTTGTGGTGTCTGTATATATGTTGAGTGGTGTGTTAAATATTGTCTATGCTATGGGTGTGTATATATGTGTGTGTTATATTAGTATATGTATGTGTGTGTGTGATGTGTATAATATATATATATATATATATATATATATATATATTACTATAGATATATATATATATATTATATATATATATATATACAGCACATGTGGTGTGTTGTTGTCCATAATACACTTTAATTCTATTGAGAGATCTCTAACCGAAACCATCACCAATGAATTCTGTTAAAGATACAATTGTTTGTGCCACATATTGACAGATGTCCTATATCATGTCGAGACATTCGACCCTCTCAACTACGTGGATCCACACGATAATTAATAATTCTCTAAAAATATGTCATTAAAATTACATACTCGTGCTAATTATCAAAGCATACTCTTTCTCTGGTTTGAGATAATTGTTCAAACTATCCTCTTAAAAGAGATAACTTCTTTGAAATATCTCTAAACTCGTTACTCATTTAGAAAAGATTTTTTCTCTTTGTTCACTGAAATAATAAATTCTCTGGATTGAGCTAATTACTAAAAAGGGGCCTTTTAAGAGGTAACTAATTTGTACTCAATCTCTCTTAAAACTCTTTTACTTTTATCAAAATAATACTCTATTTTTTCATGTAAAGTGAAACATTTGGGAAATACTTAGCTCCCTTACATTCTTTCTCAAACTCCTTTTTACTTCCTCAAAAATCTTTCTAAAACACAAAAGTTGGTTTTAAAATATTCGCAAAATAGGATTCATGTTAGGATATAGTCATGAACGAATCAACTCATGGATCTCAATAATAATATAGAACTTAGAACTCAACATCAACTCATTTCAAGAATACTAAAATTTAAGGATTACTCTTTTAGTGATTTGAAACTAGACGTAGGTCGTGAGGACGAACTAGTCCAACACTATAATAGTCTTACATACCTGTAAGAATGAAGTTCTTGACGAAATTGGACAAACGCTCGAAAACCTAGATTTTCTCCTCTTGGAACCTTTCTCTAATGACTTGAAGTTTTAATGAATGTTAAATAATTGATTAACACTTTCTAGGCCCTTAACTAGGTGAAACATAACGTGGTTTAGGCTTAGAATAAGGATTAAAATAAGATAGTTTAAGTAGCAAACACATAGGGGAAAGACCAAAATGACCCCAACTTAAGAAATTGACGAGCTTCTTTAAAAGGGAGGTTTCACGGACAATTTAAGGCTCCACAATCCGTGAAACTCTTCATGGTCGTATAGCCATTTTTTAACCTTCATCTGTCTGACATGAATTCACTAAAATGGTCGTAACTTTTTACTCTAAACTCGAAATGAGGCAAACTTGGTGGCCTTTTAAATATGACTAAAAGACCTTTAATTTTTTATGTGATGGGTCAACGTAACTCATTGTTTGTTCAGAGATATTACCATTTGAAGTTGTCTAAGTAAAATCTTACGTAGAAACTTAATCGGTAAGGAAGCTTGTCCTAGGGGAGTTTAGTGACCTTAATTGATATCCAAAATCATTTGCACATTAATGAAGTGATCTTAGCATCTAAGAATAATTAATAATCACTTGTTACAACTTTATATGCAATTCAAAAATGGTTTGGGTCTTAACTTAGAAATTTTCGAGGTGTTAAAAGTTTGGTATTCACTAAATTATTTGTGCAAAATAATTAAGTCAAGAGAACAATTGTTGAATATATAATCAAGAAAATTTTCATATGAGGTAAATGAACATTTGGGCAAGAGGTGACTTTGAGTATTCTAAAATTTCCACAAACGGTTAATCATGTATGAATATATTTTCTTTTTGATGTTTTGATAGTCTAAATAGCTTGATAAGCTGATCAAGATATTTAAACTAATATAGTATCATAAAATATATATATATATAGATATATATATAAAACCACTGCAATCTGATTGTAGTAACGTAAACCTTTATGCAGAGCTCATGAGTCCCTTATCTTATAGAATAATTGCATTTCAATTGTCTACACCAGACGCTCTATAATAGATTGGTGTAGAAGAGAAAAGTAGACTCTTATGAAGATGATAATATTAATTATGAACTTATTTTAGTTATTTTGTTTCTTTCACGATAGGTTCTAATAACTACATATCACATTCTTAATTCAATTTCTTTCTGTAACGACCTGTTTAGTCGTTTTGAGCAGCAGATTTTATTTCTGGAAAAAAACGCTGAAGTCGACGGATTCCCACACGGACCGTCATAGGCAAGACGGACCCGCGAGGGGGTATCGTTCCAAAAACAATTAGATTTAGAAATTTGGGTACTGAGCTCGACTCTCAGGAAAGGCAAGAATGGTTTTCCATGTTAATGCCCCGCGTAGCATTACTATGCCTAGATTGCGGGACTACAAGAGTTTGGGGGCCCTCAAGACAGCACCGGCCGGGTGGCAGGACGGACCGTCTCATGGCTATGACGGGACGTCACAGACCTGTATGAATTGGAGTCTTGAACTTTGTGACGGAAGCAGCAGGATGGACCGTCGCAAGGCACGACGGGCCGTCACAGGCATGCGTGGACCTGACGGGGTCGAATTTCTGTTAAATATTTTAAGGGGGTTTTGGACTATTCCTTCTATAAATTATTAAAAGTGGAGTGGTCTAATGTTTATAATTTAATTCACTTGGGGGTTGGGTACAGAGTGGAGAATCTGAAACAAGTCAGTGGGGTATTTATATCTTTTATCCTTAATTTATATATTATTAGGGTAAAAGAAAAAGGGTTTTTTTTGAACATCACTGTACAAAATAGAAAGAACAGAGAGGGAGAGGGAGAAAGACGAACGATGGAGAAAGAGAAGAACCGAGGGATAGCAAGATTTTGAAGATTAGCTTGCTTGATCACGAATTCTTCGTGGAGGGAGTTATGGTTTATGCTATTCGTAGTAAACTCTTAATCGCGAAATGATATGTATTAGGGTAGATTGTAAAACGTCTATATGGAATTGTATGCACCGTGTATGAATGTGATTACAAATTGTGCTAAAATAAAGCATGATGAAGCTAATTGAATCCTAAATCTTGAAAAACCCAACCTGCCCGTGTTAATGAGATTGATGATGCCTTGGTATAAAAAGAAGGCTTGATGAACTTAAAGTGATGAGGTAGGGATCGGGCCGTGTCACGAAACCGAAACGTAGAAGTAGGGGATCGGGGTTGTCACGTTGTCACGAACCGGACAGCGTAGGATTAAGGGGGATCGGGTGTCACGAATCGAACGTAGAATTAGGGGATCGGGTCACGAATCCGACACATAGAATTAGGGGAAACGGGTGTCACGAACCGCACGTAGTAATGGAGCGAGCGAGTGTCACGTACCAACACGAGAGAAAATAAACATAATGAATCTTGAAAGGCGTTATACTCAATCAATGAACCTAATTCCAAAGGGGTATGGCATTGAGGCTTGAGTCCCATGGAGAACTTGGGCGGTGCTCTTATTAATGATTATGGAACTGTTGTTGCTCATGTTGAGTATTGTAGTGATGTATGATAAATTTACAAAATTTGATATATTACTGTTTTTTATTTTGAGTTGGCCGATGTGATACTACTCAGTACTTGATGTTGTACTGACCCCTACTTGTATGTTCTCTCTTTGTCCTTGTGGAGTGCAGCAAACGTGCCATCATCTTCAACTCAGCCCGCAACTCTAGCCAGTCTTCATCAAGCAGGATTTCAGGGGGAGGATAATGCTTCTAGCTTGACTGGATCATCTTTTTCATGTCTTGATGCCTTGAAGTTACGGCATGGATAGCTTTTAATTATTTTCAGCTTCTAGATAATCTTAGATTAGTAATTTGAGGATTAGATGTTCTTGTGGTGATGACTTTCAGGTTTTGGGAATAAATAGTAGTGAGTTTCATAAGTTATTTAATCGATTTTCATAATTGAGTTTTAAGTCTCCGCATTATATTTTGTTATTTATGGTTGAAACGTTGGGAATTGGTGGGTGGGTCTCGCTCACATAGTCGGATAAGGTGGGTGCCAGTAGCGGCCGTTTGGGTTGTACACTTTCATTATTTCAGTATCTTGGAAACGATAGAACTAGTTGGATGATCGTAATCTAATAGGTGACATGTTTCACAAAATAGGATTTGAGGAAAAAATGATAGATCTACAGCCGTATCATATATTCAATTTACGTTACATATCAAGTGTAATCATGTACCACATATAAACATAAATAAAAACTATATTAAAGGTGTGTCATTCATATTAATCACATTTAATTTCCAAGAAACAAGCTTTAAAAGAATTTTTAATCGACCTTAAAAAATAAACCACATAGCAGTGATAATAATTGTTATAGGTCGTTATAATGAACTACCAAATTTTCAGGTAAATTGAAGTCTGTAAAAGAAGAGTTTGGATTTCCAAAGCTATGACCAAATTTAAATTCAAGGATTCAAGACTTTTAGGAAATTAAAAACACTATGACCTACATTCTTATCACATATCAATTCCAGTTAAAATAAAACAATGTGGCAATCATGTTCCAAATTTAACGTAAAACGAACTAAATAAAGAATGATCTCTCAATATTGAGATCAAATTTTAAATCTGACAAAGATACCTAAACTAATCATAATATTTCGTTGATGGGAAACCATCAACTTTCAAGGTCAAATAAAAATATCATAAAAAATTCATGACCAACCTAAACTATGTGGACCAAATTTGAATAAAAAAATTTTTAAGCGTTTCAGACCTAGTAATGATTAAAATAAATGATTCCACATTTTTTTATATTTTAATAATTATCCCATGAGCACGATGGAATTGTTGTGTCCTGATTTACTAAGACAACAATACTCATATATCAAAATTGTCCTTTCACTTAATACATCAAAGAATTAAAGATATTACTTTTTTTTTTTCAAACTGGAGTGAAAGAAAGAAAACCTTAATCTCTACTCATGAATTAATTAAGTCATGTCTAGCATCTATAGGTTATAATTTCCATTTTAAAAAATCACCAACTATTAATCTTTTAGAAAACATTTATATACAATACATTGAAGAGATTTAATGACTCCAAAGAAAATAGCCATCACTTTCGTAATCCTATTTATTAAGTTGTTATTAATTTGTCCCAATCATATAGTGTTATGCATTCATAGATATTAAAATCTAAGAATTTTTCAGTAAGTGCAAATAAATAAAGCACATTAGCAACAACATTTATCAATTATAAATTCTTAACTTTTATTACTTTTTATGAGAAGATGCAAAAATTGTGCTCACTAAGCAACCCTTTGACTAGAGAATATAGACATGCATCCAAGACGATCATTAAAAAAATTGATAGGAATTGTCAAAGAAATCTTTTTAAAAAAAATTTGCTTTCTCATGATAATGTCATTGCTATCTAATTCACTGATACACAAGCAAAACAAAAGAACCTAACTAAAAAATTCTATAAACTAGTCAAAAGGGAGCACAAATCGAGATCTAACAACCACAAAAATTGGTTAAAATAACTAGCTTGAATCCACTTGTAAGATATGTTAATCTTTCTATAGTGACGATTTTTACAATCACCCAAGCTATATCAATAATTAAGCCAACTATTGAACTATTCATTCTGGTAAAAGGAATTGTAATTACTACTAATTACCATGAAAACAGTGGGATATCCTAGGTACTAGCACTATGCGCCACATGTAAGCTGTTTTGGAAAAAAACTTTCCACCAAATATAATTCACCTTGTTATCCACTGCCACAAGGAAAACCATTCATTATTTTATTTTATTTTCACTTGAATCAAATAAATGGCAATAGCAACCCTTTACTATATGAAATATAAAATTGAACTATCAAGTAGATAAAAAATGGAACAAAGTAACAAAAAAAATGGTTGTTGACGTAACTGGACCCAACGAAAAACAAATATACATTCGAAGGAATTTCACATGTATCAAACATAAAATTCTAGGCGATTTTATTTAGATGTAAGCAAGTTCTTGATGTCAATTGTTGGAAAATTATATGCATATCGAAAGCATATCAGGATCTTTACTACTTACATGAATAATAGATAATCAATAACGTTTATGCTAAAACAAATATCATGCTAGAACAAATAAACATAATGAAATGTAATTTAAGAATTACCCCTTAAAGCGTGAGCGGATACCTTCAATTGAATTCCCAAGATAGACAGACTTTCAAGCGAATCTACAAGATAGTTATGGTCTTCTACAGTGATCTCAAGTCACATTCGAACTCTCTCAATACTTGGGTGGGCAAGTATAGATTAGAAAACTAATCATCTTTTTTTTGTTAGGACCATCCCTCTATATATAGCGAGTTCTTACCTAACACCAAAAAGGCCTAGAAAACACTTAATTTTCTATTTTAAGACTAGAAAAAGTATATCATTCTTCCTTTTTTGCATAGAAATGGATTTTGAATTCTAGTTTAAATATGGGCCACTATAGGGGACCACCAACATTAATTAGTGAGGCTTATTTATGGAAATAATTTTAAATAATTAATTTGAATTATTCTAACAGATAATAAATTACAAAGTATTTCACTCAGGAAATTCGTTAAATGCACTCCTTATTTCGTAATTCCCATTAAACACTTATCTAAGTTTCCATGTTAGTTCAGATAGTAATCAAAAATTGTAAATTACGACGAATTAAACTAATGATTTAATTTCCTTTAGGAGCATACTTACTTATGTCATGTGTCTGATTCATAAATCCACTGGCAAGATTTGACAGGATGAAAACTTATAGTTTCTTAAAAGACAGATCAATCAATTCTCTTTTATAACGGATGGATTCCTCAACAAGTTATTATTCCACCCAATATATATTATTTCATTCATTCAACTTACCAGGCATATTGAGTCATCTCAGATCCACCTTTTAATAAATTAAAACGATAAATTAATATAACAGATATAATGTTACTCAGGATTAAGAAATAGAAGTACTTTAATAGTTTAGAGACTATGTTTTTAGTCTAGTCAGTCTAAAAACAACGATCTCTACTCGGGTCCCGTTTCAATACATACAAAAAAGTACTATAGCACAAGGAAAGTTGGATAATATACCATCACATAATCAGGACAAAATTACATATAACTTGTGATACATCGTACCCGAGGGGCCATTTCCAAAGTTTTATCCTAGATTGTGCAACAAAAAAACTTTAATATTATAAAAAACAATGATTTAATCATCTGTGTATAAGTTAAAACTCTAAACACCAAATCATCTACTATATAAGTAGTTAAATAAACACTATAAACGAATATAGATCTATTAAATTGAGCAAATATTTATTCTCTACTAAATATTATTTCTTAACATATAGTTATAGTATACATTCTAACAAGAAGTGCATTTTCTTGTTGCCCTTATAACTAAGTATTCTTCAAAGGACTACTTTTTATAGTTTCTTATTCTTTGACTTCTATTGTTATTATATTTATAGTTTCGGGTAGTTCAATTCTAGTATTATTTTACTATAGTAATGTTATTTTTGTTTCTATTATTGTCTCTTATTATATTTTTTCTATTTTATTTTTTGTCTTAAATCAAAAGTCTATCGAAAACAAACTTCTCTACCTCATCTATGTCGTAAAGGGAAGTTCAACAGTCTCATTAATCTCATTTTGTAGAACTATATTGAATATGCTAATGATATTGTTATTATTATTATTATGTAAGAGTCACAAGTAGAAGTTCAAACACAATGCTAAGTATTCGTAGATTTTGATAAAAACTCTATCCATATGCTTTTACAATTTAAAAAGTGATGACTCAAAGTAATATAAAAGACGACAATAATAAAGACCCATCCCACTATTTTATAGTAATGTAAAATGGAATTAAACATAGGAGGATCAAGAATTGACTAGTCAATAATTATACGGTTAGGGGGTTTTGTTGCAAAAACCCCCGAAACCGACCAAATAAAACGAAACGAAAATAGTTATTGGGTTATTGTGATTGGATTATGGGTTTTTATGGGGATTAGAAAAAATTAATTATTTGGTTATTGGGGTCGGGTTTTGCGGTTTTTCCGATTTGGGTATAGGGAGTAAACGTCCCAGATGACCAAAATAAGAATTATAAGTTATTACTACTTTACCACCTAGTCTATCAACAGTTTAGTAAATATACATACTTTAATACATAAATATTCAATATTCGTCTTTCAGGCTCTGTGATTTATTGTTAGGGAAGAAATCTGTTGTATGAAAGTGAACTTGTGTTAAGATTATCTGGTGATGGCTCACAGAAAATGTTGACAACAATGGTGTCTCATTGATATAGATATTGTGATATCTGTAGTGTATTTAAATTATAGTATCGTAATTGTAGGCGGGCATAGCTTTGCAAGTGTATGAATGTTAGTAATTTTGAGCGAATATTCTAAACATGTTTTCATATTCCGTTTTTGTGCTCAGCTTTCACTTGTCCGGATGCGAGATCTGGGTTACACAGCTCACCCACTACACTACACTGTATCCTACATGTATACTTATCCTGGAATTGATAGACCACATCTGTTGTGCGCTTTACTTTGTGCGGTTATACAGATAACCGAAACCCCATGATATCATCCATCAACAAATTATGATTAATGAAATCGATTGAAAAAAATATGTCTTAGGAAGTTGTTATTGGATTGCATATTTTCACAAAAAAATCGAAACGTGGGAAAACGACCGAATCCCCATAATGAAATAGAAACACCTCCGATTTATTTGTAATCATCGACAACCGAAAAACCGAAACACAAATGCACACCCACCAGATATTCTCAATTATTTATGAAATTTTACCTTACTCAAAAGACAAAGTTTCGGTTGCAAAATTAATTCTTTACAGATGTAAGTGCGTTGTGTGAGTATGAGTGTTCTTTAATTTCACAACCCGCAAAAACATGTTGCAAACATTATTATTTATAGATTCGAGACGGACTTTACTTTTGACAATGTTCTCCTTTGGGTGTATATATTAAGTGCTACTTATGTCAACAAGTGTGATGTACACAGATAATTATAGTGTGACCGCAACAATCACGGGTTAGTTTAGTCATTTCATCAAAACCAAAGCACAACTTGGTCCAGCACAATTAACAATATTCTACACTTGATTAACAGCATAATTACGTTGTTGTTGCTCTTCGGTTTAGCAACTTATAAAACGAAATTGTGTTTTTTTTATCGATATAGTTTGAATCAATATTTTCCCTTTTTAAGTGGGACAAAAGTGTCTGGTCACCCACTGATTTTTGCGTATCTTGGAATCTGTTGAAGAAGAACGAAATGCTTAGTCGAGTACAATTTAGGATTATATGTAGCGGCTTCTTGTCATTACTTATATATCATTCATCAAATTTTAATTGAACTATGAAATATATTTATGTATTTAACCCGAAGTTCACTATTTTTTGGTATGCATCGTTTGGAGGATCTGCAGATAGGGTTAAATTGTTAAAATCAAAGAAACAAACAAAGTGTATTGTAAGAACGAGCGTAAGGAAACAGTAAGTTGAATTCCGATCATTTTATGTTACGACACCATCGACCCATTACAACTTATGTCGAGATATATACCAATAGGGTTTGAATATATCGTGGTGCCATATTTAGACAGTATATTGTGTGACATATGTCTATAGACGTTAGTGTAGATACTATGGATGTAATTAGACACCCTTGTGTCATCTATTTTGTTTTCGAACTACATTCATGTCACTGTCTCGCCGCACATGTCGATTGTGATTAACTTTTATGAAATTCGGACCATAGGTGCAGTGTGTTTGCACTGAATTTTTATTCGCGCGTCGATAAAAAGATAATTGTGCATTTGCAGAGACCCTTTTGGTGGTCTCGTGGTAGGTTGTAAACGAATAATAGATTTTCTTTTTCTCAGTCTTGAATTCCCTTACGGTTCTTCCACTTCACCTCTGTTCACCCACCATTATGTATTGATTGGTTCGAAAAGCTTATAGGTGTGAGCATGAACATAAATAAAATTCTGATAAGCATAGGTTACAACCACACGAAGTACTAAGTAGCAAAGAGGCTCATTCGTAACTCTGGAGGAATTTTAATCCCACCCAGACACCTGCTTCGCTTATGTTTGCCAAACCATCTTTCTTCAATCATGGGTGGGAACTGCTTCCTGCTTCTAAAGCCCAAGAGCTCTGATTCCTGCGCTTTAAATAAAAAACAGCTTTTTTCTCCGTACTTTTTCGAACCTCTCAAGGGAAAGATTCTTTTTTATTAATTTGGATTTCAAATTGACGTGTTGCTTAGTGTGAGTTTATCATGCAGTTATGACACTCTTTTTGGAATAAAGGAACAAAAGATCATATTCCTCATTGAAAGAAGATTTGTAAAAAGAAAG
Organism: Solanum habrochaites; assembly: GCA_027704765.1. Lineage (NCBI taxonomy): Eukaryota > Viridiplantae > Streptophyta > Magnoliopsida > Solanales > Solanaceae > Solanum > Solanum habrochaites. Next base: position 43,352,409 of record JAKWJA010002500.1, read on the forward strand.
AATCATTCTATAATAATGACCTCTGAAATAAAATTACACAAAGCTAAATTTTTATTAAAAAAAAAAACAGATTTAAAACTAAATCACATCTCACCGAGAAGATGGATGTCACCATTTTTGAGTGTCGTTACGATCTTTATCACATCAAGCAAACTTGAATTCTTTTAAGCAGCAATAGGTAAGTTCATAGTAATTGCGCATGGAAGATTGTTATTTTTAAGCTGCAGAATTGTCACTCTTTGTATATGTCCTTAAAGCCTTTAGCAACATTGATTCTAATGACACTTAACTAATGCGGGTAAAGACTTTAACACTCTTGTTAATGTCAATATTTAATTCCGCTAAAATTTGTTTTTGTTGTAGTGTTTGTCTCTCCCTCTCTTCCACCAAAATATATTTTATTTAAAATTAGAATTATTAGATATAAAAAAAATATGAGATGTTATTGAAATAATTGGATTTAAATCTCCTCAACGACGAAATTCTAATTTCCGACAAAAAAATTTAGATATGAGTCATTGAAATGACTTCCTAGAAAATGAAGTCTTTTCTTATTGAAATATTTTTAAAATATGAGTTTAGATGGGTTTTCTTTCTTCTTCTTATAACTATTTTCATTTTATTTTTTAAACTAAATTGACACATATCTTCTCATAATTTGTAATCATGCCATGTCATTTATGAGTGGATTACATACATTTTTAAAATTTTGTTGATTGTTAAAGAAGTGTCAAATAACATAGTGGGACATGTCATAATATGTCTAAAAAAAAAATCAATCGAAATCTCTAAGTGAAAGTTTATACCAACTTTAGAGACTATCGGTTGAATTGTCAGGCCAAAACATTTAATATAAAGTAAAAGCTATAGACCTTAGTATAACACAAAATATTATTTTAAAACTGGTCAAAAATAATCGGTCAATTCAAGTTTAAATAATAAAGAAGTGAGATTTTACTTTCTGAAGTGAGGGAGTAATTTTTTAGCCTAAAAGTTAATTGTCTTTATAAGTTTAAAAAATTAATATTGATTTTATTTAATTATTTTAAAATAAATTAGTAAAAAATATTTTATGCCCAGAATTTCTTAAATAAAGTGCAAAAAAGAAAAATATGACGAGTAATATATTTAGAAATACAGGACGAACAATATAATACGATGGAAACAAGAAAATAGTATCCTAGCTTCGAGACAACTTAGAATTAAGTGGTCAACTGAATATTAAAGCTTCCCCTTTCATTTCATTTAAATATCTAATTATAATATTGTTTATTTCTTGATTGATTATTAAAAAGTTATATATCGTACAGTAAATATTATATTCCCAAATATTTTACTTTTCATGCAAATTGATATATTTTGTGTTTTTAAAAAAATGTGAGAGTATTAAAAATACTAGTATAAAAGTAGTAGTATTTACATGGTACTAATCCTAGTCCTATTAGGATTAGTACTCCTTAATCCTAGTCCTATTTTAGGAATAGTACAGTCCATTCCTTATATTTCACTCCATTATGAATCCTCATGATTCCCTGTATTAGGTTAAACACTTCAATACAATCATATTCTTTAATGGTATCAAGAGCCAGACAAACCCGATCTTTTTATTTTTTCTTTTCTTAGGTTTTTTTCTGTCTTTTTAGTGGAACACGACTCGTTATGATACCCTCTCTTCTTCTTGTGGCAAGGACAATATAAATTCAAATAGTGAGGCAGGCCAATGACAACAGAGGTGGATCCTCTCGGATCACGATCCTTCTGGCGTTAACTCATTCTCAGGCTTCTTCATGCCCTGATTCCCGAAAAATTATCACCATAAATTACCCTAAATGGAAAATCATGTTCTTACATCCCTTGAGACAATTACCTTTCAAATACGTCGATGGAAGCACAGAGAACCGCCACCGGCAGTCATACCGCCCACGGACAAATCAGAAGAAAACCAATCCGAACCATGCCGCCTGGAAGAGCCGTGATGGCCCAGATCCGATTCTGTTGATTGCGGTCATCTCCCCACGGTTCAGAAACACGTACAATCCTCCACAAAGCTTCAGCCCTGTGTGACGGCCCTCGCAAAATGCTATGCATCAATTTCCCATTTCATATTTTCAAATTGCGGATCGTCTCCACACAATTACCAAACGCACGAAAACTATGGCGGATATTTAGGACGAGGTCTCCACTATCATAACCAGCCCTCGACACGTGAACGAAATCATACCCGAAAAAAGATATTCGTCTATGTGCAGTCGTGCGGGGGCTCTCATCAGTTACTCTCCATTAAACATGCGGTCGCACTCAGGCAACGCCCGTTTGACCTGGCTACTCCTCTACGTGGCTAAAAAGTGAAGAAATTCAAGTGGATCTGGAGAGCAAACTTATTCTCCGAGAGAAGCCGCTGTTAGGGGCCGGGCCACCCGCCCTCACATCAAGCCAGAAACTTATCGGGGGCGGGGTTGGCGATCGGTGCTCCGGGGTGGCTGGCCGGCAGGGAGCCCGGCGCTAAGGCAGATAGATATGAAGAAAACAGCCGAAGGCTCGCGGCATGTCGGCGGTCGGCAGGGCAGTCGCCTGTTCCGTCCGTAAGAACGTCAGCAGGCACTAGACAGCAACAACAGCCTCACTACTTCGGACAACAAGCGGCGGACAGTCATATTGAGCGGCGAGCAAGGGCACTTAACTGAGCGGGCTAGTCGTCCCTGCAAACTATGTCAAATGTGGTTTAGAACAAGAGGACGACCGCTGTTCTGTTTGCTGTTTTTCACTGCTGGTTTTTGTATGAGGAGAAGACGAAATAGTGATATGATAAACCGTGGCCAATTATGCATATCTAATGTATGGCGCCTTCCTCTTGCAATGGACTGTTTTGTGTACCTGGGGCCAACATCACGTTACTAGATTATATCAAGCTTAACGATCCAAATAACATATCAGGGCTCCAATGGTAGTACGTTGGCAAACGGGGTCCCTTATAAGTTCTAACACTGGACGGATGGATACCTTAAACCCCAACCGCCTATCTTTCACCTAGGTAACCTCCCACGTCCTTCTATTAAAACCAATCTCCGTTCAGTCACCAATTAAAAACGACAATAATTGCTAACTCTTGTTCACCTCTAATGATTTTCAGATACTAGGACAATACTACCAACGAGGGGGATTTTTCAGGGCACCCTGTGATGCGATGGTCTGTAAGTTCTTCCTGAGCGTCTACAAGTTTGTTTCCACCCAGTTTCAGGAAAGGTTCATGTGGCTCCGGTGGCTCTTTCAGGTGATGGCCAAGGTCGTAATGGCCACAGTCGACTGGGTCACAAGTTCTAATCAACTAAAAATGTTAAGTGTATGAATAGCGTACAATTTCACAGGAGATGTCTTCTTTCCAGTTCATGTAAAACATTATGTGGACCGACACTGATTAGGAAGGAGGGTTACGTATGTTACGGATGTAAACGATCTCCTGTTCAATTGCTAAATCTCATAAATACCATTTGACTTTATCTGAGAAGGGTACAAAACTGCAGACATGTTCAACTTATTTCATTCTGACTATGGGTGTCCTAATGTTTGTTCCTTCATTTGTGGTTTTCGATATCTATTATTTGTTTTGTGGATTGATTTGTGATCCAAATACACTTGGTTGCTTACCAACTAAACACAAATCACAGACATTCACCACCTTTTGTAACCTTTTGAAAAAAAATGGTCAAAACACAATTAATTTCATGTTGTAACCTTGCGAATTTCAGTACCACAATGGAGAGGAAAGGTAAATAACATCTTTTGGGCAGTTTCTGCAATATCCATAAAGGAAGGTTATACATCACAAATCTTCTCCTGAGAGTGTCTATAGCAGCTCGCCGCAAAGACAATGGCATGTGTGGAGAAGCGTTAGCATCAGCAATCTTTGAAACGGTCGTTACTCTTTACATCATCTCATCTCCCTTCGTCTCTTTTGGTAGGAAAGCTCTAGGCAACCCGCAAACTACACTCATTAACGAGCTGCCCAGTCACACTCTCAACAAATCACCCTATCAACTACTTTACCAAGAAATCCCAATTATACCACCCTCAGCCGTCATTTGGGTGGTTCTGTCTTAGCCTTACCTGGATAAGCCTCATATTACTCACAAATTACAAACCCCGGGATCACCGTCCTTGTTATTTTTTTTGGGTATCATCCTACCTCCAAAGGGTTATCGCTTCAGGTCTGGACCACCCAAAAACTCATAAAAGATCTACATATATCGTCATGTCAACTTGTGTCGCAGCGAAAATGATTTCGTTTCCCGTACGAGTTCTATGTTCCTCCTACCACAAATTACATCATTTCATAGGCGTCACATTCCCTGTTTCCTAACATACTCACAGGCGGTCCCACCACACACCTGCCCCCCAAACCTCCAACCCATTCTAACACAAACACCACCCACGTCAGCACCCGCGACGTCATCACCACAATACCACCAGCAACCACCCACCCAAGCCGATAACAAACCAACCCGAACCACCCCCCCATAACCACAACATATCTACCAGCCCCAGATACGGTTGTGGAGGTCCTTCCCGGCCACCCCCGAATCACCAGGCCGACGTGCCAAGCCCCTCAATACATTCATACCCATGTTAACCTGTGGCATAAAGCCGGTAGGTATCTTCTAAACCTAAAACCTTTCAGAGTACCATACTACCACCAAATACACCCACTTCCCGATTAGGGCAACCACATAAACCTACTCTGTTGCCTCTAGAAAAATGCTTATGGCGCCATGCTATGTATGACGGTTTAAGGCTTGGATTATCAGAAAACTTGGGTTCTTGTTTACCTAAGGCCCGATGTGGCGTTCCACCCAGTGGCTGTTTGTAATGTAAAATGGTGTACAAAATTAAACACAATGCAGATGGCCAAGTATTTCTAGGTATCAATAGGCTGCGTTTGGTTGCTTAAAGGCCTTACGAATCCCCCGGCGCGCTCCACCGCGGCCTCCGATTACTCCGAGACATTTCACACGTCCGCTTCTTCAGGGGAGAAAACCATTCATCTAGTGGTACTGTCAAGACACAAGGTTGCGACACACAAATTGGCTCATCACACAGTTGATGTTTGCCAATGCTTTCGTTCATGGCAGGCTGACTGAAAACTATTCTACATGACGGCAACCACAGGGGCTATGTTATGAGCCCGACGCTGCCACTCAAACATGTTTGTCAAAAAATCCAGAGTACTCTGTCCCATGGGCTCAAGCAGCCCCCCCCCCCTAATGGTGCTTGGTACACACGTCTGAAAACGTTACTCAGGGGACTCGGCTTCACGTGTTGCGTACACGACACGAGCTGTTATTTACTTACTGACATTCAGCATACAGGTACAGTCTCTAATTATTGTCTATGTAGATGATATCCATTATTACAAGACTCACTGGCAGCTCTCATTCAGGATGTCCCTCGAACTATTCAATACTACATTCAAAATGAAGGAACCTCGGCCCCGTGACATTATTTCTGGAAATAGAGGTTTTTCGGACAGGCAGCTGGCCTTGTTTCTTCATCCGTCAAAAATATGTCGAGATCTGTTGCAGAAAAGAGACTGAGAAAAATGCACCAGTCAACCAAAACCGATGGCAGTCTCGTCGTTAAGAATGGAGCCGACACCCCCTTTGCCGATATCACCCACTTCCGAAGCCTCATTGGGCTCTCTAAGTATATGGCCAGTTACCCGTACTGACATCCAGTTTGTTGTCACCCGAGTCCAGTTGCTAGTGCATGCATCAACCAGAGTGAACATGATTACCAGTCTTATAAAAAACGATTGCTCAGGTACATTTAGTTGGCAACCCACTTTGGTCGTGGTTTACTCAGTCAAACCGGGGACTTCGGAGCCTTCGGGATTTCTGACAGATTCAGATATGGCGAATTGAATGATTTTTAAAATGACAGAAAAGAAAAATCTACATCGGGAGGTTCTCATTTGTGGGGCCAAAAACCTGATCTCACTGGTGTACAAAAAAATTGTAAAACCCAAGGTCCATCGGGTCCTCATACTGTGATTGAATAACCGCGCCTTGCTTTCTTGCTATGAGACCATGTGGTCACATTATTATTCGCGAACTACCGCCGCACTCACACTGTTACTGCCTCTCTATTTGTGGTAACAAAATCAACCATCTGTGTGGCCAAAGAATACTGTCCCACACCAGAATGATAGCATGTTGATCCGATTGTCTCGATTGTCGCGTTGAAAGTTCATGCCGGCCGGCACCATGGACTGTGCGTATGTACCCACGAAGAATCAACCGGCTTGATATTCTCACCAAACCTCTCCCGCGCCGACATCATGATTCCATCAAGTTCCAAACTTCCGTTCGCTTCCGCTCAGCTCACGTGAAGGGAGAATACCTCGATCGAACACTACCACAATTATTCCTCCACTTCCACCACTTCCCCACCGCAAACACGCCCTCAATACCTCATTTCCAGCTACCCCCCCCGCATACCCCCCCCCACTAACTTTCCAAAAGCACACCCCAACCAGATTTCCACGGTCTGACGCTAACTCCTCCCCTCCTCCCGACACCCTCACCCCACTCCCCCTCCACCCACCCTTTCCCTCCGCTCTTGAACCCCGCATGACCCATCGTATCTCAACACACTAAGAACCCCTCCATTACAACTACATTCCACCAACATCCAGACATTTAACATCCGTAACCACACTCACCATCATCTCCTCTCCTCTCTCCCCTCAATACGCATCCCCACACCACTTACCACATACCTTTAGTACAAAAAAACCTACATCACATACACCTTATAAAAGCTCACCCATTCAAACCCATACCACCCCCTCCCCACCCACGACTTCCCCCCTCACTTAACTATCAACCAGAGAAACCTCATACAAAAACCACTGCATACTCGCGAATCTTCACTGTTCTCCAATTCTCCCACCGCCCCTTCATAATACCAGATAGTATAAAATAATATTAGTATTTATGTGTATAAATCATAGCCTTTAGGATTAGTCTCCTTAATCCTGTCCTATTAGGATTAGGACTCCTTCCTAGTCTCCTATAATATATCTCATGGATTCCTATTAGGTTAACACTTCAAATACAATCAATATTCCTTCAGTTTTTATTTGCCTGTTCTTTTATTAAAAGGTTTTTTTAATCTTTTTAGTTATAAAAAATGCAAAAAAAATAAATATTATGTTTTTTATTTTATTGAGGAGTTATTTGTCTTATGTAATTGAAAAATATATAAAAACTAAGTAAGTAATTCATGTTTGTTGATCAACTCAATGAATCAAAATTAAATAATTTATTTTTATTTGAAAAAATGCATAAGTATTGTTAAACTATGATCGAAATTTCAGAGATATATCTAAAGTTAACTAGAGTCCTATTATCCTCCTAAATTAACTTAAAATGAAATAAATACACCATAAACATTGACATGTCATATAGAGTATGCACACTCTCTTGAAGGCAAGTGATGAGTTTACAAATTGGACACATGTCATTTTTTAATTGGTCACTTTGTAATTAGTTAATACACATATTTATTGATAATAAAACTTATATGTATTTAATTATTTTTGTTTCTTTCTTTGTAAAATATTTATTTTAATTTCTTTTCACTTTAATTTTTTTTTCAATTTATTTATTATCTTTTCATTTTTAGTTATTTTTAATAAATTGTGTGTATTTAAAAAAAAACAACTTAAAAGTGTCGTTTAATTTTACTGTTTCAATATTTTTATGTTTTGTTTTGTTTTATTTTATTTTATTCACTTATTTTTATATACTTTAAAAATTAAGTTATTTTAAATACGAGACATTTGAAATCAAATCAAAATGAAAGACAAAGAAAATAAACTCAATGCAAAAATAAAAGAGAAAAAAATGAATGTAAGTAAAAAAAAATAGTTTCGATACAAGGTGAAAGAATGTTAACTTAATTTAAATATAAAAAATAAGAATATTTTTCTTTTAAGAAATTATAAATTTATTTTAAAAAATACGAAATATTATTTTAAGAAATATTTTAGTACTTTTATATTTTTAATTTTTTTTAAAAGTATTTTTTATTTAAAAAATTAATTACACACATGGCGCGCGAGTGTGTAAAAACACAATCAACTTGAGTGGTTGAAGGTGTCACATCAACATAAAAGGTGCATAAAAATACGAATAAATTGAGTTTATGAAATAATAGAATCTTTGTTATGTTTAGGTATGTCTCTGAAATTTTGGTCATAGACTAGAGGGTACTTATTCATTAAAGAAAATACTAAAATCTAAAATGATACCCCTTATTTCATATAAACTGAAATTTGGGGGTTTTTTCATTATGCAAAATAATTGAAATGGTCAAAGTTCAACACGAGTGTTCAAATTTTTTTCCATATTCCCCCTTTCCTTAAAGTTCTATACTTTCTAAGAGATAATTGTCCTACTTACAAAGTTATATTAGTGAATTCACAAAGGATAATAGTTAAAAGTATGGTTTAAATCATGTTCTTGAATAATTTTTTATTAAGTACGAACAAATTCAATTAATATAAAATAGAAAGAATAAGAACTATTAACTATTCTTTAGTCCCATTTTATATAAATTAGTTTGACTTGACATAAAATTTTAAAAAATAAGATAGACTTTTAATACTTATAGTCTAAAAAAAAAATGGTGCTAGATATTTATATAACAATAAATTATTTTATTAAAATAAAATTGACATTTTAAAATAAAAATGTTACTTAATATAAAAATATGTCATTTTTGATTTTTAAAAAAAGGAAGAAAAATTGACTAGAAAAATAGTCATAAAAAATGAGACTTTAGAAGTAAATATTAAATAAGAGTAAATATCTCAAAAGATCATTAAATTATGTGAAATTATTTCAAAAAGTCACTCAATGTTGTTTTGTATCAATAAAGTCACTCAACTTATGAATTTTCTTTTATAAAATCAATCAACTTGTACTATTCTTCTAGGAAATCATTATAACGAAAAAATAAAAAAACTTATTACACAACCCACCCTTCAAGTTTAGTTTTATAATACTTATTTTTATTATAGTTTATAATACTATGTTTAACTCTCTTATTTTATTTTCTTTAACAAATGTTTTCTTAACCTAATAATTATTATCAACACAAAAATTTATGATTTAATTAAATTTTCATTTATCACACATTTATTAAATTGATCAACATACATACAGTTTCTTAAGAAAAAAAAGTTACAGAATACTTAAACGAAATGGATAGATCAACTTAATGAAGTCAAATTCAGCAATAAATTTATCCATTTGATCATTATGGATGCACGTCTATAATCATATACAAATAATTGACAAAATATATATTAATAGAAGGAAGAAATATATATTATTCATAAAAAATTAAATAAATATATATAGATAGAAATTAAATTAAATCATAAATTTTTATGTTAATAATAATTAGGTAGAAAAATATTTGTTAAAGTAAATAAAATGAGAGAGTTAAAACATAATATTATAAATTACTATTACAATAAGTATTGCAAAATTAAACTTTAAGGGTGACTTGTGTAATTATCTATTTATTTTTTAGTTATAATGATTTTTTTAGAAAAATAGTTTAAGTTGAATAATTTATAAATAAAAATCTATAAAATAGAAAAAATTATTAACACAAAACAAAATTAAATAACTTTTTAAAATAATTTTACGTACTTTGTAATCTTTTAAGGTATTTACTATATTAAATAAGAACCTCGGGTTACAAAGTTGGACAAAGTTAAGTGCAAACCATTAATTTTACAAGCTGTCCGCATTAATTCACAACAAAATAAAGAAGCACGTTTTTCAAATGCTTACATCCTGTGCGATGTACTTTCTTCATTTATTTTACTTGGTTTTATATTTTTTTTAAAAATAAGTTTTGAATTTACTATTTGAATTTCATGAAATTGCGGTTAGATGTTTTTATAAATAATTAAAAATATTATTTGAAGTTTATATACCAACTAGTGAACTTCTCAAAGAGTGATAAAAATTTCGATAATTTTATTAAATATAATATTGATATAAGAGAAAGATGTTTGATTAATACTTTCTATTTAGTAGACTTCCAATAAAGTTATTTAACTTTATACTATTTTGAACAAAAAAAATTGCAGTACAAAATTTTAATAAAATGCAAAATTAAGATAAATCATATCAAGAAAAATGCAAAAAATCATTCTTAATTCGTTATTCATTAAAAAATAGAAGGAAAAATATGAAATTAGTATATATATATTTCGAGTTTTTATGGACTTCTACTCCCACATGATGATCATCGTTTTTCATCTTATTCTTCAAATTAAATTAAAATATAAATATAAGCACTGAAAATATAATAACCTAAAAACGTAATATGATCTTTTATAAAATCTTTCAATAATTTTGTTTACCGGGATACTATATAAAACACGAGTATTATGATGAATATGACTATTAATTATTTTATAGTTCATAATTATAAAAAGTTATGTGGAGTAATTAATGAAAATAAAGACAAATTAAGTTTTACATATAACATATTCTAAAAATATCCCTTTTAAATTTCTTTGCAATGCACATTTAATAATTAACAGAGTTAAATATTCTTTAAATCATTTAATATATCACATAAATAATAAAAGAAATCTAAAAGAAAAATATAATTGTATTTCTTGAGGAAAGAAAAATATCATCCTCACTTTTTCTCTTTCTAATTGTTTTGTGGTGATATAACTATTTAGCACAAGTCAATAAGTTACTAAAAATTATAAAAGAAACTTGTATATCTATAAATAATTTACAATCCTTAAATCCCACTTAATATATTTTAGCAAGAGGATTAGGACATTTTAATTAAGTTAAAAATTTTAAATTTATCTAATTAAGACTATCCATCAATAAAAAAAATTCAAATCTTAACACAATTTTACATTTGAAGATCCTTATACTTGTTAAGATTAAAATTATTAAAGTACAAATTTAGTCGAGACTTCTTTTTAATTTGTTGATAAATTCATCTTAACTATTATATTATATGGTAACAAAATAAGCTTATCCGGGCTTAAAATTATTTGAACATATACTTATTAGTTAACACATTTTCATTTGGAAGTAAGTTTTAAACATATAAATTTTTCATTGTTAAATAAATATTGAATCCGCGGATAAAAAACATAATAGTTCAAATTCAACAATTAATATCTTTTGAACAATATAATTAAAAAAAATTAATATTATTTTCCAAAAAAATAAACCAAACCTTTAATATGTATGAATAATGAAACTAATAAATCTATCAATTACAATATATTGAGATAATTTTTCATTTGACATCTCTTTATTATCCAATAATTTTTTTATTATTATTTGGGGTGTTAGATGAAAAGAACATTCTCAAATGACAAGAAGTTTCTATAAGAACATTTTCCATGTCTGCTCCTCCATACGTGTTTCGACAATCAATGATATTACACCATGTCATGATAACCTACAAAAACAATTACAATATCTCATAAAAAAATAAAGATTAAATATTCTCTAACAATAATATATTTTATATAATTTCACAAGTGAAATATAAAAAAAAATAAAAATGGCCAGACAAATAAAATGTGTCCTGGAAAAAGCAAAAGAGAGAAAACATATGAATGCCATAACTTCTAGGGTATACTCTCTAGCCGTTATACTATTCACCCACTTAGTGGTTTGTTTAGAAATTTAATAGTCCTAATAGATGTTTCTTCTAGATGGTCTCATGTGTGCATATTGTTATCTCACAACTTGATATTTGCAAAAATGTTGACGCAAATAATATAATTACAGGCATAATTTTCTAATAATCAGAGTAGTTCATTCAGTGATGAGATTACGACTCACGTCTAGAAAGAGTAGAATAATTGAGAAGAAATAAATCTTAAAATCACTCTCGGAGTAATAAAATTGAAACTTGTTCATATTATAGTAAATTAGTTATTAACTAAAGCAAAAGGTACATGACATACTAAACTTGAAATTTACGAGTACTACTAATTTCATTAGTTTACATGAATAATTTGGTCATCTCAAAGATGTGCATACTGAGTAATAGACATACATTAAAGAACTAGAAGATTTTTTAAGAATTCTTTACGTTCTTGTTCTCGTGATAAGTTGATTGGATCAACTAATGATGGGACTAAATTCCTATATTATTAAAAATATAACAGGTGAATATGGGTTCATTCACCTATCATGTGATATGATAAAGTCATGCATCTATAATATAATCACGCGTGAGTTTGTTGCCAACCTGTAGGTTGAATTCGCAAAAAAGTTGGTGCAATATAATTTAGTTAAGAGCATAACTTTTAGAATATGTAATCAAGATAATTTATCTTGATAATATTGTTAAATATTCAAGATGATGTAAAAATCTCAGATAAATAGTGAAATCATTGCTTATGAAACTAAAGTTTGTTTTGTTGATTTGAAATAGGATATTGCATACACAAATAATTGTATGCATCAAACCACTAAATTATGATCAATTGATTCATGGTCAGGAACCAAATATTTTTCATCTGATACTTTTGAAGTGCAATACATGGTTAATGAATATATTATGATGCACAAAGATGATTATTCAAAATAAATTGAGATTTATATTAGTTTATATAAATAACATAAAGCGGAGCTAAGAAGCAACACAAGAGTTGTAAATGCTATGCATGAAGCATGATAAACTAATCGATTCCAAATAAAATAATCTTTGAAAAAGGGGAAGGAACAAAGTATCAAAATGATCATAATAAGAAGACAATGTGCTCTTGAAGAGCTTACAACATAACATTTCATGAAACCTCACGAGAGGGGTACGTACGTAAAAATAATGAAGTGATGAGATATCAATAAGTTATGTCGTATTGTGAATCATACAAGATGAGATATTGTTGACGATATATTTGATAAAATAGAGTGTAAATTTGTAAAAGATTATGATGATATAAATGATATGAATATTAAAGCATGTTGTTGTAGAAGTTATTATCAAGTGAAAAGTGGAAAAATATTGCATCTTCGTAGACGTAAAATTTATTTGATTTGCAATATATAGGCACTAGAAGATGTCATACGTTTAATATTGAATGTTGTTTGATAAAATTGATATGAAAATATCCAATGAGATCAAAATCTAAAGCATATACAAGTTTGTTATGCAAGTTGATGACTAGAATCGAAGTAAGAAACTTGTAGAAATCTTTGATCATGAAAGGAAGATTCATAAAAGGAGATAGAAGGAAGCATATTTCGTCAAAGTTTTTCAACACTCATGAGCTTTCAAGAATGGTGATATCAACATGCAACAGATTTGTTCAAGTAATACTATAGTTGATTTATTCACCAAGTCTCTACCAACTACAATTTTCAAGAAGATGGTGTAAAAGCTTGGAACATGAAGATTCAAGTCTTTGGATTGATGTTCTCATTATGAGGAGTTAATATGTGATGTACTCTTTTTTACTCACAATGTTTTTTTCATTGAATTTTCTTTATAAGGTTTTTAAGAGACATCCATAATGCATATTGTTAATACTCTTTTTTCTTCACTAGATCTTTTTCTCAATAAATTTTATCTAGTAAGGTTTTTACGAAGCATATAATTTATCGACATTCAAGGGGGAGAGTTATAAACATATTTGTATTATAATAAATGTTTAATTATATAGAGTACTTTTAGGATATGGTTAGGAATTCGAGACCAAATTAGGATTACCCTATAAATAAAGGGGATTTTCTCCATCGTAAATCAGATATGTGGATCCCTAAATATTATTCAAGAAAAATAAAAAGTCTTCTCTCTCCTCGCTACTTTGTTCTCATCTAAATTTATTTAGTTTCATAATAGTTCCACTATTTTCAATTCAAAAATATAGATACATTCACATTATTCCAATACTATTTCAATAATCACAACACCGAATACATTACACAAAACACACAGACAATACCAAAAGCTGAGTTTGAAGTCTATTTTCGTGATTCCTGATTGTGGTCTTTTTTTTCTTATGAATCAATTTCACAAAAGGCAACACATTATATTTATTGTATGTTTAGTTTTATAAACATATGTTAGATGTGAATCCAATGTTATAACGTTGCTCAGTTTATATGTTTGTAACTTTTGCATTATATTATGAAATAGGTTAAGAATTTTTATATCATAAAATTTAGAGCAAAGTTGATATAACATGTCCAACATACTTAAATGTCCAAATTTTATCTCGTTATTAACTAAAATATGAAATTTAATGTTCTACACTATGTAATTAATTGATATTCGCATGTGATTTAGTTAAAACGGAGTTTGTATGCTTAATGATATTGTGTACATTTTTAGGGACATTAAATAAATATAAAAAAATTGCAACCTTGTTTGCATTTCGTTTGAATGATGATTATTTTTAGTAGGTGTTTGGTCATGCGATACCATATCGTGATATGGTATCATGACATGAAATCAGCGTTTGGACATGTGATTTCACGCTGATTTCATCTCATGATTTCATATCATATGATGTGATTCATATCCTCCAAAAAGCATGATATGGAATTACATGGTGATTCCATATCATGATTTGAGATTTTTTAAAATAAAAATTGATCCACAAGTTTATATTTTGTTAAAACAACCCCACATTTATATCTATTAACCATTTATTTCATATGTAAATAAAATATAATTACATCATTATTTATTAAATTTATTATTTTCACCGACATAAAATTTTGGCATAATACATAAATATGTCCTTTAACTTGGCTTCAAATCACATTTATGTCATTCAACTTTGGGTGTGCACAAGTAGACACTTAAACTTGTATAAAGTTGACCAAATAGACACACATGTATTACATGTCATACTACATGTTATTTTTCGTCCTACGTGGTGTCGTACGTGTATTGTGCCATGTAAGACTCATATGTTTAATTATTTGAAAGTTAGATAGTTAAAGTACCTGTTTGTGCATATGAAAGTTGGAGGTCAAAGTTAAAATTTGAAGTCAAGTTTAGAGTCCAATATATGTATTATGCCTAAAAGTATTATTCTGACCAACATATAGTCACTTTAACTCACACCAATCGATTATTAAAGTGATGAAATATTTATGGTCAATAAACATGAAAATATTATTGTGGATGATATTAACCAATAAATGGTTCAAAGTAACAATGTTGGTTCGTCTTCTCAGTCATATGATCGAGAAATGCAAGTTCGACTTGAGAAAATTGTCCGTACTATGTGGGAGGATTATATTAAAAACGAGTACACTACAATTTATGCTTAATTTTTTTTTATAAAATTAAGGATAGATGAAACAATTACTTAAGAGGAAAATAAATACCTTTGTAATAATTTATTATGCGATTTATAATTTTTTATTTGATAAGATTGAATAAACAATCGGAGTTATTTTAATAATTTTACAACTTATATGATTTTGTGTTTATAAGAAAATATACAACACAAAAATTTCATATCATATATTCAAACAAAACATCAATTTCATCTTATGATTTCATGTCGCATGACCAAACGGGCCCTTAGATTATTCAATTAACAACTTTATGTTGATCTATGTAAATGATATTTTCTTGTTTAGTTTTGCCTCTAGTGAGTCACAACGATTTCTGTTTTTTAATAAAATAATCTAAAGTCCTTCGACTTTTTAAAAAGCAACTCAAATTTTAATTAAAAAAATAATTTATAATTAGATATCTTTGAATTGAATTGTTAGGAACATAATTAGGCTGATAATAATAATAGGCAAGTTTTACAACTTGAAAAGCATTATCCAAATTTTAGACGTGACGTATAAATAAAATAATAATTTTTGGCAAGATTGATAAACGCTGCTAGCTATACATCACATACTAATAAAAATAAAATAGTTTTAAAAGCAAATTTAAAATAAATCAAAGAAGGTGAGACATAAGTAATATGTTAGACTCTTAAATATAATATATCCAAAAGTAAATCAAGTCGTATATAAGTCAATAAAGCAATTGTGTTAGAATCACAAGATTCGAAGGTGTCTGACACCTTTCCCTCGGTTAACAAAATTCGTTATCTAGACTTCTAGTTCACATACCAATAAATAAAGCGTCAACTTCCTTTAGATTAGACATCTAAATAAGGTGACATAAATACCAAAACTCAATTCCAAGTGACGACTTATAAAATAAATAATCCTTTTTTGAAATATTACTTTGAATGGGAAAACTCTATTTTCAAAACATGCAATTAATTTTGAGGAAAAAAATAAGGGTGTGCCAAAGAATTCTAGATAAAAGCTTAATTTTAAATATGTAGGAACATGTATAACAATTTAAAATTACATTTTCGCCCTAAATGTGTAGTATAAATAGAAGGGCATTCATTTGTAACTTAGCAAAACAAAAACCAGGAGTTGCTCAAGCGTATTAGGGGCCTAAAACAAAAATCAAACGGGGCCTTAAATTTAAATTGTTAATACTTTTATATAATTTATTTCTTCTAGTTTTCACCTTATAATATAATCATTCTTATTTTAAATTATTTTTCATAAGATATAATACTCAAAATATGTCAAATTTCTTCTAATAATCACTTCATTTTTCATGAAATGTTTACTTTTTCTATAAATAGTATTCAATATTCGTTAAAAACAACAATTTATAACCTATTATTATAAAAAATGAGGCCCCTTAATTTTGCAAGCCTAAAGCACGTGTCTTTTTTTTTAACATTGTCAAGCCATCCATGACAAAAACAAGCAATCTTCCAAAGCAATACAAAAGTCTCGTTATAAATTGTTGGCATAATACATAAATATCCTTTAATTTAGCTTCAAATCACATTTATACCATTCAACTTTGGATGTGCACAAATAAACACTTAAACTTATATAAAGTTGAACAAATAAACACACATGTCCTACATGTCATACTACATGTCATTTTTTGTCCTACCTGGTGTCCTACGTGTATTGTGCTATATAGGACTCATGTGTTTATTTATTTAAAAGTTGGATAATTAAAGTGTCTGTTTGTGCATTACGAAAGTTGGAGGTCAAAATTAAAATTTGAAGTCAAATTTAGGATCCAATATATGTATTACGTCTAAATTATTTTGTGTTTTTCTACCTTTTTTTTTTAGTGTCTAAGTTTGAATAGGCTTACTTGAGCAAATAAAATCGTGAAAAAATCATAAATAAATTATTGAATGTCTCACGACGTGTTTAGTTAAAGCTAAATCCTCATAACACTCAGTGGTGGACCCACATGGAGCCGAGAGGGTCCACCCAAACTCTCTCACTTAAAAAATTTGTACTATACATGTAAAATACAATTTATGTTTTACGTATATATATTATAAATGTTAAACCTCTCAACATAAAATTAGTACAGAGTGCAGCGGTTAAGCAGGCAAAGGTCCACGCACTTTAGTTGAGATTGAATCCCGGTGGAAGTGTTCTTCGACAACCTTTTTTTTTGCTTTAAGACTTTGTCAAACCTTCTCAAATAGGTTTATATTGTAAGTTTATGGGTTTTCTTTAAATATTAAATTAATAAATAGTAATATTTCAATAAAAGAATTTAATTTTCGAGTAAATATTATTATATACTTAATAAACTTTTTGATAATACTATTTAATTTAAGCTCAATTATATATGATTTAATCTGTTTACATCTATCTAAATTAACTCATTAATTTGTTAACACTATTAACATATTTATTTTTTATTGAATCTTCTGAACTAAAATTTTGAATCCGCTACTAATAATGTACGTTCAAAATGAGACATGAGACAAATCTGTGCCTTTGAGGAAGCATGGTTATTTAATAAAAACAAAATAATTATATATTATAATTAAAAAATTCTATTTATAAAACTTTATATATATATATATATATACATAGTATTAGATTTTAAATTTTAATTTTAATTTCCAATTTTTATAATATACAAACATACATTTTAACTATCTAATTTTTAAATAAACACGTGAGTTTACATATCAACCAACATGTCCTTTTCTTTTTTTTTCCTATATGGTGTTTAAATGTATTGCGTGAAGTTTGTTGGATACTTGAGATGGAGTGTTGCAAATAGCATTTTTGTTTTGTTAGTGAGCTCCCGTCCCGTCGGTGAGCATGGGCCAAGAAAGCACATTTACAACTCAAAAAAGAGCCGGAGCACTCCCGACGTATTACCACGCGGCCGTCAGATCGACCGTACTTTCAACAATGTCAAAATCACCATCCTTTGCGGTTTCGTCACTATCCTTGTACTCCGTGGCACCATTGGTATCGGCAACGTTTCATCCTCGGAAGCAGAGGCTGAAAATCAGCATCTAATAGAATAAACTAATCGGATCCTCTCCGATATCCGTTCCGATAAGGACCCTGATGATCCAGCGGGAGATCAACTTGAGACTTTCATGAGTCTTAGTGACACTTACATTTTAGGGCCCAAAATTGCTAATTGGGATAAAGACCGGAAAATGTGGCTTCAGAATAATCCAGAATTTCCCAATTTTGTTAATGGTAAGCCTCGGGTTTTGCTTGTAACTGGGTCTCCTCCGAATCCTTGTGACAATGCAATTGGGGATCATTATCTGTTGAAGGCAATAAAAAACAAGATTGATTATTGCCGGATTCATGGTATTGAAATTTTGTATAATTTAGCTCATTTGGAAAAGGAAATGTCTGGTTACTGGGCCAAACTTCCATTGATTCGTAGACTCATGTTGTCTCATCCTGAAGTAGAGTGGATTTGGTGGATGGATAGTGATGCTTTGTTTACTGACATGGTTTTTGAGGTGCCTTTCTCAAAGTATGATCGTCATAATCTTGTTATTCATGGATACCCAGATTTATTGTTTGATCAGAAATCATGGATTGCATTGAATACAGGTAGTTTTCTTTTTAGGAATTGCCAGTGGTTTCTTGATTTGTTGGATGCTTGGGCCCCAATGGGACCTAAAGGTCCCATCCGCGACAAAGCTGGCAAGATTTTGACAGCTTATTTAAAGGGTAGACCCGCATTTGAAGCCGATGATCAGTCTGCCTTAATTTACTTGTTGGTATCACAAAAGGATAAATGGATGCCCAAGGTGTTCGTTGAGAATTCGTATTATCTACATGGATATTGGGCCGGGCTAGTTGATAGGTACGAAGAGATGATTGAGAAGTACCATCCTGGTTTAGGTGATGAGAGATGGCCATTTGTTACACATTTTGTAGGGTGCAAGCCTTGTGGGAGTTATGGAGATTACCCCGTTGAGAGATGCTTGAAAAGCATGGAGAGGGCTTTCAATTTTGCGGATAATCAAGTGCTTAACTTGTATGGGTTCAAACATAAGGGGTTGTTGAGTCCCAACGTCAAAAGGATTAGAAATGAAACTGATCAACCGCTGCAGTACGTAGATCAGTTAGATGTTCGACATGCAAAGCCCAAGCACACGGGAACTTAGAGCTAGGAGTACACTGTCTTTCGCAGGAAAGAATCTTCAGGTACTAAAAAATATTTACTTTGTTTTGTTGATTTGTAGATTAGATCTCGTTTGTTGTGGCTTTACCAGTGTTTGCTATGTTGCTTTGGTTACCAACTGCTTAAGTATGTATTAATTGATGTCATTCTAGCTGCTACGTACTAGCAGAGGTTTTGGGGGGAATACATCATTCACTTCACCCTCTGCCTGGTTCTGAAGGGAGGAAAGAAAACCGATTACTAAAGAAGAATGTGGTGGAAAAATTAATCGAGGAGTGCACAAGCTGACCTAGACACCATCATTATACAAAATTGGTGGAAAATGATTTTGTATTGGTAGGTTGCATGCTGGCATGCCTTTCAGTCTGTTTTATTTCTATGTTTAGTTCCTTGGTGTTTTATAGCTTGAAGATTAAGAACTTGCGATTTCTTACTAATTCTCTTTGCCATGAGGTGGACGTGTCCCTTTGTTTCTGATTAGAAGCATAACTTACCGGGGGATGGAGTGTATGAGGGAAACTGGGAAAACTGATGTCTTATGCTTTTGTTTTGGACCAAGAAACATGGCTTTAAAATGTCTCTTTACTGTGGTAAAACTTTTGTTTGTTAAGTCGACTATTAGATTCTGATCCATGCAAAGAAGCTTATTCGGATGTGGGTGAGGTATGAGATAGCCTCATTCAACAGGTAGCTTTGTGCTTTTCTTAGCTTTGGTAAGATCTCTTCATTTATTGAGATAACTTGGCTCTCCTTGGCTTTGTCTGGCCCTTTGCTTCAATTCACCTTATGCTAGTCCCCGTGATTTTGTGCTGATTGAAGTGTCGCTATAAATATTGATAAGAATCAGGTTACTTGAATGAAATCAAGAAATAATATGGAAGCTCCTTGCTTTGGTCTTCTGTGGCCCCTCATTTTGGGCTCCATGGGCCCCAATTTTTTTTTTCTATTCATTCTGTCCCAATTTATAAAACACTTTTTTTAGTCAATTTCAAAAAAGATAACACATTTCTAATATAGAAATAATTTAACTTTAAATGCTCACTTTATTCTTAATGAGATGATTTGTAGTCATACAAGCATCTATGACTTATTTAAGACCACAATTTTCAAGTCATTTTTTCTTAAATTCCGTGTCCGGTCAAAGCACATCATATAAATTGGGACGGAGGGAGTATTAGATTTGAATTTGGACCATGAAATACGTGTACTTGTGTCGCACATAGCGCTCTCTCGCCATAATCCTTGGGCTCATTCTTGGACTTGACTTCCACAAGAAGCACCTTCTTAATTTCCCATTGAAGTCCGCCAACCTCACATGAATAAACAAAACCATGGATGCTATCAGATGTATATGGAATAACTAAGCTATGTGTTGATTGAACTATTTATGACATATGAATGTGGGGAACCTGCATATGGATTTTAGAAATCAATTCATTCAGTAAGCACATTAGTTTAGTTCAGCATGTCAACTCTGCATACATGTACAAGTATACATATGACCATGATTTGGTTGCAGTGATGCAATTTTAAGACACAATAAACCACAGTAAGTGGAAATGATATGATTATAGATCACTGTGATTTCCATGAAATGAAGATTAATGCAAAATGCATCAGTTATTAAAGCTTGTTTGGGCTTGTGTTAGTGTAGAGAAATTCCTTCTATTGCATGTTTGAACAAAGCGTTGTGTCTCAGAACCAAGGAATTGATATCATATTAGTAATAAACTATTTCTTCTTATTTAGCCAAAGTATTTATCTTTTCCAATTTTGGCAGTTATCAGTTGTCGTGCTTTGGAGGTGCTGACAAAAGGATTGATCTGTCTTGCACCAGTCAAAAAAAGGAAAATAGGTTTGATGCGTCTCGTATGAGAATAGCACTCTTGGAATGAAGTGCTCTTGCTCTTCTGCCTCTCTTTCTGTGATAGCGAAGCATTGCAAGAAGAGGGGTGAATGTCTTTTTATTCGATCTCCGAAGGAGTGAGTTTGTTTTACATTTACTTATTTGTTTCAACATTTTAGCTCCTGAGCAAGTTGAGAGAATTCTCAGATGTATTAAGTGATGCTGCGCAAAAGGACCACTTCGAATCCGTCAAGGAAACAGCTTTCATTCATGTTCTCCTTGTAATAATCGCAAAAAATCCCGTGATTGCTGGCTCTGTTCATTTTTTTGTATATATATATATTGGTAGTGGACAACAAAATGTTTTAGTTTGAACTTGTATGTTTTTAACCGCATTAATACCTGTGCTTTTAATTCTTTATACAGCTTTCTACTCGAAGGAAATCCATGAGAATAGTGCAAGTTTTCTCTCTACGACATTTGCAGAATTTACTCCCTTCGTTTTATTTTTATTTGTCTACTATCTTAAATATCATTTTTTTTTACTTGTCACTTTTATAATTTCAAAAACAAATCAGGTTTTAATCCTCAGATATTAAATTACTATTCCTACTGTTTCAAAAAAAAAAATGACTTCCTTTCTTTTATTATTGTTTAAAAAAATGATTTCTTTTTCTTTCTTTTTTTTAATAACATGTTAAAATCATTCTCCCGTGGCTGTTTAGGTCAAATCAAAGAGCAATTTTGTACCTTTACTTACAACTTTGTTTAGGAACACAGATACAAAAATTTTTCATTATACTCTTAAACTTCGTGCCAATCAAATTTAGGAGGTCATTTCTTTATGAAACGGAGGGAGTACTTATTTTCAAAATCAAATTCTCACGCTCTAATTATCAGACATTTTACTTGGATATTATTGATAAAAATATCCTATTAATCATTTTGCTTAAGCGGTGGTAATGTTTAAATTTGGAAAGTAAGGTGAATCGGGGATTGTACCTTAATTTTAAAGCTAAATACTACTTCCTTTTCATATACTCCGTACAATTAGGCAACTTATCATACTAGGTCCAGGAGATTTAAAACATCAACATAACTGTCCTCAATATATGTCTTATGGGTGACTAATCTTGTAATAATCTCAAAATAATAATGTATACATGATTAACAAGATATTCATTAATGTATAATCAGAAACACTAATTTTGAGCTCAGAGTTTATCAATCGTAAGTCACAAACAACCAAGACCTTTTTCTTTGATCATGTTCTTTAATGTCCTTTGGTTGTAAGCCTTTTGTATGACGTATCCGCAATCCATCAAGATCATTTCTAATATCTCAAGTACACACTCTTTGCTTCTGAACTTCTTCCTTGACAGTAAGTCCTTTAATTTCATATATTTGGATTTGGCACTTTTGGAGTACTTTCATTCATTCATTGGAAGACGAATATTGTCTGGAGTCTTATCAATAGAATTTTTTCAGCGGCTTGGTAATGAATTTCTACACACATTTCTTTATAACTTAAGATTCTTTTTTTGCAAAATTCATTTATGATCATTCAATGTTTTGTAAGAATTAAATAATACATGTCCATTAACATTACGATCCAATGTCCGAAGTCATAGACACTCTACTATCTAATTTGCTAAACAAAGCAACAAGATTTGACATGTTTACCTTGTTTCTAAAGCATCAGATTTAACGTATTTTCTTGCAAACACTTAAAAGCAGGATTCTAAAGTTTTGGTTGAATGTTTTATTCAATAAACGGGATTTGAAGGAAAACTATTAGGCAAACCACAACAGAAACCTTTAGCTAAATTTTTGTGATCTCGTCTCTTCTGTATTAGATTTATGTTTGTGTTAATAACCACCCGGATTAGAAGGATCTACTGGTCCTTGAACCATGTTAGAAGCCCCTACCGATTCATTACCACTAATTCAAATTCGTAACTGAAATTCCTTTTTTTTTCTATCAGCTCAATGCTTTAGCTTCTTTATATTGAAATCGGCACACACGATAACCAATCATTTAAAATCCCCCCGTCCACCTTGCCCCACTTGGTGCTATGTTTAGAAGGTTCTTACCTTGTCAAATGCAACATTGTTTTTCCTTATCGAAAGTCATCAATTGCCACACAATAGAAGTTTTAGGGCGTTGATACTCACCTTCTCCTTGTGGAGTATAAATGGGACGTCCAAGATTTTTGCTCCGTTAAATTTTGTAGTTTCATTTGAACTTGGGTGGTCATCGAACTAGTAGTTGTCTCTTCTAATTCTCTTCTCCCCTCTCACCTTCTACTGCTCTACTTCTTCAACCTGAAATTTTCATCAATATAAGATTAATATGACCATAAGTCTTTCTAAATTTCATATCAATTTACATTTGGATATATGCATGACAAGTTATCAACATATGTAGAAATCATTGGTATTAAATCTAACTCTAGACTTGAATTTTAGATGGAAATACCACGACATTTTAATCTTTTTTTTTTTCTTATATTTTTAACCAAACTTAAAAAATAATTTTAAAAATGGCACCTTATTCCTTCTTTGTTCTTTATCTCATTTCCCTTCACAGGTAACTGGTTTTGTGTAAACTATAACTCATATTTAATTATATTTAAAGTGTAATCTAAAAATATAATAACGCAAAAGAATATTATAACTGAATGTACAATTAAGGAGACTTTAACAGCGTTATTTGGAAGCGTATAGGGATCTATATATATATATAGATTATTATAATATATATATATCTATATATTATATATATATTATTCTATATATTAATATATATATTATATCTACACACACACACAGCATCTATAGTATCCATATATTGCATTTCTATAATATTAAAATTAGAAATTGAAAATTAGGGAAATATCTGTATTATAATCATATCAGACGTAAGTATATTTTATAATAACTTGCTAGGGTTTTAATTACGTAATTAAAAAAGCAGTATGGGGTGGTTGGGAAGTGAAAAAGTTGAAAAACAAGTGACCAACCCGTAACCGGGTCCCCTAAACCCCCATCCCGTAAAACACCCCCCAATATCAACTAGGACCGGTTCGGTTGGCCAATTTCACCGGTCATGGTCCGTGGCGTCCAACTCGAGCCCCCCTGCCACACCTACTACTCGACAGTGTTAAAAGAAAGAACATTGTCCGTAGTCCCCAAAGTTAAGAAGGAGCCTCTTTTTAATCAGATGGGTTTCGTTTTATTGTTTTTAACAAAATATTGAACACTATTTGTAGAAAAAGTAACCATATCATTAAATTGAGGGATTATTAGAAGAATTTCACATTTTAAAGTACTATATCTCTGAAAAATAATCATATATTAGAATGCTTTAGATTATCTGATGAAAATTAAAGAAATCAATTATAAAAGTTATTATAATTATATTAAAATTCCATTTATTTTTATTTTTAGACACTAGACGCTTCAGTAGCCCATAATACTAACAAATACACAACTATTGATATCACACAATAACACCAACAGCCAAAATAAGCAACAGTTGTTCGAGATTACAAATAAACAAAATGTGTCCGAACAAAATAAAATTCATAATCATTATTTTGACGACAATGTATGAGAATAATAAAATATAATAATAAATATAATATTATTTCACTTTACAAAAGATTCACATTTTACATCAACATGAGTTAATATAACTAAAATCACAATTAGAATTTTCTCGAGATTGTTTTTCTATTTTAAAAGCTCAAATTTTAAAATTGGTATGATCTTGAAAAGTTCTTTTTCTTTATCAAATAGAGAAAAACCTAATTTTTTTCACACAAAAAAAATAACGTCCTTTCAACTTACTTGCGAAGAGAGGATTGCTAGTTAGAACTTTCATGGATTAAGTTAGTTGCCGGAAGATGCCAGGTTGGAAGCCGTCGAAAGTTGAAGTGGTTGGTAGAAACGAACCCTTTTGAACTTTTGAGAGAAATAGAGCTGTGGAGATTGGAGAGACAAAACCCGGGGCACAATTGATGATATATTTGAGAGAGGGATGAGATTTTTTGTTTTTTTGTTTGGATTGTTTTTGTCTTATAAAAAGGTTAGAAGTTCTCGAAATGTTAATGACTACCCAAATTAACTTAATCTAATACTGTTGTGTTCAAATAGTCAAAATATGTAATTGAAAGACTTCAAAAACAGCAACACTTTTGATTGATTTTTCTCAGATAGATTTGGGATAATTAAAAATAGAGATTTCCATCGTTGTAATTTGAATCAGACTCACTCACCACACCCAGCGATTCCAAATAGTCGCACCGCTATAGGATCCTGTGTTCCATTTCATTTTAATCAGTCCATTCAAACTTAAAGTGACACAACAATAAAGCTCATTTGTTGCGAATAATTGAGCATTATATGACGCATTCATCTATGAGAATTCCAGGGACTCACTCAGGCCCTACGTTCCAAAGCGACAGTCTCTATCCCCCAATTCCTCATTAGCTGCTGAGTCTACATAAACAATTGAACTTCAGTTAAGCCATTGAAATACAACAATCTTAATGAGTGCACAAACAATACAACCTAGAAATTAAGGTCCGTCACACCCCTTGCTATAAGGATTCATCAGCATATGGTAACCTTGCAGTGAGCAGGCCCCCGTGTTTAACTTAATTGGCCTAAGCATTTCACACCCTTTTCTACCCGACACTTGCTTTCCAGGTCGGAGGAACATCCCCATAACAGCCATTTCAATAAACATCCAGCTCTTTATCTGCATGGTCCATATTTATTGAATTAGGAAGTACTAAGTAAAATGTGACTGCTGCAAAAAAAAAAGGCATAATCACATAAATGTACCCTATATGTGGCTTCACGCACATCTTATGCCCTCTGACTTTGGGTATGCCACAAGTAATACACTTAAAGCTTGTATAAATTACACAATTAGCACACACGCACCCTACGTGATAATTCAAAGGCAAACCCATCATTTTGACGATTTCGAGTGCACCAACATAAGGCTCTAAAAGCTACTTATAAATTTAAAAAATAAATATAGGTCCATAGCTGGGTTCCACACCTGGTCTTGCAGGTGACATCACTAGTTTTGTACCCACTGACAAGCACTTTTATGTTACTTTTGGGATGAGTTCATTGTAAGATATAATACCATATTATACAGTTCTTTTTCCAAGTAACGGGTGCACGTGCACGGGCACCCTTACCGGACCATGTGGTTCGCCTATATGTGGCATCCAATGTATTATGTCATGTAGGACTGTGTCACTTCTTCAATTATACGAAATTTCACTTTCTACTTGTGCGTACCCAGATTTGAGGGCATAATGTGAGCGAATGTATAGAATCCAAAAAAAACTTGACACCCTTAGCTTTATATATTTAATTCTGTGTGAGTTGGAAAGGATGGCTAACCACTATACTTTTAAGGGACTTCAGGGTACCACTTATGACGAATGGGTATGAAAACTTGCACAACTAATGGAGGGATCTGACCAGGTTGAAAGATCAGAATGTTATTGGTCCTATTCTGAACTAGCATTAGTGGCGGCAATGGTAGCGGTGGGGTTGGGTCTGAGAGCTTAGTTAAAGATTATATAAGATCGTAAGCTTTGCTCCTCGAGAAAGGAGAACTATATTGTTCCACCTATAAGAATTCCTTTTGTTATGTTTAGCTAGACAGTTTTAAATTCATTAACAAAAAAAATTATCTTGTAGATGCTGCCAAATTTCTCAGAAGTAACAAAGTTTACAATCTGAAACTACTACGTAGAATTGTGCTTCCATAGTTTCAGAGAACTGTCAATCAACGACGTTCACAAAAAAAAACAGTCTAATTACTTGTTGTTCTTTTACTCCTGTTTTTTACATCCTATACCTTCTCACTACAGTTTATAGGAGCTACGACTCAATTCTAAACAAACTCAAATTGAATTCAGAAACCAGCTAATCAAAAACCTTCTTCAAACCCTACTACTGGGCCGTAAGAGGCCAAAAAAGGAATGTACAGTAGATTCTCTTAATGTGATGGATTCATAACGTTATGCTGAAAATATGAAAATACCTAAAATTCTGCCATAAAATAATCATCACAACAAGTACAATGACACTCTAAAGTGTAGCCCAGAATGTACACAAGAATATTTAAGCACAATGTTCGAAAGTGATCCTGTAATCCAGAAGCAGATCCGGCAATGGCTTTAGCTCCAACATTACCAAGGAATACAGATCCAATTACCAAGGAAATAACCAGACTTTTAAATCTTAAAAGTACGAATATAATCACATATCTCCACTGGTGTGGCTTGTTCCAGAGCCATAAAGATTGATACCGTGTTTGAGTGATAGAAGCAGTAACACATAGGGAAAGATCAAAGTAGTAATACCAGTGCCTTGATATCACAGATAGTTTTTTAACCGACTAATATCATCTCATCCGATTGGATTTAAACGTCGGTTTCACCCTGGTCTGAGGTATCTGACAATTCTCTGCTAGGACTCACCCCCTGCATAAGTAAAAATTTTAAGTGTGGCATAACCATTTATTGACACCAAATAAAAGCGTAAGAGACCCAGCTCCATGTCTATCACCCAACCACTGGATGTGAAAAAAATTGCAAAGTAACCTTTTTTAATCTGTTATAATATCCAATGATTAAAATCACTAAACCACAAAAACCAACATGAGTTTTAGGTGTGAATCACAACATAACCGCATGAAATCCCAATTGTGATCTGGGACAGGTCTGAGAAGCCAGACCTTACCCTACCATTGTGGGGGTTGACTGGTTGTTTCTATAGATTTTCGGCTCACAAGAAAAAGGTTAATCAAGGCAATAACACCAAAAATAACAAGAAATGAAGCAAAAAGTAGTAGTAAAAATCAAGATAACAACTTACACAACACATATCCAGAAATCTTTTTGTGAAGTAGACGAGTTATGTCCAATAACTCTTCACTCAAATGAAAAGGTTTCTTACGCACAAAACTACATATGAGAATTCTTCCCGTTAACCTTAAATCATCAAGAATGGATTACAAGAACATTCGTCATCCTCATCTAAAACAACAATTATAGCCCTGCAACTCCCTCCTTACTGGTATTTAGCCCCCTATAAACCCCCTAAAAAACAATAAAAAAAAAAAAGTCACACAGTAAGAAATTCATTTCCTAGTAAATTACATGGGCAATTAGAACTTTATATCTAAAATCAAACAAGGCTCAATTCCCAAATTAGCTGGGATTGAGGAATAACAATCATATATATAAACGCAAGATTGAGTTAAAAGAGTAATAAAGAAAACAATGAATCCTCAATGACAAGGAGATGAACAACTAGAAATATGGAAAGAGACTAATGGAGGTAAGAAGTAAGACCTTTTCGAAAAGGGATGATGTGATCATATTCAAAGCAAAGACAGCCTTGACATTGAAAGAGGCGTTTGCAGAGAAGTTTCCGGCGAATCTTCGCCAGCTCTCAGGATGGTCGACCCAGGACGGTCTCAAGGCCTTGGCCCCGCCCACTCCTTTTAGCTTCACCGTCAACAACTTCTTGGCTCTCTCTCCTTGAGATCGAGTAGGTGAGCTTGAGAGCTCAATCTCACTAACCCACTTTAACTTTGCTCCGTCAGGAGATCGACTACATTTTTGTACATAAGAACCCTCTATAACTGGTAAAATATGCAAGAGGGGATCATTGTTCTTATCCCTGACATCTCTATTGGTACAAGGATCTTTTTTCACTTATTTGGTGAATAGAAAATATTCTTTGGGGGGGGGGGGAAAATATATTTTAATGTTTGACTGGTGATGAAAGATTTTTTTCTATTTTTTTTGTTTGCGACTAACATCATCTTTGGGAAAATATTTTTGTAACACAAGAAGACAAACTCTCGGATTCAAAAGGGGAGAACTTTTTAGTTTCTCACCCTATTATGGTGTCAGCACTACGATACCACTACCGTCAATGGGTGGATGACGGACCGTCCGTTGGTGTCCATGGGTTGGGAGGATGTTTTTTTCCCAATGTCAGTTTCCTATATCTTTAAACGTTCATCACACAGTCTCTCCAATTATGCACGAGTCTTTAGATAGGTTCGTATGTGAGTTCCAGACTTCAG